>OY759210.1:20647178-21062944 GCA_963662105.1 Meiosimyza platycephala
AGATATATATAAAAATATAAGTATAACAAATTGAAGGAAACTTTTTTGCATCTCGTTGACATAATTCACAACATTCAGACATACTATATACGGCATGAAGGTAAATGTAAAATATGCTAATGGGGGCAGCTACTGAATTATTAAAATGTTTTAAGATAATTTTTTACAGAGAAATTAAGCACTTGTTGTGTCTTTTTTTACTTGAAAATAATTTCTTTTTCCAGCAAAGTTTATGGTATATTAAATTTTAATACATTATAAAATAGAACTTAAATTTAAGAGATTTGAAGGAGTTATACGGAGCTTCAGGAACACACGTTTTAATGACAGAGTAATTGGTATTTTAGACATCTCCAACTTTTTTCGGAAGATTCAACATTTTTGGGATTTTTCAATATTTTCCGACTTTATCAACACTCTCCATCATTTTTCAACATACATATATCGAATGATTCAACATATCTGGATTTTTTCAAAATATGATGTTTCAACTTTCTTAATACTCTTAAGGGAGCAGGGGCAGTCATAATTTTTGAGAAATCAATTTTTTTTGCATTTTCTTAAAGTATAATATCTTGAAAATATATCCTGAAAGTTTGAAGTCAATTCGACAGTTACTTTTGGAGTTATTCGGCAATAACCAAAGGGTTCTCGGTGGTAAGAGTACGGAGTGTAAAACTTTAAATGCGTTTTTCTCAAAACTATGTTATCGGAACTGGAGACCACTGTAACTCCAAAACCGCTCAATAGATTTCAATGATATTTACACAGTTTTTGAAAAACATAAAAAGCTAGTGCCTGATCGAGGGATTTTTTTTTTTAAATCGATTTTTTATGAACATTTAACTGTTGGTTTTTTACCGAAAATTTGGAGGTAAATATTCCTGAGGTCGCCATTTTGTTGATTTAAAAAATAACATCGATCTTATCCGATTGATTTTAGATGATTTTCCAAGGATTTGTGATGGTCAACGCAAGACACTCTGTATGGAACAGGGTCCAACACAGCCAGCTATAACTTTTTTTATTTTTAATATTTTTTTTTTAAACTTTCGTCAAGCACAAGTTGAAACTTAATGTAATGCTGCCATATTATCACTTTTATTAAATAAATTAAATTAATATCATTGAAAATGCTCTAATTTTCACGGCTATGACTGCCCCTTTAAATTGTTTGCCAAATCTTTTGACTATTTCAACAAAAAAAACGGAATGCTTCATAAAAGCCATTGAATGTCCAATGCCGCTTTATGAACACATCAGAAGCTTTGACAATTAGTGATGGAGTCAACAAAATATATGTAGCTTATCAAATCGGAGCTTAGTAGCTTTGTGCATCAGACAGTCTTTTAATATAAAAGAGAGGTCAAGCATAAAAGGCAGCTTTTATGGCATTGGAATCAACGACAGTTGATTTTTCCTGGTGAATTTCAAATTTGTACAGCGCTTTGTTGAGATTTGAGAATTCCTTTGAATAGTGAACAAAGTAGTTATTTTCAAACATTAAAAGGTATGTTTATTTTATATCCGTCATCAAAATTTTAATTGATGAAATTTTTTAATTTAAAAACTTAAATGCGTAATAATTTATATGTCATATACATACATACATACATACATATGTATTCAACTATTCAGGCCCAATATCTCTGAAATTATTTATTCAACAGCCTTGAATCTATTAATACTTATGATCGGAAAAAAATTTTTTCATATTGAAAACTTTTAGCGAAATAGCTGAGGCCGTAGGTAAACTCAAATTATTAAATAATAAAATATTATCACGAAGAAAGTTCTTTTTATTTAATTTTCAAATAGCTTCCCAACAAAAAAAAGCTAAGACTTTTAATAACAAAGCAGTCAAAAAGGTTTTGTGAAACTTTTCTTTGCAAAGTAGCAATGAATAAAGAGTCAAAAAGTTGTAGGAAAATTTTTTTTTTATTATTTAAGTCATTCATTAATGAGTTATCACGTTAGTAGCTATGAAAACTTTCCCTATGAATACCAATTTTCAAATATTTTCAAAAAAAGAACAACAAATAATAACGTAAAATGAATACAAATTCTTGTAGTCCTCAGATAGCTTTTTGTACAATAAACAAAAAGAGTCTGGATAGTACCGCACGCTTATTATTTTAATGAAAAAAGTGGTTGAAGAAAGAAAAAATAACGAAAAACAGAAAGAAAACAAAGAAATCAGTAATTCAAAACAAATGTCTGCTTGAAAAGTTTCATAGAAACACCCATATTTTAGGGAAACATTAAAATAAAATAGTCATTAAAATGGAAACACGAAAAGCTTGTCACACTCTTGACGATGATATAAAAGTAACAAAGGCAGCTTGCAAAATGGGGATAGGGTTACCAGATCAAAAAATTTGAAAAAAAAAAAAATGTTAATAATATAAGCTTAATAACTTTTTTTTGGAATATGGTGTTGGCCGAACGGAGAAAGTGCATGAGATTGTTGAAGTCATGGGCATTTCATATGGCACTGTGGTTTCGATTTTAAATGATCAGTTGGGTTTTAGAAGCTATCCGCAAGATGAGTGCCAATTGACCATAAATGCAATCGTGACACGTGTGTTGTCTCAATGGCAAAATTCCATGAATTGGGCTACGAATTGGTACCTCATCTGACATGTTCTTCGTATTAAACCCCCAGTGACTATTTTTCATCTCAAAACCTAAAGAAATGGTTCGGTGGTAAGAGATTTAGTTCCAACGATGAAATTATTGCTCAAACGAATGTCTGTTTTGAGGATCTCGAGAAATTATATTTTTTTGAAAAGAATAAAAAAATTGGAGAAACATTTGACTAAGTGTATTGAGCTAAAAGGAGACTATGTTGAAAAATTAAAATCTTTTTTTTTTTTGCTAAAAAAACTGTGTTTCATTCAAAAATGAACGGCCTTATTGATCCACCTTCATACGATTCATACAGCCGGTTTCGGACAGATGATAACCCTAAAATGGCGCTGTGTGAGTTGTGAAAAAATATTTTTCCGCATAACTTTAAGCATAATCAAATAACATCTTTATTAAGGATATTTTTTATATAATTTTAAGTCTAGATATATCAAGTATGTTACGGTAAACCGATTTTTTTAAAAATTGATGAACTTTGATAAAAACTAAACTAGAAATTATCATTGGTGATTGTTTTCTTACTTGAGAATTCGTGACGGAGCGCTTGATTAAGGTAGGGTTAAAAGGGACTGTAGCCAAGGGCGACCCCAACCAGCGTTGAACTTTTGTTCTTTTTATGTTTGATTTGTTTTGCTTTTTTTATTCTTGATAGCACTAGAAATCACATGGACAACTTGATTCTACCTTTATTTAACTAAAAGTATGCAATAAATGTATTCTTCTGACATTTGTTTTGACTCGTTCTCTTATCTTTCTTTTTACATAAAACGCTTATTTAATAAAACCGAAAACTATTTTATTTAATAGAAAGACTATATAGATTTTTCTGGAACTTAAATTTTTGAATTTTTGAAAATATCTTAACATTTTCAAAATACATATTGTATTATTGATAGTATGGTAGGAAACCTAATTTTTATTCATTTAATAAACAAAATTTTTGCTAATATTCTTAATAAACTCTTAATTGCTGCAAAAGAAAAAATGGTTCAAATTGTTTGGAAAATTGTCATATCTCGAAAACTATGCCACTGACTCTTAGATTTTGTGTATCAATATTGTAGCTCATAAAATTTTCTCTTATTTTGTTTATTCAAATCTTACTAAAATCTCATCTTTGGTTTGTGTATGCTAACAAGAGCAACAACAATAAGTTGGAAACCCCTGGGATCAATATACAAAAAATGGTTATCAAATACTTTTGACGTGACATTTTCGTTTACTGATATAACGTAACACCATTATAGTCCAAGAGCCCGATGTAGAAAAGTCGAGATTACATTTTGATGAAACTAACCAACCTCGGTTGCCTTGCCAAAGCCTGTCCCGATGCCCGAAAATTGCCGAATTTTAGCCAATTTTGTTGTTTTATTAAGACTGTGATATATACAGCTCGAAATGTATGCCAAATGATAGAGATCGAAGAGCCCAATAAGAATATATAGGGTTCCCTTATCGAATCCTGTCCCAAACATGGGTTTTCACCAGTTTTTGGGTCAAATTAATGAAGATAAAAGCTTGAAATGTGTGCGAAATGATAGAGCTCAAAGAGCCTAAACAGAATATTTTGGGTTACCTCGTCGAATAATGTCCTAAACATGAGTTGCCACCCGTTTTTAGGGCTAATTTTTCTTAAATGAGTGGCAACCCATTTCTGGGACAGTATTCGGTAGGGCAACCCTTTATATTCCAATTAGGCTCTTCGATCACTATCATATGGCATACATTTCGAGCTGTAATATATCACAGTCTTAATTAAAACAACAAAATTGGCTAAAATTCGGGCATTTTCTGGCATCAGGTCAGGCTTTGACATAAATTGTTTGGAAAATAGAAAATGCTTCAACAACTTCGCATGTAATAAATATTTTGACTCATTGAGTTTGAAATTCTATTATTATTATACTTCAAGCACATTTTGAGAAATAAAAAATACTGGGCTAACTTCTCAATAAATTTTTTTTTTTTGTTAAAAAATTCGAGCAATTAGACCAAGTATTTTTTTGGATAAAAGATATCATAGCATAGGTCAGCATTAGTTTTTTTTGTTCATCAAAAATATACTGGGCTAACTTTACGACGATATACATAGTCAGATAGACAAAAAATATATAAAGTTGCAGTACAAAATTCGCACTGTTTTTTTCGTTTTCTTAATTATATTTACTAAGCTAAGTGCACCAATTTTTAGTGCTCAGTAAAAAAAAACCGAAGAGCCAAATATCTAGTTGACATCACCAACGGCTACAAGTGAGTTGTTATGTTATGATGGAAATTCCCTGCAGAAAGAATTCATTACTGACAAGGATAATTTCATTTTTGGTGTCTTCCGTCAGCTGCTGTCAGTAATCAATTTTGTATTTGTTTTTCATCTTTATTTTTCTTCTTAAATTTTCGCTTAGTACGAGATTTTAAACTTTTTTTTCTTATTTATGTGTGCGTACTGCAGCAGATTTCCTTGAAAATAAATTCCTGAATTTGTTTTTGCCTTTGTGTATTTGTTTTTATGAGTAGAACTTTTCGATTTTATTATTTATTTAGAGAACAAAAGCATTTATTGCCTTCGAATAGAAATTGTATTGATGTATTGTTTTGTGTTCGTTTGATTCAAGAATAATGTATACGTCAAAAATGAGTGTTGGTTTATTTGTTCTTTGTAGACTATGACTATTTAACTTCAATTAAATGAAAATGTTAGTCCAAATTGTAGATGTTTGTTTCTGCTGATATAATAATTTGTTTTCAAAATAGATGTATGCATATTAAATACAACAATAAATATTTATTTATTGCTTTGAATATGAGAATAGCAATTTTACCAAATAAAGCACCTAAAACTATGCAACAGATAATGATATATTTTTAAACTTTGATTAACAGTAGCAAATTAATATTTTGCTATTGCATAGTTTTAGGCGCTTTTATTGTTTAAAAGTAGTTTTGCACAAATTATATAGAAATATTGGTTATTTTACTTATGCCATCAAATGTTATTTTATTATAATAGACTTCTTTCGAGAACCAACGCACGTCATTGTTGAAATTTATTGTGTGGTGTTTCAGTTCCACAACTGGCTTAAAATTATTTTAACCTTGGCAATCGGTATTTAAATGCATTTAAATATACAATTTTTATGTAATTATTTAACAATAAAAAGTGTTTTTTAATTCTATTTCAGTTTAAAGGTCATTTAAAATAATTTATTCATATATACATACATATATTCTGGGAATTAAAGAAAATTCTAAAAATAACTGAAACAGCGTCCAAGCACTTAATGTGTGTACAATAGAATGGGCATAATTAAAATATGCATGTAATTATACACCTACATAACATATCTTTGTTGGCGTTTAGTGGCAAACGTATGTCGTGCAATTACTGCAAGCTCTAAACATTTTTTTGCTAAGAACTATTTGCATTTTTAACTTCTCATACAGCATTCTTAACAAATGTATTGTCATACAAAAAACTTGTTTAATGTTTCTTTTATATTTTTTCCTGATTTTAAATTAGAATAAATTTTATGTTAGTCAGCTGTGGGTGATTTATAGTTCTTTCATAGCTTACATACACATGCTGTCATTTTAAATAAATTTTACATAAAAGTCATGTTGCGCCAAACATCCATCATATCTGTTTAAGTAGATTGAGCAGATTTAATTGAATGTGACGATATGAGAAATAAATGGTTATTTAAAAATATAGATTGATTTATGAATTCATATTTTAATACATATGTTTTTCTCATTGGTTTTTAACTAAATCGACATTAATAAAAGTATTATTTGTAGTAAAATTGCTGTCGCGCATTAATTTAAAGTTTGTTGCCTGATTCTTTTTTAAAGTTTAATTTACTGTAACCATACCTTTGTTGTGGGTGCAATAAAAAACATACGTTTCTATTAATTAATAGAAATCTCAATAGCTTCAACCTGACTGAAACTGCTCTTAGTAAAAAGAAACCGCATTTTTCGACCATATAAAAGTTCCGCTTCTCAGCACATCTTTGATGTCAATATCAGTCATTAAAAATGCGTCGTAAATTTTGATTAAAAAACAAATATACGTCTTGTGATACCTAAAACAGCATGGTTTTTCCCAAAAACCAAATTAAACTGGTTTTTATTAAGACAAAAACATCTAAAAAAAGTAGAAGATCCTCTTTTGACAATATAAAAATTAGCCACCGGCTATTAGCAGTTACACAAAAAAAAAGTTTAAGCAGGTTAATGCCAAAACAACACATTATGGTAGTAAAACTACAAAACTTGAAAATAAAAATATTCATAATTTTGCAATTCAAATGAACTTTGGTGTTTGCTGTATGCAGTAACAAAAGGTTTAAATTTGAATGTGACATTCAAAGTAAATTTTTAATTTGTGGGACATACGAGAGTTGTGGCATTTGAAAACCGACTACTGTTGTTACACTTATTTATTTCACATTCAAATTTAGAAGTTATTCTTTCTTATCTGGCTTGAAACATTGAATTTAAGCATGTTTCTACATGTGGGTGATTTATAGTTCTTTCATAGCTTACATACACAAGAGGTTGCCAGAAATTCTTAAAAAGAGCACCATTACGGCGCACAGTGGGTTTGTATGGAACGGTGGCCATAAATAGTAAGAATAGCGTTAGACTCTTGAAAGTTGGTACAAATGTCTCTTAGTTAGAACAAAACAAAACAAAAATTCGAAAATATAGCAAAAATCAGCTTATGGACACGCCTACCTCTCATACAAAGGAAGCTTTTTCCTCAAAATGAGTATCAATTTCAATTACCAATAAATTTAGCAATGCTGATTTCATAAAGATTAAAAGTTGTGCGATACCTTTAATAGTTTTCAAGCTATTAGAGATATAAGGTTTTAAAGGTCTTGCTCTTGAAAGGGATTGAATTTCACATTTTTTTTATCTCAAGTGGGATGGAAAGGTGAAAAATATGCTTTACCTGTTCCCCTCTCTTTAAGTGAACTTCCTTCAAAGCTAAAGCACCTCCCCTTACACTGTAAGCTTTCACAGTTGATAAAACTGTTGTAAAGAATTTCGAAATCAGAAGAAATACAAATATTTTTTTTTATCATTTTTAATTCGAATGTTTGCAAAATTCGTACAATTCTTATAACTGCTATACGAGAAAAATTAATTTATCTTTATAAATTCAAAATATTTAATGTACTTTCCATCAGTATACTACATAGGCATATTTTGTCAACCATGTTAGCTAGAGTGTTCTATCCAACAATTGATTATACTAAAATTTCAATAAATCATTTTTGATGTTCAAAGTTCAACTTCAAAACCCAAAAATAAATTTAGTACCTACTTTTATAGTTTTTTTTTCCTTCCCTAAGTATTATATTATCTGACGATTGTCGTAAAATTTGTTTAAATCAGAAGGACTTAAATTTTTTTGCGTCCATTTGCGTCCTTTGTATGCACCTTTTTTTTTGCTTATCAACATAACCACAACAGAACATACGTCATCTTGCATCACAGTGCCAGCTTAGCGCACCATTGCACCTATTAGATGCAAAAGCGAATACAAGGTCCGTAAAGATTTGGTAAGCATTGTTTCAAAACATTTTGTGACCATTAAATTACGACCTGAATTAAAAAAGTCTTTCATCTTACTTAAGGGGTAAGGTACACCTTGGAAATGAAAAAAAAAAAATTTAAAATGCTTTATTTTTTATGAAAGAAAAGAGATATTGTAATGAAACTTTGCACATATATTATTTAGTCAAAATAGTATACAAACATATTTTTTTCGGACTTTTACAGCCTGTTTTTTGGATGCAGCAGGTTTTTCAAAAAACAACGTTTTTTGAGTTGGCGGGCGTGATAAAAAAAAAACTATTACTCCGATCGTTCTGAAATTTTAGTATGTCATTGTACATATATAAGTATATATGAGTGAACTGGAATTACAACGATCGGGTTTTTTTGGCGCCAAAAATAGTCAAATTTTGAAAAAACGCCGCCATTTTTTTTTGGTCCAAATTAAATCCTTTTAGTTCACTCTATAGCGGCTTTGATGCTGATTAAAACACACTTTTTTTCAGACCATCCAGAGAGCCGCAATCACACCCTTCGTGGTTTTTTGGTCTTTTTTTCAAAAACCTGCTGTAGCCATAAAACAGGCCGGAAAAATCCGAAAAAAATATTTTTGTATACTATTTTGACTAAATAATACATGTGCAAAGTTTCATTACAATATCTCTTTTATTTCATAAAAAATTAAGCATTTTAAAAATTTTTTTTTTCATTTCCAAGGTGTACTGTTCCCTTAATCTCGGGCGAGTTTCTCTGTATCCGACCCAATGCAGTCGCTAAACTTTCATTCACATTGCATTCACATCGAGCGTTGATTAGGTTCGGTTTCTTTTCAAATCTAAGTCCAAGGAATTGGAATTTATAATCATCTTCTTCAATCAGACGGCAAAAGGATTTAATTCCTTTGTCATTTCATTCCAGGAATCCGAATTTAGAAATGGAAAACATTAATTTGGAATGGACTTTTTGAAAAAAGCCCATTGGAAATCGAAATTCAATTCTTTGCTACCATCACAGGATGAACACTCTCTTTTTGTTGATTACATTCTTGAAATTAAAATTTCAATACCAAATTTTGTGTCCCAGAATAAAAACGACAAATTAATCAATACTTTTTGCAATACATATTTTTAAAAAAATCGATTCCAAATTCCAATTTTTAGGACTTAGAATATATCGAAAAAAATTTTTCTCAAAGGTATCATTTCTAACCAGCAACGTTTTAAGCCAAATTCGTCTGCAGTTCGATATGACTCAGTGACTAAGTTTTCTACATTATAACGCATGAATTATATTCCGGGCAATAGAACTAGAGGATAAGTACTTAAAAAAAAATTTTTTTTGTCTATTTTCGAGGTTATGTATAGGACTAAAAAAAATCGGTTTTGTCATCTTTCGAATCCCATATATAAACTCGAAAGTAGATAAAAAAAAAATATTTTCTCAGTACTTAAACTCAAATATTACAAAATCCTTTCAAGGTGGCCATACCTCAGCAGCCCAACAACATTCATCATCTTTTCATTCACAGACCTTTTATAGAATATTGCTTTTCTATATAATTTACATTTTGAAATTATCAGCGCCACCACCTTATAAAATTGAGCTAAGGAGTTGCGTTTGCGTGCACATTTTCTGCGTATCTTAAACTTAGTTGTTTTTAGTATTATATAATATATAATTCGATAAATTATATCTCAAATTGAAGTTGAAAATTATTCTTCCTATGTCCTGTATTTCCTCACGGAGCATAGGGCACTCACAAAACTCTTCCAACGCGCACGATCAGTACCGAGTGTTTTCAATGCTCTCCAACATTTCCTCGATTCACGTATTTCCTGCTCATGCGAACGTTTCCACGATGATTTTCAACGGTTGCGTTTTCTGCTTTCCTGAGGGTATCACTCCAATTCTTTCATCTTATGATTGGAATAGAAGTCGGATCTTGATGTGGTGTACTCAGTAATTCGACATTGGAAATAGTTCACATTATTTTCTCGACTTTTATATGATGCTGAACTGCTATGATCTGTATTGTTTCACTTTCACATTTTACCAGAAACACAGGCTCACAGTTAAATATCTAAGTACCTACTTCTTATTATTACGGTGAAGGTATACAAAATTGAGATATCGTAAAAAGGCTTTCTATACAGCTGTTTAAACTATTGAGATGCTCGTATCTCAAAACTTTTTCTTTTTTTTTTTGGAAAGCTGACAATAACGATTCAACCAGTTAAGTGCAGAGGCATTTGGAAATATTCTTAACAATGCACTATAATCAAATGAGTTTATTGCTTGAATAAGAAGGAACAATTGTGAACTCTTAAAATAAACTATTTGCATTTCACACATCTTAAAAATATGTTATTATAAATGAATTTTTAGTTGTTGGTTTTTTTTTTCTTCTAATAATTGTATGTTAATTGAACTTATAGCCAGTTAGCAGTGATTAATATTCATGGAAAAATATGCAAATTGATACAATGCATATTTTTAATAAACTTTGATAACAAAGAAGTAACAACACCTCTGGAATATAGCAACTACGATAACAAAGGACGTTGCGGCTAATGTGCTTAGGTGACTTCAGACTGAATTGTGGAAAATTACCACTTTTGCTTTGAATTAGAAATTAAGTTATCTAAATCATTCACCAAATATATACTTCATTTTATTTGAATATTGATCGCTGCTAACTAGCTGTAATACAGTACAATAACACAGGTCTGCAAGTTGAGTGATCATAAAAGTTATTGACCAGATCGTTTCCAAAGGATCCGAATCCAGCCTCAGAATTGACGTCTATCACGTCAGGAATTTGAAATATTTGTGTTTAGGTACTTAAAAAATGCAGCTTCTGTTTACTTTTGAAGTTATGTATAAGATGTTATGACAGAATGTTTTCAGCTTAATTTGAATGAAAAAAAAAAATCAATAAGTACTATTCTTCTTCTTTGAAATGAGCTTTGAAATTATCATATACAGATTATGTTTGTTTCCTCGCCAAAGTTATAGCAGGTGATATAATTCAAAACTATGATTCATTGTACCGAGCTTTCATAAGAAAATCTTGAATACTTTGGTTTAAATCGTATCGCTGGATAAATCGTTATATTTATTTTCAAATTTTCCGGAAAATGGAAAAGTTTTAACTTAGCTCATAAATATGTAGCTCATAAATATTATACATATAAGCTCTTATACAATATCTCAATTTTGTATAGCTAAAGTTTTTAACCTTAATTTTAAACCCTTAACAAATTTGAAATAATTAGGTTCTGAACTTAAGCGTATAAGCGAATTAAACAAATTTTATAGTTTTTCGTTTTATGCATAACAAAATTCGCTACAAACTTAACCGCACCAATTAAAATTCTCCGAACTGAGAATACAAAAAGCAAACCGACATCGAAATAAATGAAATGTAACTTTTGAAAGCTACTTAATTTAAAGATTTGTAATTAAAAATCTACATTGAGTGTCAAAGTCAACCATTTACAGCAGCAATTAAAAACTTTAATCCGAAAACGTTTTAAATTGTGCACAAAGAATCATAATCCGTGAAACGCGACTGTATGTGTGTGGTCATGAATATGTTGCTAGCGACTTGTTGCCAAGGACGATATTTTACGCATTTCGTTTTAAGGATTCTAAATAAGTGGCTTAATTTTTGGCTTAAAAATAAATTATTTATATGTATGTATTTATTATAGTTGAAGAGATTAAATTTGTTAACAACAACAAGAAAAACCACAATAATAAGTGTCAACAAATTTAATTACGACTGCAATTAATAAAATTGTTTCATGCGATAAAACATCTAACAAGACAAAAAAAGAACAACAAAAACAACAGTAAGATACCATTTGAAAGAAAAAAGTAATTTAATTTTTTCTTCTTTTATGTAAAAGGAAACACTAGAATGGGACAGCGTGAGCAAAATATAGAAAGAGACAGTTTACACAGGTCAACAAAATAGTTGCTATTAATAACTTTTTTTTTTGGTTTCACAGAAATATCACAAGTTTTAAAGTTTAAATAATTAAAATTAATTAATTTATATTTCATGTTTCAAATGGCTAATATTCAAAAATAAATATAACAAATAACACCTTTATGCCGTATGTTATATGAAAAATATATTGTCAAAAGGATGCTCAAAAATGGGGAATATATATGAAAAATTAGAATTTCGAGTCCGCCGTGTCCGGATTCGAAAGCTTAAAAAATTATAATTTGAAGCCAATTAAGTAGACTTGCTGTATTTCCATGAATGTTCTCCAATGATGAAATGTTCCCTATTTTTGAGAAGTCGAAATTTTTAAAAAATAAATTTGTTTTTTGAGTGCTATATCTGACTACAACTGAAGAGATTTTTGACGTGGAAAATTATTATTTAGAAAATTGAAAAAGAAGCTAATTTAAAAAAATGCATTTCTAGAATGTATTTGATATGAGAAACATAGAACCCTGTACTATACGTATGAAATGTGGGTTTCAATCAAATGCTTCCATTTTTTGCAGAGAGCTATTTTTTGGCATCTTGAACAAAAGTCTCAATGAACACAACAGGATTTTGAGTTATTGACTCGCAAAGGTCTAATTTAACGTGCACTGGCATATTAGGTTATCACTTTTAAGTATCGATATCTCGAAAACTAAGCGAGGTATAAATTTGTTTACTCATTATTTTTGACTTATTTTGAAATATTCTATTGAGCACCATCGTCAAAAATCGTTAGCAAAGAATTGTCAGGTTTTCATTAACATTTAGTTTGCACCATAAATGTGCATTTATATCATTGCAATAACGATATTTTTATTATCCAATATATGTAATTACCATGACGAGAATACATAAAAAATTTTAATTGCAATGTAGTGTTGAATAATTTCTCAGCTGTAAAGTTTATTTTTAAGTTATGGAAAACAGCTGTTAATAATATTTTACATTATTGGTAAATAAATAACGACTACTCTTGTAACAACATATTGATATCGCACATTGAATACAAAAGTGTCAGAAGTCAAAAAAAAATAATATTTATGTTTTTAAATAAATCATTCAGTGGTATTATTGCCATCATACAATAGAATGATTTAGTTAATGTCGTGCTAATCAAAAGCCTTAATAGTTACACTGAGTATCGGTAGCAGTGCCATACAATGGTAGCGACATATTACCACAATTTTAATTTGGTAAGGATCATGCTATTATAAAAAATTGGAAAAAACTTTAAAACAAATTCGTTCAAATAGTTTTCTCTGTAAACACTTTTTTGACAATAACCCGTATATTTAACTTTTGATCCTACATAATTTTTAAATTGTTCATAACTCAGTTCTGTTTAGATACTAACTTTTGATCGGGGCGATTCAAGCTTCATCGTGCTCTAATTTCAGTTAATTTGAATTTAAGGCAATTTTGCGTACAAACACGTTATGGGTCCTTTTGGTCTATATGTCATATTTAGATTTGCTAGGGTTTTATTTTATTTTAATAACCTTTTAATAAATTACAATTACTTAATAAACTTGACCATAAATGGTCTTGTGAACATATGTAAATACATACATATATACTTTTTATCAGGATGACATTATCAATAAATAAATTATGTGTGAGCTTGGCATTAATATGTTGACCAAACCATAAAGCTTCAAACGGTCATTACATGAAACTACTATTTTTGAGTTATGTTACTCTGGTAATCAAAGTGCGATTTGATTGAAAATTAATTACAATTCGGATATATTTGTTTTCACTATGCCAATATTATAGGTATCCGGATTCATAGGAATAAAAAGTCGTTAAATTCGAATCGAACACAATCTAATAGTATAGAAAAATGCGATTAAGTTATCGAAAAGTATCGAAAGACAAGTTAAAAGGTAACGAAACGTAAAGCAAACCTCGAAAAATTTTGAATCATATCGAGAAGTCAAAAGATATTAAATAACACGGCAAATAAAGCTGTACAATATCAAACAGTATTGAAAAAGTCCATGAGGAATCTAACTATGTCGATAGTATTGAAAAATCAATAAAAGCCTTTATACACATATCTAAATGTATCGAAAAAGCTGATAAAAATCTAAAAGTATATATATCGAAAGTCAAATAGTTTCAAAAATATGATCAGTATGTAATTGAACATATCGATTAGTATCGAAAGATATCGTACTGGAATGAATAATGTATCCATTATATCTGTTCGAAAAAAATTCAGGATCTAGAATTCTGCTGGAGAAATCGAAATTCAAAAATTTGATCATATATATAAGGATACATATAACCTCCTTTTAAAAAAAATACACCTAGGTTTGCTACCAGAGCTGCAAAATTTTCATTTTGCAAAATTTGATAAAAAAAACATTTTTACTGGATACGAAAACACGTTACAAAATTTCAGTAAAAATATCACATCTCGAGAATATGGGACTGATTTCAAACATTTCTATACCAATATTTAAGTAAATAAAATTTTCTGTTTTAAAAGACCTTTGATATTGTTGCAGGAGTTCCCAACTTGGACAAGTTGGTATAGAAAAGCAACAAGTTGTGTTTTGCAGTTTCGATTTCAAAAATATATGGGGAAATTATATACATAATTGACTTTAATTGATTAATAAATAATAATACAATACGATTGAATTAAAAACGTGACATCACACCGGCTTTACTTTTCCGGTAAAAGAATATCAATAAAAAGATATTATTGACAGATTGTGTAACAAATAAAATTAAATGAATAGCTCATTTTTTATATGACAGTAAAATTATCAGTCAATAAACTAGTTTTTGGACAAAATAGCATTTACATATGGGACATTCCACGCCAAACCGGACAGCATTTCACTTTTGCATCTCTGATTTTTTTGAAAATATTTTTTCTTTTAGTACTCATTGAGACTAGACTCTAAAATTTTTTAAAGAGCTATTCAAGAGATATACATAAATTTTTGGAATATTACGTTATTTTGTTTTGAAGGGCTCATAACAAACAAAAAAAACTCCGCGAATAAGCCATGTTGAATTTTCTTCGAATTTTTTAATTTTCGACCTACATTGGAAATTTACAAAAAGTATATCTCATCGTTTGCAGATTAACAGACCTTAGACAACCACTCATGCTTTAATTTAACTTGAGTAAGAAAGAAATAAAAAATATTCGGATTACAGCCCTAGGGAGCTGTCACAATATGTCACAAATCGGAGTACCTTCTCTCTCCGCCACCCCACAGTGGCACGTCACATTGTGAAATTTGAATGAGGACAAGAATTTTTGTTTTTTTTTTTTGTCAATGTTTCAATAATCAATCATTTTCTTTCAATATTGCATGTAAAAGACAAATTATCAAGCCACAGCTAAAAACTTGATGGTTCAAATTACATATATAGATACTACATACCAATTTTCCCTATTGAAACGTTATATCATGGTAAAAAAATTGTGGCGACAAATTTCACAAACTGTCACAGAAGACAATGATGACACGGTCCTTCTTAGAACCGTGACATCATTTATGGAAGCTCCCTTATTCAGAAATGAGACTTTTTTGAAAAAAAAAACAAAAAACAAAAAATTAATTCTGTTATCGAGCGAATTTTCGAGTTCCTTATAGATTTTGCTTAATCCGAAGCTGGTGTTTCTCAATTGAGTTGTCAGCTTAATTTTTTTAATAAAATTTTTTTTTTCTTAAAAATTCAGCTATGATGCATTGAAATGATTTTTAAAAGATATTGACAAAAGGAAGCAAATCGAACATCATATTCGGACCCTGTGACTCAAGCTATATAAGGAAAACGTCAAATTTTGTCATTCACATGCAAAAACCTTTGAAAACCTACTCCTAAAAGAACGGAAAATGCATGCAGTTTGAAATAAAAAAGTTCAAGCTTAAAAGTTCATTTAGCAATGTTAGATTTTACTATACATAAATTTTTGCTTTTGAAATTCAAAATTCAAATTTTGTTGATCTGTGTAAGTAAATAATTAAAGAAAAACAGACACCAAGAAAAGAAACGAGCATAATTGGTCATAACAACTCAACCGGCTTAGCTGCATGTTTAATGTATTGGGAGTTCAGAAGAATTGTTTCTAACTTTTTTCCTGTTGCTTAACTGGGCTTTAAGAAGACTTTCCACATTTTAGCCAGCTGGCTGTTGCTGCTGTTAGCAAAAGCGAATGATTTGAATTTTTCATGGACTGAGCTATTAACTTTGAGCTTTAATCATTATAACGCATAGCTATTTTTGAAAACATAATTTGTTATTCGTTGTTTTCTTTGTTTCATTGTAATTCACATTTAAAAATTTATTTTCATTTTATTATTGAAATAGTAAAAATGTTATTACACTTTTCTTCACAGCACAAAACTAATAAATTTGCAGTAGCTGGTAGATACACTCATTTATTTTTTTTTTAAATATTTTTTTTTTCTAAGATTTAATTTTTTTTTTAATTAATTAAAAAAAAAAATACTTTAAAAACTCAACAGAATATTTGCATTAAAATCCACAAAAAGTAACACGCTGCAAACGACGTTCGAGACTGCGACGACGACAATACCGAACGACAACAACAACAGCGACAACGCAACAACGACAACCGTTTTCAACGAAAGTTACAAACGAAATAAATCGCTTGAGCAGAAAATTTGCCTTGTTATTGAAAAGGAGATTTAGTTGAATGCGTTAACTGAAATTGAAACGAGCAGAAATGAAATTGAATGGAAAGACTTGACTGATTGCTTTCGCTCAACGTATTCGTTTATTTTGTTTTTTGTTTGTATGCCGCCTGCGAGTGCGCTCTAGCGGTGAATTTCTAAAGCTTCTGCTGACAACCAACAACTTTTTTTTCTTGTTGCCAATGAAAAGTTGTTCCGATTGTTGGAATTTTTCTCTCAAATTCTATGCAATCTAAAACTACTTTCAATTCACTTTCAATTCATAGGAAATTTGTTATTCAATTTCATTCCATTGAAAGAGTTTTGTTTTCATTTCAGTTTCAATTACATGTTGTTGGTATGTATTCATGATGCTGCTGCTGTTGCCACTCTCCTGTTGCTGCAAAGGTGTTGCGGTTGCTATTGCTGCGCTATTATCGCTGCTCATTATGCTATCAGACACTTTGTTTGTCTGTCAGTTTATTAGTCGCTTAGACTACTTTGTCTCTGTAGCTATTTCAGTTGTTAACTGATTGTATCGTCAGCTGTGTTTTATTTTTGTTGCGACTGTTACTATTTTGTTTTAGCCATTTGCAATATTGCTACCTGTTTTTTTTTTGCGGGCATTTTTTTTGCATTTATATTTTATTTCTTTATAGCCCTTTTTAATTAGTTGCTGCATGTAATTTTATATTTCATGTTTCTACTTATGTGTTCGGGTGGGAATGCGTTAAGTGTTGGCAGTGGGTTTTATGCTCAATGAGCGTCTTAAAATACTTTTACTATAACATTTTAACTCTTGCCTTGGAGTCTTTTAATAGAACATTTTTTATGATACAAGCGGTCGAAAAAGTCCATTTAAGGATACCGAATTAGCTCATTTACTTTATTTTGTTTTTTTTCTGTTGAAATTTTGTATTTGTTTTAAATAATGTACATATTAAAACTAATTTCTTAAAAAAAAAATACTTATATTCTCAATATGAATAATCGTAAATTTTCTCACTGAATGAGGAATCAGCAAATCGCGACATATCCACTTTTCACAGCACACTGTTAAGGGTCTGTAAGGGTCTGGCCTTACTGTATTATGCAGATATTACATGCCTTCATAGTCCAACATTATACTATTTAAATAAAATTGCATATATGGAAATGGTTTGTAACGCTTTGGCGCAATATATACTGTACCGATATTAATAATTTCTTTTTTAAAACAACATATTTATGCTAAAAAAAAATTTTTGCTTACTTATTTTTTTAATTTGTTAAACTTAAATATTCTTTTTTTAGGATTAACTTTTGGCAAAATCTCACACAAAAATTGTCGTTTGATTTTAAGTTGTTGATGCTCATGCTGCTTCTTTAATTCTGTTTTATTGTTGTTCATTTTTTTTTCTTCCTATTTTTACCGTTTGCTTCTGGTTCCGAAGTACAAAGAAAAAACTCTATTTCAATTCTTTTTTTTTTTTTTGAAGGGAGAATATAAAATGCCGCAGGTACCACAAGTATGTACATACATTAGGGTGTTTCTTATATCAATTTTTTGCGAAAATCAAATGCGACACTCCCCAATCGGTTCGAAACGGGAAAAAAAATTTATTTAAAATTTTTATCTTTAACCCTTACTGACCCTATGTCAAAGTGAATTTTGAGTTAACCCAAAATAAAATGCGACGCCCCCCAATCAGTTCGAAACAGGATAAGCAAATTTAAAAAAATTATTCAAAATTTATATCTTTAACCCTTACTGACCAAATTTCAATGTGAAATTGTGTCTAAGACAACAGTTTGTTCATTACTTTTGTATATAATACGCTTTGAAAAGAAAAAAATTAGTAACAAATAAAATATTGAATCAAAGGCAATTTATTAATACTGTAAAAAAATACAAATTATTAATACAATTTTTAGAAAAAATAATGGTTATTTGAAAAAAAAATATTTAAAATCTGTTAAGGAATTCCCAACTTATACTGATTTTTAGAAAAGCTGTATCCGCAACTTTCCATGACTATATCTCGAAAACTAGATGCGAGCGACATTTATTTTTGATACATTCTTTTTTTAAATTAAAAACCACCCTTTACATTGAAATAGGGTCAGTAAGGGTTAAAGATAAAAATTTGAAAAAACTCCTAGATCTTTTTTAATTTATTTCGAATCAATTGAGGGGGCGTCTTCATATTTTTTCCTAGGAACCAGGAACTAAAATTGGTGTCCAAAGCCAAATTTCACATTGAAATATGGTCAGTATGGGTTAAAGGTAAAAATATGAAAAAATTCCTAAAACTTTTTTATCCTAATTTGAACCAATTGAGGGGGCGTCCCCAACTTTGTTTTCTTAAGGACCACCCTAATGTAGTTATATAAAAATTAAACGCCGTTCGTCTGTCGCACATAAGTTCACAAATTACTCGACGGATTTTCCCCATTTTTTTTCTTCTTTAAATGTTTTCTTTGATCTCTAAAAGGTTCTTAGCATAGTTTGGTGAGGAAAAAGTAGCCAATACCACGCCCCTACATAACAAAGGAATTCTAGTTCAACATATCTTATCGACTATTTGACGAAGATGAATGAGGCTTGGCATATAAGTACATATATAAAAAGTACAAGGAAGTTAAATTTCAGTAAAAAAATAGGCGGCGCCACGCCTTTCGTATGAGAAAACTTAATTTTTTTTTTGTATTTTAGCAAATATTCGACACAGCTGTATAACATCAGATACTTATCCTTCTTATGGTCTTTGCAAGATTCTTAGCATGGTTTGGTTTAGAAAAAAGGTCTATGCCACGCCCCCCGTATAAGAAACAATCAAATTTATCATATCTCATCAATTATTTGATGCAGATGACTGAATCTTAGCACATGTATAAAAGGTATTGGAAAAATTAAGTTTTAATGAAAAAATGGGCGGTACCACACCTTACTTACACCGAAAAAAAAACTTACTCCGTTTAAGGAAAAATGCCTAAATGTAAGGAAAAAATGTCCTTCAATACGAGCTAAAGCCATGGGTTCCTCAAAATAAGTAAGTTGGATTCCTTAGTACAAGAAATGTTGCTGCTTTGAAATAAGGAAAAGTTTACTCAATGTGAGGACAAGGTTATTAAACTGTGGAAAATTTTACTTTTTCTAAGGATGAAGATTTACTTAAAATAAATTCGTTGATTTCGAAAAAAATTTGTTAATTTTCTTATTTGTTGGTTACTTATTGTCAGTCATTCTTATTTTAATTGTAACACGTTTTTAAAACTTCAAAGGAGAATTTAATTTTTTTTTTTACCTGTCACCTGATCAGAGAATTGAAACTGTGTTCTGCGCCATGCCACTGTTCAAAGATGCTCATCTTACCCAACTCAGCCACCGACAGCATTTTTAAGACATACTAAAATGATGTTGTTAAACTGCGCATATAACAACCATTGTCTGATCAGGGAAGCTTCGGTTCAAATCCCGGCGACGACATAATTTTTTTTTTTTTTAATTTTTTTATTTTTTATTTAAAAAACAAGTAAAGAACTATAAATATATAGACAAAAACAGAATACTTACGAGAAGAATAGATATTAATTTCAGCGAGTAAAGCAGCGAGTTAAGGAAAATTTTCCTACGTTATAGTAAATTTTTTGAAGAAACTAACTAAAACTGAGTACGATTTTCCTTAAACAAAACATTCCATTAGATTGAGGAAGTTTTTACTCAAATGAAGAACAAGTTGTCCTCAAAAATTCTTCCCAAAGAAAAATTTACTATTTCAAAGGAAAGTTTTACTAAAACCACAAACTCTAAATTTGAGGTAGAGCATTGACTTACTTTAATGAAACATGAACTCATTTCAAAGGACTCAATTACTAAATGAAACGATATTTTCATAAATATGAGGAAAAATAACTAAGATTAAGGAAAATTTTTACACTAAACCGGAGGAAGGCAGTTCTTCAAATTTAGTACGGTCTTTTTTTTCGGTGTACGCAAGAAAAAATTAAAATTTTTTATGTCTCAGCAACTATTTGACACAGCTGGATAACATTATGCTTCTTATGGTCTTTACAAGGTTTTTAGCATGGTTTGGTTTAGAAAAAAATAGAGCAATACCACGCCCCAACATTTAAGAAAAAAAATCAAATTTATCAAATCTCATCAATCATTTGATGCAGATGTATGTGAATTGATACATCTTGAAAAGGTACGGGCAACTGTAAGTTTCAATGAAAAAATGGGACATGCCACGCCTTCCACATGAGATAGATCGAAATTTTTTATGGCTTAGCAACCATTTGAAACAGCTGGACAGCATTTAACACATAGGTAGCTAGCGCTCACTGGAAAAATACATATACTGTTTTGCATTTACATTCTTTCGCATAAGTTCACAACAACAATGGAGCGAGCGCTGTGGTGGTATTGTGATTGTGTGCGTGGCCTAATGTAAATCTATTGCATTGATTAGCTGCGCGTTACTTATTTCATTCTACATAATTGCAAATATTAAATAGCGTCGTTTACTTTCAGCTTAAATTACATTCCCACTATCAAGTGGCTAATATTTTCAAGTCAAGTAAATCATATACATACATATGCATATTGTACATGGTCCATTAAAAATTAATCGTATTTTAGTCACACATTAATAAACTGTTTGTTTTTTTTTTTCTTTTTGGAAAATTTTAATTGCATTAAAGTGCACTTTTTGTGAAAATGAAGTGTGTTTTTATTTTTAAGTAAATTGGAAAACAGCTGAAAATGTTGAAACCAAATTTTTCATGATTTTTCTGTATGTTGAAGACTTCAAAGTTCTGTACAGTGTTGATATTGTGCACTTAGTTACATATGTACAAAAATAAATAGCCCTTGTGAGTTTCGAGATAGAAGTAATTATTACTATTTATTATTTGTTACCAATTTTTTATGGTATTTATTACCGATCTTGCTGAACTTTCAATATGAAATAGTGAGCATTTTTTCTATGTACATAGGTATTTTATTTCTTCTTACAAACTCATAAAACAGTTAACAAAAATATTAAAAGATTTTTTATGTAGTTGCAAAGGAATACATTATTCCGTTCTTAATTTCATTACCAGAAACAAATTTTCTTAATAAAAATTTTTGAATTCATTGCAAAAAATATTTTGTATTGTTAAAAACATTTGAAGTTTATGATTGTATGCAGGTCAAATGAAACAAAGTTAAAATTTTTAAGGAATTAGTTTCACAGGTATATTATTGATGCATAAGATATTTAAACGCTTATTTCTTAAATGTTTAACTAAAACTTGCACGGTTTGAACGTTTCTTGATGTGCTCATTAGGGCATATTATCTTATAGACACAAAAAAATTGTACACAGGTCACGAGTCAGTTCAAAATTTTATCTCAAATGATTTTCAACGCAATTTTTTTTTGTTTTTAAATCAGGGTTGCCAAGTGTCATCTTTTGACGAGACCAGGCCAAGGCCGTAGGCCGCGTAGGAGGCTGTTAATTGTAGGTAAAAGCCGTTAATTAGAATTAAAATAATTTTTATCAAAAAACACATTTTGTCAAAAAAAAAAAAAAATGTACTCAATGCACAACTTATTTAATATTGCTGACCAAAAAAAAAAAACACAAGGTCATTAATATTTGATGTTGAAACCGAAAGATGACGATCGGTCATTTTTCACATGAAAACAGTTGCTTCAACGGCAACAAAGGAAAAGTTCTTTTGCATGGTATTATGGCTAGCGATGAAAAGTATATCCCTTAGAATAATCCAAAGTGACAACAAAATCATAGGGTCACCGCGGTCATGCAACAACATCGACAGCCAAGCCAAACATACATGGCTCGAAGCTCATTCTGTTTATTTGGCGGCTCCAGCTCGGCGTGTTATATTACGAGTTGTTGTAACTGGTTAAAGCTATCGGAGGAGCTTGCTGCGAAATACAACTAATGCGTTTGAACAGAACATTGAAGGACAAACGGCTACAATACTAACAAAAACAAATGAAACTAATTTTTGCAGCACGACAACGCTCAGCTATATGATGCTCAGGTCATTAAAACATATGGAGAACAATGAAAAATGACAGCTTACCCTACCTGGCATATTCTACAGCCACCGCCTTTCCAGACTGTCTCCTGTTCCGATCAATAACGCATGTTATGGCTGAGCAGTACTTCTGTTCTCTCGATGAGGCCAAAATTAGGCCGATTCATGGATCCTATTTAAAAACGAGCAGTTTTCTTTGACGTAGAGTCCATATACTAGCAGAATGATGGAAAATATTGTGGCTAGCGATGTGCAATACTTTCAAGAATAAGTATGTAACCATCAATAAAGCTTTAAATCTTAAAAAAAAGGCGGAAGTTTTTATAAAGTAACATAACTGATAGGATAAAATTTAATAACTTTTATGAAGAAAAATTGACGTACTTCCCTGAAGGAAGAAATTTCTTCTTTTTTCATAAAAGTTGTTAGGCATTTAATTTTAGGAAATATATTTTTTTTACTGAAGTTTAAAGGCAACTTAGGCTACTAAGCCTGTTTTCATATATCAGGAGTCATTTTGTATTACTGAGAAGATAAATCCGGTGATATTATGGCTTTTAAAATTTATTAGAGACACTTGAGCTATGTTTGGCGTACAGCTTTTACAGCTTGCCTTAATGGAACCTGAACTCTTTTCAAAGAAATTATTACTTAGTGCAAAGGAAAATTCCTTAAATTCCTTGTATGATAAAATTGATAATTTTAAGGAAAACTTTTATTTTAAAATGAATGCAGCCTTTTTGTTGAATAAAATAAAATAATTTTTTCAGTGTAGTATCAGCGAAATAGACAAGTTATGAATATAAAAATTTTCTTTTTTTTTCGAAAATATTTTGCCTCTTAACTCCTTTGACACGATGGCACTATGAGCATCAAAGTGATAAAGCAATATATGTAATGCTACAAAAGTTTGTAATATCACCAAGAAAGTTTTTAAATAAAATTTAAAACTTTTGTTGCAAATAAGCAAAAAGGTAAACTTCCACTGCTGCTACTCTAGATACCTTATTTGTTTTTGTTACCATACTTAGTTACAAGTATGTTATCATATATACATAGGAGACGCATGCTTCAAATTAATAAAATTGTAACACGTTCCTGTGGATACTACGACAGTGATTCACAAATTGAGTTCGGTGACTAATAAATAATTAAAGCAATTCACTATTCATTAGTTTACGGAACAAACCCGTAACTGCCAGAAGATTTTTGGATGGAATCAGTACCCATTTTATCCATTCTATTGCAATATAATAATGATTTTCATTTTAGTTATCAGAATACTGACAAATATCAGGTCTCAAATTAAAAACCCGATATTTTTAAGATTTTAGTAACCGCAATATAGGTTAACCTCACATAGACCACAGGGGCTTATAGTGTTGCACCGCAACCGCAATATAGAAATGACAAAATTTTATAAAAAATGATTTCAAATCGAAAAACTTTACTACTTTAAAAATACTTTGCTATATAATATTTTGTAAAAATATTTAATTTTTTGAAGTTGTGCACCTCTGCCAATTGAAAATATTTTGCAAACAAAACGCACGTACCTACACACTAAGCAAATTAAATAAATTTAGTTATACAATTTAGCGACAGTTCAATTCAAAGAGAGACTCAATATGTGGGCTGTCAAGCAAATCTTGAGCAATCAGAGATAAGAACACACACACATAAACAAAATATAGCGACAGGTAATGGTAAATTGCAAAAAAATTCAGCCTTAAAATGTATCTCTGACATTTTCAGCTTATCAGTTTTGTTCATCTCAACTTTTGGCTTTGGATTCGATTCACATGTTGAGGGAGGCCTGACGCGTAAACAAGTGTATCAATAGATAAGTACCTTACCTACATATAGCATGAAATTGACAACAACAATGAATCTACTTGACGCAAGCTTAGGGAAGTTATCAGCTGCACGTGCGAGCTAATGCTTTAAATATTTATTTTTATGAAGATGCTTTCATTTTAATAGTGTTTTTTTTTTGTTTTCTTAGCAAAATTTTTCGGCTGTCAGTGAAGTTCAATAAATAAGAGACTGTAGGTCGGTTATACTCAGACAAGTACGAAATTTATTGCAAATATTTTAACGTAGTAAAGTATGTATTGATAACCTCTGTAGCTGGTGGGGGGAGTTCAGAGTAATGACATTTTAAAAAGGTCATTTGTTTGAAAAGTATGCCTCTAACCGAAAAATAGTATAGGTACGAATTTGTAGCAGATAAGAAATTGAATCGATTTCATGCCCAAAAGTTTTATGTAAGATTATATGGTATGCCTACCATATATGTATATTAGGTTGTTTTTTTCAAAGATTTGTAGATAAATATTATTTTTTTTCGCTTACTTAAGCTTGAGGCTTAAAAATAATTTTCCCAAAGCTTGAGCTCCCTAGCTCATACCTGTAAACAGCGGGTAGTTTCTGCCCGATTTCATTGATATTTTACGAAGAAAGGACTTACTGAAAAAAAAAAGCTTAGGTGCCAAGAAATATCGTTATACATATGTATTTTTTCGTATGGGACGGTTCACCTCTTGCGGAAAAAAATCCAACCAAAGAGGTTTTTTTCAGGGACCCAAAATAACTATTATTTGGTTTTTTGTGATTGAAAAAATTGCCAAATTTTAAGGAATATTTTTAAAAATTGGTTGTCAATAATTTTTCAATGGTGGCCCCGAGTACCAAAAATGTCCGATTTTGGTCGAATTTTAGAAATTTTTTTATACACCAATAGATAGGGAGAGGTCAAAATTGGACTGTGGCCATCACCAGTGATGGTCCCGTGTCCCAAAATTGCCCGATATTGGTGGAATTTTGAAAAATTTTTTTTTGCACAAATCGATGGAAAGACGACAATGTATTTTGGCCATCATCAGAGGTAGTTCCGAGCCCTGAAAGTCCCCGATCTCGGTCCATTTTCGAAAAAAAATGTTATGCACCAATTGATGGAAAGAAGTCACAAATGGATTTTGACCATCATCAGAGGTGGTTCCGAGTCCCAAAAATGCCCGATTTTGGTCCAACTTCGAAAAAAATATGTTAAGCACCAATCGAAGGAAAGAGGTCGAAAATGGATTTTGACCATCATCCGAGTACCAAAAAAGGCCCGATTTCGGTTCATTTAAAAAAAAAAAAATCCTATGCACCAATCGATGGAAAGAGGTCGCAAATGAATTTTGACCATCATTTGGAGTATCTCCATTTTTTTTGTCCCAATCGATTGGGTAAGTTCGAAAAATAATTTTCCGGACCTTGGAAAGTACCATTTTTGACTCTTTTGGTGCTTTCCAAGGTTCGGAGCCGCCATAAGGTATGTCCAAAAGCCATTACCGACTATTCCTCATCGGTAGGAGCAAAAAAAAATTTTAGGGTGGTTCAAAATAAAAAAAAAAAATTTTTGCACCAGTTTGAGCTCGGAAAAATTTTTTTTAATAATTAAATTTAATAATAAAAACACGTTGTTCCCTCGTACAACAATTCATTTTAAGTACCTGTAAAAGTGAATTTAAAAAGATACTACAATTTGAACATCGAACACGAAAAAATAATACTGATTTTTGACCTAAATAAGTTTTGTACGTTTTGATTAATTAGGTGATTTTTATCGGTTTAGAACTTAATATCAAATATTTTAAAAAGACTGTTAGGCTTTAATATGCAAAACCATGCACAAAAAACAAATAACATTTCATCAAAAAGCTGTTTTTCCTAGCTATAAAATGAGTTCCCGCTGAACTTGATAGTCACTCTTCTGTTCAACTTATATCAATTTCTAAACCAAAAATTAGAAATGGAAATACATTAAGAAATATATTTGAATACTCAAATTATTATAAATTATATTAAAAATTTTATATATGCACTTGAAAAATTAAAAAAAAAAGAGAAAGAAGAATAATTGGCATTTGTTGCAATCAAAGTCAGCACAGGCATCATAGAAATCGCATGTGATAAAATTTATGCACTTGCGTATTTTAATTCCTTTTTTTTTTCTTTCTTTTTTATTTTTATTTTGGTTAGCAAAATTTATTGACATTTATTCTATAAAAGTGGCAATATATTTACAAAATGCTTAAAATGTATTTAGATGTAGTGGTACATACTTTTTTGAATAATATACAGCATCAGTGTTCAGCGTCAATGGATGATTACTATAAAAAAAAATCTCATAAAATTTAGAATTGCTATCAGCGCTTAAAAAATTTAATTTCTCATTAAAAAGACATAGCAAAAGTAACTTTTTCCATTGAAATTTTTTTCCCCTTCCTTACACATGACAAAAAAAGATTAGTAATATGTAGTTTCTTAGGGTTAAATCTATCTCCAGACCAAATTTTATTAAAACCAGTCTATTAGTTTAGCCGTGTGAAAGTTTTGTTCGCGCTAAGGGCGTGGCTACGCCACATGGGCAAAAAATTGTATTCAAAAAGAAAAACAAGATTTCGTTCCACTTACACTTGGCACTACTTGAGGCAAAATAGCATATCATCTTTAATTAATTTTAATTTAAATGAAAATTTCGTTTTATTTTTTTTTCATATTCTTGCATGACCTGCTCAACAAACGTTAATTATCTATTTTTGGCATACGCTTTTCCAACAGCACTGTAACTGTCATGACCCATTAAACTGTACATTACATTATATTATATACCTAACCTACAGCATAATGTGGACTATAAAAATAGCAACTTCAACGTTAAGGACACTTAGCTAGGATATTTAATTAAACACGCTCAAATTTACACGTGGAGTGCCACAAAAGATTTTATGAAAGAAATTATTTTGCCGTAAACTTTAACGTGAAACTGTAATTAAAATTGTTGAATGGTTTTCTCATATCTTTTCAGTCAATTTAATATATGTTAGTAGATCGTTGTACTGCATGAGGAATTTTATTAAGGAAAGTAATTTATAAAAATTTATAAAATTTTTTGTTTACTTAAAGCTAGCTATCCTGGAGGAGTTGTTTTAAAGATTCTATTTTTAAAAATTTTAAAATATAACTTTATCAGCACACGCAAAATTCTCATCCTTGTGAATTATGTTATGAGATAGAGCAAAATAATAAACAAGAAATTACGCGCATAAGCCCTGCAACAATATCCTTCACAAATATTTATTATCGAAAAGTGCAAACAAATTAAAAATAAATTGTTGTGTAGGATGTAAACAGTGGATGTCTATAGAGGAAGTGTAGTTTCTTCTTTTTTTTTCATTGAAGTTCATTGAATGAAGACCTTTTTGTTAAGTTAAGGTTAAGGATGGATACTAAACAGAAAAAAAAACTAAACAAACCCCTTATTTTATTAACAACAAAAAGTTATGGTAACAATTCAGGAAGTAATTAAGAAAAATTCGCTACCAATTACAAAATCGTCTCCTCAAATTTATCCAATGAAAAATTTTGTTAATTTGTAAAAGTAGATATTTCAGTGGTGTTTAAGAGAAGTACATAAGTTGATATTTAAGTTTTGAAAAACTGTAACACTTCAGTATATGCATCAAGTCTCTCATTTTTATCGTAAAGTTAAGAATTTTTAATGGTACGCGTGCACAGAAGGTTTTGCCATAGGAGTGATATATCAACTTTTTGAAAAGACTTAAAGGTTCATCTCACCAAAAAATGCAATTAAATGGAGAACATTTTTGTGCGATGATTTTTTATGACTTTCGACGTGGATAAACTTAGCCACATTATGTCAATCAACTCGGTTACATTTTTGGTGGTGAATTACCAACTCAATTCAATGTTTTGCTGAATTCAAATTTTCGATCCAGAACGAATTTCGCGCAGGACGTACAAAATCGGTTGTTGTACAGAGAACGTCGATGCTGTGAGGGAACTGATAATGCCAAATCGTCATGTGACTTATCGTTAAATAGAAGCATGCTTAAACATTAGTTCCAGTTCAATACATTCAATATTGCATGAAAGGATATCCGGACTGATTGAACCAGTTCATGAATTTATGTGAAGCACATCTCATTATAATGCCTATCTATAGAAATGAATTAACCACCCAATGTTACGTTGATGCTGTAGATAAACTATATATGAGATGATATCCACAACTAACTTCATAGAATTCGTTAAAAGTAGCTCCAAAGTAGTTTTTGGATTCAAGACTCTTAACGTAGAAATTGTTTTGCAGTTTAGGTTTTATATGTATAGGTAAAATAGACAGTCTGAAAATCAACAAGGGTGAAGTATTTTTGGCATCTTTTTAAGAAACCTAGACACTTGGCTTCATCTTCTGTCACACCCAAGTTCGATTGAGCCAATATATCGGGAACGTCAAAAGTTCTTGATATCGTAAATTAAAGGCCAATCTTAGTAAGTGGTTGGCGGGAATACTCCATTCGTCTGTGCAACAACAGATAGCATTGTGTCTCGTTAGCAAAGAAATTGACCCGATTAGCACGACTTGTTCAGCTTTTAATGTAAACTTTAAAGAACTTAAGCGCATTTTATAGAAATATGATAGACAAATATCTGCCACAAGCAAAGAAATAGATTGGGGGTTGGAGACCCCTTTATTTCCTGGTGAATCCATTGAGCGAAGAATTTACCGACGCCACAATGCTTTAAAAATATCCAGAGCAACAATCATGCAGTTCTCAGTGAGACACGCCATCAAAGCTATGGTAGAACGGGCATTGCAAAAACAGTATTGGTCATCAGTAAACAGTTCGTTGCGCTCTAGATAACTCACAACGTAGAAATTTATTACGCTCAACATAGCTTGGAATGGCGTAGAGCATATCGCAAATGAGCCGGTACCTGGCAGTGTTGCCAGCATTAAGATATTTGTAATAGACGATGAAGATTAATTCTTCACATTTGATGAAAAGTTTTTGCTATTTTTCGGTAGTGAACTGATCCTTACGTGGACTTTTCCTTTACGTAAGAAATTTTTGCGGTGAATCGGGTCAATACAACAATTTCCATTCTCATTCCCAAGTCTTTCAGTATCGGCAATTCTATCGGGATGTGCGTAAGAAATATATAAAATTTTCTGAACATATTCTAGGCTCTGCAGAGTTCCTCAGTTTGATATATTGTATTATGTACTTTATGGTCTGTTCAGATTTTCATTTGATTCGCGGATCTTCTATAAATTTTGCTACAATTTTTCAAGTCTTTTAATAAGTTAAAAGAATGTACTTACGATATAATTTTTTTTTTAAATTGTCTAAATATCTACTACCCTATAAAAGATAGAGTTTTTTTTTCGAAAGCACAATTAATTCTTAAGATTTGATGTCTTGGCAATTTTTTTCGTAGAGTTGACATTTACTGACAATGAGATAAAAAATATATTAGAGTGTATCCTTAATTTTTTATAAATTTTGGAAATTTGTAGGGCAACAATGTTGGCTACTGAAGGCTACTGAAGAAATGGCTAACAGCACACAATTAAGAAAAATGTGTTTAGAACAAAACTTTAAGTAAGATTTTTTTTAAGTCATATTACTTTAGTGCTAAAAGATATCAGATTCCCTTCTGCGTTATTAATAATAATTATTGTTACTGCCTTTTGGAAGATACTGTCTGTCTTATTAAGAATCTGGTTTCTTTCAGCAGAATCATATTATCGTTTACAATTAAAAGATTCTAATTCTTCAGAACCAACGAGAACTTATAAATATTTTGAAAATTTATAGTTTCCTTCTAAGTGTTAGTAAGTGGACTTCACGATGTATTTAGTTTTATTATATGTAAGCAAATATATCTACTTTAGTATACTACAGAGTACCGGGTTAATAATTATAAAGTAAATACGCACATATTAGACTGATACTTAAATTAATTTTTTTCAAAACCATTTTAGATAATGTGAAAAGTTTGTATTTGCTGTCTTTATATAAAGTGTTTTTTTTTTCAAATTTACTTACTCCACTAAAACTTCAACTTTAACTTCATTCAAAATTCTCTCGATTTTTTGGAATTATAAAATCAATTGGTCGCTAAGATCGTGCGATTTGACACCACTGGATTATTTCTTGTAACGTCCAAAATCATATTTAAAAGTGCAGAACGTAATTTTTTTTTCAATAATACTCGGTGCCATGCCTCTAACAGGAAAATACGTTTCTGCGATTAAACTAAGTAACTGATTTTTATTTGGAGTTCAATGAAAGGTATTAAGAACTCTGAAATCGTTTAGTGGGCGTGGAACCGCCCCTAATGGGAAAAGTTGAAATCAACATGTTCACCTACATTTATGTGATTCGCACCGGTAAACGCAACCTCTCCTGCTAGCCAGACTGACCCCATGCCTACCGAAATAATGAAAGAGAAGGGATACAAAAAACTATCTTTTCTGAAATTATCTATCAAAAACGTTGCCAGCTTTTATACTAATTGCTGATTTTTTACTGTTTTTTTCCATAAATACATACTTTTTATAAAATTTCATTGAATAAATTTTTTTCTTTTCTAGTAAAAAAAGAAGGTAAATATGCAAAAATTTTAAACAAACTATATACCATTTTGAAGGCAATAAGTTAATGCTTCTTAACATGCTAAAAAAGTTGCAGGTCATTAACACATTTTTTTGAAAAAATAAGACCTTTTAAAAAAAAAATTGGTCAAAATTTCAGAAAAGTCGTCATATCTCCAAAATTAAAGGTTCAATTTCAAAACTTAGCTAAATATTATTGTAGGCCATTAAATTATCTTTACTATGACACCCATATTTTTGGAATCCATTCATTTTTACAAAAGCTATATCCGCAATACCCGAGGACGCGTACAGGCAAACGCAACACCTCCTGTTAGCCATTCTCAAATAATAAAACGTGATTTTTTGTTCCAGTCCATCATATACGTAGGTTTGTATGCTTACACTCAGGGCCGGACTTACCTTAGAGGCACACTAGGCCAGTGCCTAGAACTTTAAAATTTTTTTTTTTAAATTTATTTACGCAGTGGGAAAAAAAGCGCAAATACTGGGATTGTATGCACTCACTTTTGATATTACAAATTTTTTTTCTATATTTACTAGTGAAGTGGGGCGGCAATTTCTGACTGGCCTAAGGGTGGCAGATTTCTAAATCCGGGCCTGCTTACACTATATTAACTACAAAGTACTAAGCGCAATGAAAATAAGTTGTTTAATTTAATTTAAACCACGACATATGATAAATACCTACGACTACGACATGTAAAATTTAATTTTCTAAAACAAAACCACCGACGTACTATAGTTGATACAACTTATCTTTATAAAAGCAACTGAAAATCGCTGTTACATGTGCTAGTGTAATTATGATTTACTGCACATTAAATTAATTTATATATCTTAAGCTCAGATTTATATGTTATTCTCCTAAATATTCGTCGTTATTACAATTAGTAATAAATATGCCCGCAAATTTGCGTGGGTCGCCACACTTTTTGTAAAGTTAATTGGAAACTTTTTGCTTTATTCTTTAAATCTTAATTATTAAAGCATTTTAAAGATTGGTCTACCGGATGAGCTTTAAATTAAGGCGCATAAAAATTATATTTATTCAGACATCAAAATCAAAAGTTTAATAACAACGCAAATAAAATGAAGATGTAATTTTTCACACTTCTAATGCATAGCCCATTGTTCATCAATCAAATTAGTTAATGCATTTTTTAAATAACAAAGCCAGTAATTTAGCTATGTAATTAATAACTTATGTCGTAAAACAAAACTATGCGGCACAAGTTCGTGCAATTATTCATAGATGATTCATTTCTTGAAGCGTTAAATTACAAAAGACTAACACTTAACTAAAGCTTTTGCTAAAGTGCATTATTAAGCTTAACGTATTATAAAAGTTATTGTTTACAACCAATCTATAATACAAAACAATGTATTTTAATAAGTTTCCATTAATTCTAGTACTCTACGACAACGACATTTTCATCTCTATTGGTGGGTATAGAAGATAATCGAAAGGGGAATGTATTGGCGAAAAAGTACAGGAAAGCTAGCGCTCACGTAATGATATTGTAATTTTTTAGTCTTTTGTCGGGATCTTCAACATTTTTCAACGCTTCCTCGACTTTTTCATTTTATTTAAAAAAAAAATTTATTTTGATCCACCCTAAAATTTTTTTTTTGCTCCAGTTAATAAGGAATGGTCGATAATGGCTTTTGGACATACCTTAGGGCGGCTCCGGACCTTGGAAAGCACCAAAAGGGTCGAAAACGATACTTTTTATGGTCCGGAGTCACTCTATGTGATGGGCAAAATCCTTTTTCGACCTTTCCCTATTGATTCTGAAAAAAAAAATTCCCGAAAATTGGTATAAATCGGTCCTTTTCAGGGTCCGGAAACAGTACAAGTGATGTGCAAAATCCATTTTCGACCTTTCCGCATAGATTGCAGCAAAGTAAAAATTCTTAAAATGAGTCTAAGACGATCATTTGCAGGGTCCAGGGATACCACAAGTGATGTTCATATATATGAAAATACATACACTAGGCACGGGTCCCCTCAAGAAGATTAGAAATGATTTTAAATGACAGCAAATTTGGACTGTACAGGCTTTTAAAGCATACTTTGTAGTACCCAAATCCACTATTCCGCGAATCGTGACAGAACGTTTTGGAAAATTATTCGACTTAGAGGGTATTTTTACTTCGAGATAAATTTTGCTCCAATTAAACGTTCGAAAATTTGCGTTTTGATATAGATTCGAGGGTATTACTTAGAACATATTCAAAGATATAAATTTCCAAAAAAAAAAAGTGTAAGTCGGATCTAGGTTCGGAAGTACTGTCATCGTAAGTTGCGGATATAGCTTTTATAAAAAGAATTATAAATTGGGTACCCCTAAATAGATTTCCAAAATTAGGGTACCATATGAAAGGTAATTTAATAAGGCATAAAATCAGCACATTAACATTAAAAATACGTTCTATAGTTTTCGCAAAATGACTATTTTTGTAAAATTTTGACTTTTCAGTTTATTTTATTAAAAAAAAAAGTGTAAGACTAACGCATATTTATGATCCTCAGAAGAAATCTCAAATTCTTTGATTTGTACCAAATTTTTTTATGTTAACCCATTTTTTCCGGAATATGATCTTCATTCCAATTTTCAATTTCTCCTCATCTCAACATTATCGCTTACCTTTGAGAGTAATATTTGAATTCCTGCATCGTCGTAAGCGTTATTTTATTCAAACAATTTAGCCAATGGAATGTTGTGTTCATCGTCGTAGTGATCTTCATACCACTTCTTTATCTTATTTCATGTTTTTATAAGAACAATTTGTGACAATTCATCCCAAACTGACTTAAACAGCAATATAACATATAACGAATTGAATGTGCCTGCAATATAACATAAATTTTAACATTTTCTTGTGTGACAACAACAACGCACAACAGCTTACTTCGATAACCCAAATTGACGTACATAGATTTCAATATTAAAATCACAAAAAAATTTTAATATATATCAAAAATCATTGACATTCATATAAGAAAATTATTCAACGTTTTCAATAATTCCAAAATAAAAATGCTTTTATATGTATATACAACAAAATACTTTATGTATACAACACGTGTATTTAAACAGCACCACTTTGTTTGCTTATATTTTTTGCACATTCGATTATTTCTCATCTATTAAATCTAGATAGATTTCTCAAAATTTTGCAAACATAAAAATTGCTTATTGATTTATTTATATGAACCAAACTATGGGGAATTATGTATAAGGAACTTATTTGCTTCAATAAAGAGAATAAGGCTTTTAACTTTGCAGTTATGCATGTTTTTGGCTTAAGTTCTATTTACAAAGTAAAAATTGCAACAAAATTTAAAAATAAAATGGATTTTGTTTGCTTCCATATCAATTTTATGTTTTCCCTATGACTTTGAGAGCAACAAGTTTGAGAGAAAAACGTTCAATAAAAAATCTTTATTAATTTTTCTGCTTTTAGTGAACCAAATTCTTCAAAATATTGCTATAAAAATAATGTTATGTGCTATATTTTCGACGATGGTCGAATTAAAATACAAAGAAAATTCTGTACATTTGATTTGTTATCGCATGCAAAGTTCTTAAACTGTTCTCAAATTGGTACATTCAAATGGTGAAAAAAAGATGCCAAAATACGCTACAAGACATTCTTCGTTCAGTATTCGGGAGCGCCCAATATCAGACATCCTTACCTGCACGAATTACCCTTAAATGCAAAAATCATTGTAGTATATTTAGTGAATATACATGGGTAAATTGTTTACTTTTAACTAGGAAGGCTAGCTTTTACTCCCCGTGAACGTTCAAACTATGCACTTAATAATTTCAAACGGCATGAATATTTTGTTTCTTATTATACGTACAATTTAAAAACAAAACACTCAATTCCCCTCAACTAATGAATCGATTTGGACAAGTAAAGTCAAATTTTTTTTTAAGAAGATTGGTCCACCCTAAGGACTAAGGCTCTGAACAAAAAAAAAATATTATTTTGCCAATATCTCTGGACTTAACTATTGAATCTTAACAAATTTTTAACGATGGTACTTTTCAATACCTGCCGTCTCCTATCGAATTTTTCAATACTTATTGACGCTATTTGAAATTGTAATTCATATAATGCTTTTCTATAAGTTTCGGAACTTTTAAGATTTTATCAGCTGTTTCAATACATATTTCCGTTACATTTGACTTTGCAATTTTTTGATACTACTAGCTTCCTTAATACTACTACTTAGCCTCGTTAATACAGGGTGCGTTTTATGATCCATGACAATGGTTTTTTTAATAGCTTTTAAATGAAGTACAATTTTATAAGTTATATTTTATTGAATTATTATGTTGTCTTTGACATTATATATGCAGGCCCGGATTTATCTTGTAGGCACACTAGGCCAGTGCCTAGGGCGGCAAGAATTTAGGGGCGGCAAATATTGGGAACTTTAAAAATTTTTTTTTAACTGTGGTAATGCATTGGTGATGGTGAGAGTTACACAGGGGAAAAAAATGCGAATACTTGGAATGTCGCCCCCTAAGCTACCTCAAAAAATGTTGACAAGCAAACAAAAAAAAAAAGAAATTTGCTCACTTTTCATATTAAACAATTTTTAAATCCGGGTCTGTATATATGGTATCGTAATCGATCAGATCAGACCGAGGTCACCAGATAATATCACTTATAACAAAATTTTCAAGATTTTCAGTTTTCTTTAAAATGCTGAAAAATGGCAACACTTAACCACATTTTTTTTCGACAAAACTTATCTGGATTCATAACCTACACATCGATCGGTTGAGGGTACTTAAGATATGTAGAGCAAAAAAAGTGTACGGATGCGTTTTGTTACAGGTCAATAAGTAGAAAATTAAAATTCCATTTCATGTTAACAAAACGGTAGAATCAAGTTGTCAAATTAAATGTAACCGTAAAAGTGGTTAAAGTCAAAAGTGAACAAAACAAATATATGTAATAAGAAAACAATCTGAACAGCGCGCTTTCAATTTACTTTAATACACATTTTTTTAAAGACCATCAATTAAAAATTCTTCTGTCAAGGTGCAGAGGCAGAAAAGGAATAAAGATCGGGTGTAAGTTGGAAGAAAAGAAAACTCAAGACATAATGTTTGAAGAAGTACTACAAAAAGAAACTTACAAAATTAAGTGAAAATTACGTTATTTTTTTATTTCTTTTACAAAGAGAACACCATAAAGGAATAGGGTTTGGGGGAAGGAGTTGGTGAGAGAAGCGAGAAGGGGACAAAGCCCTCTTGAATTAAATGCAAATAGTAAATGCGAAAAATTAAGCAAAGTTTTCAAAACAGTGAGATTTTCGTAGAAGAAATCAGTCAGCAGCGAAATGCTAGAATGATAAAAATAATGAAGAGATGCTCATAGTTGCAGCATTTTATTCATCTTTGTTAAATTCACATTATCAAAAAATAAATAGAGAGAATTTCGTACATGTCAGGAAACTGACTTTTGGCCAGTAAATTAATTAAAATTTTGGATAGTGCATTTTTTTGAATTTTTTAACATGTTGAAAGGGAAAGTTATTACTTATACGAAGTAATTTGAAAAATAAAATTATAAGTTAAAAGAGACCAAGGGACTGACGTTTATTGACACGTAGCACAATTAATATGATGTGAATTTCTGTTCTTTATTGTTGGGCCGATTTAGTACTATTTTGTTGCTGTTAATTATTACTTGTAGCTATCCAATATGATTGGTAGCAATCCAAACTTATGTCAATCACAGCGTGTCAGCCGGTTTATGTAGCTGTAATGGTTATTCCATACAACTTTTCAAAAATTTTATTTTTCTATCCAACTTTTTGTCTTCTTATGATTTCAATTATTGCAAAAGAACTCATTCGACCTTATTTTAAAAATTTTTATAACTATGATTACACCGCTTAATTGATAACAATTTTTTAGTTTTACTATACGTACGTTTAATTCTATAACGACTTTATAAATCACATATGAAATATGTATGTTAATGCTAAGAATAATACAGAATAATAAAAATACTACTTTAACAATATGAATAAGTATGAATAATTAAATACTTTAATAAAATTCACAATAAGAATAAAAAAATACATTAATTAACATATTGAATTTCATAACAATTATGCAAAGTAGTAGCAGCGTATCAGATTTATTATAGATTCCATTAATGCCATTCAAAAATGATGTGAGAAACCATTAGATATATGGTAATAATTGTTACCTGCCCTAACATCATTGGGAAAACCACTCTATAAAAAATTAATTGCATTTATTAATTAAGTCATCATTAAATAAACAATAAAAGACTTACTTCAAATATCTCGTAAACGATAGTTTATAACCTTGCTGTTCAGCCATACCAGCGGATAAAACATTCGATGATGCGCCATATAGTGTGCCATTGCCTTAAAAATAAAATTATATTGTAATATAATAACAAATTTATAAAAAAAAAGTATTCACTAAGCTCTAAGTCTTACCACCTAAACTTGGACCAAATGCTAATGCCCATATTAGCGGCTCCAAAGGCAAACCCAATGATTCTTTGGCCACTAGAGATACAACAATCTTTACCATCATAGCTGCAATTGGTATGCTATCCATAATCGATGATGCCAAGGCGGATATCCAGAGTATTATGAATATGGCCATAGCAAGACGATTTTTTTTATCCACAAATAAAATAACATTTTCAGTCAACTCGCCAATATATGTTATTAAGCCCAAGCGCTCAACGCATTCCATCAAAACGAACATGGCAGCAAAAAATAGCAAAGTCGTCCATTCAATTCGTTGCATCATATGTTCGATGTCCTGACGATTTAAAACGATCAATAGCGCAATTACACCCAGCAAGGCGACCCAGCCCAGTGGTAGCGTGCGTAAACGTGGCACCGACTGTATGAAAAAGCAAACGATGATAAAAAGTAGCGCCACAACGGTTTGCAATAGCAGTATTTTGTTTTTGATGGGATACTAAGGATAGAAGAAAGATTTTGTTAAGTGTGCAGATCAATTTAAACAAGATGCCAAAAGCACCCTTTTTAGATTATTTCACATTTTTCCTTTTTTTTTATTTTTCATATAGCAGCATAATTTACCTTTAGTTTTAGGTCCTCCAGTGTATGCACATAAACTTCGTCAGAGCCAATACCCGCTAAGCGTTTCTTAAGCTTATGTTTAAGTATTTTGATTTTCTGTTGTAGCGTTGCGCGTACGAGATCGACATCCTTGGAAAATGATGACAAAGCGTAAGCGGTACGTTGCCATATATTAATTTCACGTCTCAATTCCTTTATTTCCTTTGGCTCATCCAGGCGCAGCAATTTAATATCCCAGAATACTAAACGTAGGTATAGACAACTTTGTAATGAAGTCAGTATCACACCTGGTATGGTATGTGCCACAAATTGCATAAATGTGACGCCCTATGGAAGAAAGCTGTCATTTGTTAGTAGAGTTTCAGTTTAAGTTTAATTTTAGATGAAGTACAAAGTTAAAGTGTGAGTTAGTTTTGAAATAGATTTTAATTTCCAAAAAGCACATACGTCCATATTAAGAACAACTGCCTTGGGAGAGTCATAAACAACTTTCAATTCTATTAAATGTTTTCTGATTAAGCCAGACTTTTGGTAAGGATCCTTTTTAAGGAAATAACATTCCCAGAGAGCAATCAGTCACTGGCACACGTTAAGAGTTAGTTTACGAAAATACCGATAGTTTAATTGCAAGTAAGTGCAGTTCTCGAAAAAAGCGGGGTCATATAATTCTAATATGGTCCACCGTCCCCTTGGAATCTTTTCTGCGCTTGCAGTGTGATGTTTCATTATGACAGTACAGTAAATGTTGGAAAGTAGAAAAATGTTGAAAGAGTCGGAAAATGTTTGAAAAGCCGAAAAGAAAAAATTGAAAAGAACGTTAGAAAATTTAAAAATGTTGGAATATGTTCAAAGCCTTATCTTCATGGAAATTAACTTTTTGAGGATTACAAAAATATTATTTCGCCCAATAAATAAATGCTCCGAAAGCTTCATAATAAACTACATACATTCAGGACTTTCAGTTTCAATATAACAGCGGGAAAACTTTAGATCAGATAAAAGACAGCATCATTATTTATATGAACTAAGATAAATTGATACAAAACTGACTCTTTGGCTTTTTGGGCATGGCATTATGCCTAGTAGTGCTTCACCGAGTGCTTCACCGAGAACCGATGATTATCATTATAGTTCTCGTTCTCGGGTTCGATAACGAGGCGATAATGAAAAAAATTGATTTCTCATATTACCGAAGACGAGAACGAGAAAGGTTTAGCCGATTCGTACGATAAACACTTTGATCAACTTTTTTTATTCAATTCCTTAGACGCTTGGTCCCCATCTATACTACATATAAAATTACTTATATGGAAATGGTTTGTAACGCTTTGGCGCAAAATATACTGAATCGATTTTAATAATTTATTTTTTAAAACAACATTATTGTGCTAAAAATGGTTATTGCATACTTATATATTGGGCATTCCATACCAAATCAGCCACTTTTTGCCGATTTTATCAAAATTTTATATGTTTTTGAGACTAATAGGAAACGCATTTATGAATTTTTTCCAAAAGCTTATAGCTTTGCGAAAGATGCACCAATCGGGTCGTTTTTTTTTTAAATTCATGTTTTTAAATGATCTTTAAAGGGGAAAAAACACGACATTATGAAAAATTTTAGCCTTCATCATTTGTTTTTAGTTTAATTCAAAAAAACTTGATTTCCAAACTGTATGCCCCCTACAATTTTTTTGAAAAAATACTCAAAAATACTTTGATAAATATAGGAATTTTTGAGACAGATTACACCTCGGCGGTCTTAATATAAGGAACAGTATACCAAATAAAGGCTTCATAACTAACTTGGTTAGTAAGGTGGTAGACATCGTAATAGGCCATTCCTGCCACAGATTACTCAGTTTGGACAGCTGTTCTAACCTCGTCATCAATCATCAATGCAAAAATCTACAAATGAGCCTTAGATATCACAAGGGATATCCCACACCTCTCCCCCACAAATTGTGTTTTGAGAGGTTTTTTGTGGGAAAAAGTTTTTAAATTTGACTGTGGCTTTATTTTTTCAGTCAACATCATAGTACATATTGCATCGATCGAAAGGATATGTCGGAATTGAATTTACATATTTATGTACCTGACCAAAGGTGATACGAGCATCCCATAGGCCATTATTCAACAAATTTTATATATTTTATATACAGTTGATAGAATAAGGGGACGTCCATTAATTACGTGAGATGTTTTTTTGAAAATTCCCCTTGGTGAGATCTGGCGGGACCAATTGTGAGATTTAAATTATAATTTTTAAGGTAAATTCTATGCATTAAAAAGTTGACGTGAGGTTTTCCTTGACGCCCTCCCTCAGTCCTTGGTGAGTTTTGGTGAGATTTTGCCAGACCCTCTCCCCCCCTATTTTAGCTCACGTAATTCATGGAAATAAAAAAAAAAAACAAAATTGAACATTGAAAACAAGGGTACCATCTGGAAGGTGTTCTTGGGTAAACTTAAATATTCGATATCATAAATATAAAGTGAGCTATGAAAAAAATTTATTGAATATTCATTATATATCTCGCCATATCCTACTCTCAGAATTCTATTGACTATCTACTAAATGAATCTTATAAAATAAATTGAATTTAAATTTACCTCGAAAAATTTACTTACACTCTTCACAATAAATTGATTTGAAGAAATGATAATGCTAATAGGATCACCAATAGGCGTTAAAGCGCCACCAATATTTGAATGTACAATAATTCCCATAACCACTGGTACTGGATCCAAACTCATGACTTCACACAATCTAAAAAAATCACAAAAAAAAAATGGAGAAAATCAAGTCATGCCATCCCTTGACAACTTAACTTACCTTATAGCAACCGGTGTCATTAACAAAACCGTTGTCATATTGTCCAGAAAACTCGATACAAAACAAGTTATAATACAAAGACTATAGATCATAGGCCAAATATTGCCGCCAGATATTTCAAAAGCCAAAACGGCAACATAATCGAAAACACCAGTTTCTGTTAGAATGCCAACAATCAACATCATGGAAAACAGTAAAGTCAACATTTCCATATCCATCCAAATAACAATTTCCTCCATTGTCGGACGATCACCGAGCAGAGCCAAAACAGCAATAGCAGCCATAGAACAAATGATGGCAATGAAAGTCCGTTGAAAAATCTATTAAAAATAAAGAGTTTCAAAATTAAATTACATATCTTGAAGATTAACTGAAGACCTACCTCCCACACCAGCAATGCATAAAAAATCGATAAAATAAATGCGGCCAATAAAGTGCCCGTTTTCACATTCACAATAAGTGGATCATAAACTAATTTTATTGTAAAATCGGTGGATGAGTTATTTGTGAACATTTTCAGCCTTATTTTGGTATTATCATTTAGAAGACCATAAGTCTCTTTTGGCATCACAAATGTACGATTGGTCGAAATCACGGTAGCAGTATCAAAAAAATCTTCGTCCACGATTGGTATACGCCAGGGATTTGCAATATCCTATGATTTAAAGATTAGAGCTAAATTCAGAGTGTTTTAATTCGAACATACCTCAACCATTTCTGTACCGTTTTGTTTCGGTAACTGCACCAATTGCAATTGAATTGTTAAAAAATCATTGGTCTCGTTGATTTGTTTTATTGTATCATTAAAAGCACCAAAAATTTTGAGCTTAAAATCACCTAGAGGTTGCTGCGGCAGGACATACACTGCAAAGTGAGAAATATTAATTTTATTTTTTGCGCAGTCTCTCTGGTAACTAACTTACACTTTCCCTTCACAGCCGGCACGGGTAATGTCTTTTGTACCAATTTCTTTTCATTCGTGCAAATCAGCGCACTTGCTGTAAATACCCAAAATATAAGAAGACCAATCCTTTTAATACGTCTCTCTGTGAGGCTTCCTGTTTTACTCTTTAACAGTCCACCGATACTTTCATGTTCGGACTGATGTTCATCTGTATCAGATCTATGTTGGGATAGTTATTGAATATTGATCACTGATAGGTATTGAATATATTACCTCTTTTCACTGATGCTCCTCTCATCTTTATGACGTAACTTCTTCATGCTAATAAATTCAGAACCCTCATGGCTCTGATCATCACGATAACTGGATTCACCTTCATCATGTAGCGCGGACTCATCATCGGTAGGTTCGGGCGAGCCTATGGAGGAAATACACAAAATATTATACCTTTTTTTTATTTATTATGAAATCGATATTCTCAATGATTTCTAGTAGAATGCTGACCAAGCTAAGATCCTAAATTAGCTGATATACTTATGAATACCATCAACGAAGCTAGGAAATTGTAACAGAACATTGCAAGCATTCTAATCGCTAGGTTTATTGACTGTTCTAAGGATGTTGAGTGATATAAGCCCTCCATATGCCACGTAGCCAACTATCTACCCTGATGACATCGCAACTCAAAGGGTAATAAGGTCTAAAGCGGAGCCCGCTCAAAAACTTAACCCCCAAACGAACTAAGCACTTCAAGGTCTTTTCTGTTCAAACACACCACAAAAAAAATCTTTATTTTTACGTTCGATTGAGTACTAAGTTTGACACTAAACAAAATTGTATTTTAATGATGAAATAACATTACACTCAAGTTATCATTTATGAATCAAAACTAACAATTAATGTATATGACGATGCTTATATTGATTTATTTATTTACCATAATACCTGCAATAAACTTAGCAATTTCAATTTAACCGAAAGTATAGTGGAACAATTCAATTGAAAATGTATTCAAAATGGCGTAGTCGTTATCAAAATAAATTGAAAATAAAATTATATATTTTTAATTAAAACGCCAGTACTTTTTTATAACGATTTTTAAATTTCAAGATATACTATATACAATTTTCAAAAAAGTTTTATAAACCTGAACTTACCCAATAATAATAATAGGATGAATTAAAGAGTATATTCTTAAAATGAATACCAGTCTAACAATATTGGACACCTAGCTTCACGTGTATATAGATTTTCAACATTTTAAAAGTGTTGTCTCACAGTGTAATACGACAACATGGTATACTACTTACTTATTAACCCCAAAGAGATCACTCACACATTTTGGTTTTTTTCTGGTACTAATTACCGATCTTAAATTTGTGTGTTCTCGGTTACAGCATTTCCTAATTTTATCGTGTAAAATGAATCTTAGGCCCAGCATGGACTATCCAAAATTGTTTGTCGTAAAATTTAATAAAATTATAAACATAACGTATGGTGAATGAAATCTGGACAAACGCTAAGTGGTTCAAATAATATATTTATAAAAAATAATTTACTCCATATTGATTTTCTTTTCATATTTTCAAAGGTAGTTTTCTCATAGACCTCTGAATTCCATTTGTATCGATTCTTTTCAGCTTTAATTTATTTGTATTAACTAAACAATAAAATTGTTTTTTTGTCAATAACGCTTGCTAGAAATACTTCGCTTTAAATTAGTCCAATAATTTTAATTCATCGTAGTTGTGGCACGTTTGGAGGGTTAAAATTTTAAATTACAATTTCAATGCCTCGCAAGTTCAAATCATCCAATGAATCTCTTGTGTAATTTGATGAAGCCAAATCCGGCCAGAAAATTACTTTATCGCGTCGATGCTATTTTTGCAAAAATTTGGGGAGTTCAAGAATGCATCTTTCCCTGTAAGTCTTGGAAGTGAAAGCTAAGCTACCTTTCAAAAATACTGGTTACGCTACGATCACTGATTGTCAGTCATAAGAAAACCTTTTCAGGGAACTTGGTTTTCTGGATATATTTGATGTTGTCAGGTGGATTATGGGTAGCATATTCAAATTAATGTTTAGACTGCCCTTCATTACCTCCCACAGTAGTATAACTGTCGCCCTCCATCCCGCAAATGTACGGTGAAAATGTAGCGAAATTTTTTTTAGAAAGCGCAATCAACCTAGATTTGAGTTCTTTTAACTGCTTCTCTGTAGTAGCTGGCTTAGATTTTCTTTTTTTAGTTTAAACTTCTATGTTCTCCAAATACTTTTATATAGTATTCTTATCTTCATTAAATTTTTTTTCTAGTTGCCGGAATGATTTTGAAACCCGACCTACTGTATCTGCCTTTATCTGAGCCCGAACTTTGCTGTCTTGTAGCGCGCATTTTCTGCCAGAACCCAGTTTATTTTTACTCTTTTTTTATCCTTCCTATATGGTCGATTTCTTATATCCCATATCTTTAAAGTGATGGATATTTCATTTTTAGTTTTATTTGGAAAATCTTCCGAAAATTTGCAAATAATTTTACGAGGCTGCAACTCGTTTATATACATTTTTGCAATTAAATGTAAATATTATACAATAATTTTGACGCCAGCCCTTAAAATTATTTTTTTAAGTGTCCAGATTTTATTCACCATCCGTTAATTATAAATTGAATCCATTTCAAGTTATACTATATGGTCGTATGGAAAATAACCGAAAAAGTCAAGAAGTATTGAATTGTATGAAATAATATTAAAAAAATCGAATAGAATCGAATAGTATTGAAATGCATTGAAAACATGGCACTAGTTGAAAAGTAACAAAAAGAGCAAGGAGTCAAAGAGTGTGGAATTCAAAAGTATCAATTAAGCGTGGTGTCGTAAAAATCGAATAAGTTCAATAATACCAAAAAACTATCGAAAAATCAAAAAAATTCGAAAAACTTTTTAAAGAAAGTTCGAAAAATAGTTTTGGACATCACTAAAAGTGCCTCCGGACCTTGGAAAGGACCGTTTTTGACCCATTTTCGACAAAAATTTTTTCTTGTTTAAATCGATTGATAAAGCTCGAAAATATTTCCCGAAATGGGTCATAAACGATACTTTCCAAGGACCAGAGACACTCCTAGTGATGTTCAAGTCTATTTTTTGCGTTTTCTCTATCGATTGGAACAAAAAAAACTTTCCCGAAAATCGATCAAAATGTGTCCTTTTCAGGATCCAGAACCAACTTTAGTGATATCCGAAACTATTTTTCGAGTTTTCTCTATCGATTAGAACAAAAAAAAATGTGCCGGATATGGGTCAAAAACGGTCCTTACCATGGTTCGGGGATACTCCAGGTGATGTTCAAAAGCCATTTACGATCTTTCCCCATCGATTGCAGCTAAAGAATAAATTCCCGAAAATAGGTTAAAAACGGTCCTTTTCAGGGTACGGTGCCACTTCGAACTCTCCCTATTTTTTAAAAAACTTTCCGAAATGTTCGACGCGAATATCACAAATTTTTTTCATACAATCTTTGCCTTGGCTTTATGAATAGCCAAGTAAGAAATCCGCTCACATTCAAATACTTCGACATGGTAGTTCGTTTGACAAAATTTGCTGTGAGCGGTGAATCTGTGTGAATGGTCGCAAAATTTGAACTAAGTGCGCTTAAAAAATTTTATTTTGAAAAGAAGTGGACTTCCGTTCCAGTCTACTGTACATGCATATGTATGTAGCTGTGCAAGTGAAAGAAAAACGGAAATTACAGTTCATTAACTAAAATTTAAATAAATGTGTCTGGTAGTTTGTTTACTAACAAATCAACAGTACAGCCGAAACTCAATTCATTTCATATCTTGTTTTGTTTTTATTTCGTTCGTATAGTAAATGTCATTTGACAACTGAGTAATGTCTGTCCGGTGACCACAATGCGCATAAAAATGACAATTAATGCTTTTCAGGGTGGTATTTGTGGGATGGACGCTTTCGAATAGGAAATAAAAAAAAAACTAAATTTTAATAAGACAAAAATTGTGATTTCTATTTCGTTTTTTTACAAAATAAAATAAATCTTAATCCGCAATGCTGAATAGGTTGCTCTAGTTATACTATTAAGTGAAAAAAGTGCATATCTGTTATTAAATTAATAAATTTAAGACTTTGACAATAATCCAAATTTTTATTTTGAAACAACTGCTTCGTTATTATTATGAGTTAAATTTGTTGAGCACGTGCGTTTTGTGGCCGAACTTTTGAGCCTGCCTTTTTTGACGTTGGCATTCTTTTAAAAGCATTGTTTTTAAAAACAAATTTCAATATTTGCCAAGTTCCCAAACCATCAAATGGTTGAAATGTGAGATGGACGTTAAAGTCTTGTTTCTTGGTCAAACATAATATTTGTTGGAGACACTTACAGAGGTTTGGTTGGTTTATATAATATATACATTTCGTTTAGAATATGATTGTACAGATTTAATTCAATCAATAATACCATATATATAACTATACAGAATACATTATACAAAGCATCGGATGACAAAATCCTTAAAATATAATTTTGGAAAAATTTCCATTCAAAAGCTTAAAACTTAAATTTTGGCAGGTTAAATTTTTTATGGTTTAAACTTTCAAGGTAAACTGTGGTTATTTACATATAAACCTCTATTTTTTTTTTTGCAGATTTATATTTTTTGGGAAAAATAGCTACATATGTTTAGTTCGTGTTGTTTTTTCTCTAGGAAATTAAGGTTTAGCGCTAGTGATAAAAACATTATTGGTCCAAATTTCTCCATTTATCATTCTTTCTACCAAACTATCAATTTTCAGTAAAACTGCACTGAATAAAAAGTTGTTAAAATTAATTAAAATAATCAGAAAAATATTTTCTTTTTCATCATATCATATACATATGTATATGTTACTGGCCAAACTAGTTTTTAGGATAAACTAGTTTTTCCTAGGCCAAACTAGTTTATCCGATGCGTGTTAGGATAAACTAAATTAGCCTAGGACGAACTAGTTTGTCCTGATAAAAAAATTCACCATTTCAGGACAAACTAGTTTGGCCTAGGATTTACTAGTTTTTTCTAAATCAAATTTTTGAGGGTAATTATGTACTTTTTGACCCATTTTCACAGGGAGTGGAGGATGCGGGGGTAGTTCACAAGAGGTACTCTGAAAATAATTCCGTTGGATTTAGCCGGTGGTCATCCCTTGAAAAATTTTTACGATGTGTCCAACACCTATTTTGCTAGGCAAAATAATTTTACATAAGAGCAGGGGTAAGTGCTCGGCCTGCGGCCGCAGCTCAGGATTTAAAACTCCCAAAAATCCAACACTGGCTTCGCGGCGGCCTTCGGCTAAACTAGTTAATCCTAGGCCAAACTAGTTTGTCCTGACAAAAAAATTTATCATTTCAAGACAAACTAGTTTGGCCTAGGATTAACCAGTTTATCCTAACACGCATCGGATAAACTAGTTTGGCCTAGGAAAAACTAGTTTATCCTAAAAACTAGTTTGGCCGGTAACATATATACTAAAATTTTATCACACTAATAGAATTTTGCGACTACGACTCTCTAAAGAGGCGTTTTTCTTCCATTTATGTCAAAGAAGTTTATTGCATCAATTAACGCGAATGTACTTAGTGGAATGCAACGTTTGAATATCTTTACTGATTTTTATACCCCAACGAGTATGAAGGTAAATCTATACTTGAGTGAATTGGTTGAAAGTAACGAGATGTGACGCTGACGTGAAGTGTTACATTTCAGACTTTACTTTAGTTTTTCAAAATTTTTGGAAGTTTTTAGTACCCAGTTTTTCCAACATTTTTCGATTTTTTCAAATTTGCCAATATAAAGTAACATAACAGAACATCAAAACGTGAGAGAGGTGTGTCCATCTTTTTTTTTCTATTTCATTTGAACATATTATTTTGTTTGGACAGGATTTTCATTTCTATTTAAGGTCCAACCATATAAGTATATAAAGCCTTGTGGCGCAGAGGTAATAAATATTGCTTACAATCGAAAAGACTCGTCATCTTTTTCAAAAGAGTAGAATTAGGACAACAACGCCTGAAGCGAAAAAGCCCGTCATGTTGTGATTTCTTCGGGAGATATCGTTGACATATTAAAATTTTTCGCAAAGTAACAAAATATCATGTGTCTATCATAAGTGGAAAATAAAAGCTAAGCTTCACTCAGTATGTTCCACATCTGTATCTGTTCACTAATTTAATTTGGACTTTAACAACAATTAAACACTGCAACTTATGTTTTCAATTCAATGACCCCAACTCTCGAATACACGTGTTACTTACTGCTTTGAATTGGTTCATCTTGGAATTTATATATGTAAATAGTAGATGAGGTCGATTAGATAAAGCGACGAGACGATTAAAATTATCATGATCATAGTGATCTAAAGAAAATGTTTGGCATTTGAGTTTCACAGCACTTTTATTGTTCACACTTTGCTCAAATAGCACAGGAGAGGAGACGGAAACTGTTAGGGAAAAGGAAATTAGGATATATGAAAATTCTGAGTCCCAAATCCGGAATAGAAGTTATTTATTAGCTACTTTTAATCAATTCGTCAGACATTTTAAAAAAAATTAAGTGAGGCTTATTATGATTATGATCAAATTATCGCCTGGTATTTCGCCAAAGTTATCGTGGCATAACTTGCGAGAAAATATTCTATTCGATGAAGAATTTCAAGGAAAATATGGGAGAAGTCGAGTGAAAATGCAATTTCAATCTATACGTTCTGACACATACCACTTGTTTACTATTACCAAATATTTATACATACATACAATTAAATCTGAATTACATATTTACTTTACTTTAGCATCTTACTATGAAAATTTTAGCCAGAAACTCAGTGGTCTTCAAACACAACTACACTGCACCCAAAGGACCTACTCCAATAGTCGATGGCACCAATAGTCGACGACACCAATAGCCAACGACTATTCCTTCGCGGATATGGATAGTTTCTGACTTCAAACATAGGAATTCCGTCATTATAAAAGTGAAAACTTACCATGTAATCGATCATTCTCCTGTCGAAAAGATACCATGCTCGGATCATGTCGTATTTCCGCTGGCAATGCGCGCCATACCTGCAATGACTGTTCAGTGACCTGATCAGGTTTGACCAAATTAAAAAGTGAACGTCGTCGTTTAACTTTAACTTTAGGTGGCTGATGACCGGCAGCATTTGTTTCACTTGTATGCAGAATATGAAGTTTATCCGTGAGACCCATATCAGTGTTTCGCTTTTTCTTTTTTTTTTTAGCTCATAAAATTTTATCTTAAATTATGTTTTTGAATTTTAATTTATTTTATGACGCACAATTGGCGAACGCGACTATGCAAAATTGTTCCAATTTTATTCTATTGTTGTTGTTGTTGTTATTTATTTGGCTATTACTTTTATTACAAAACACTGAAAATTTTGTTTTTTTCGTATTATGATTATTTTTCTTTTGAAAATTTTTTATAGCTTCACTCGTCTATTCAATTCGCTTTGACAAAATGCATCTTTCCGTGCTCCGAACATCTTTTTCAACGAGTGCGTTGTACGCGACTGACACAATTGAGATGAGCGTTGCTCTGTGACACATTCAATTTCAACTTTGCGCTTCCTTGAATAGACTATAGCTATACTGTGTGGCTTTTCAAATTTGAAACATTCTTTGTTCAATTTGTTATTCAATTTTGTGCTTTCAATTTTGTGGCCACTTGTTTGGATTCTACATGCGCAGAGAGTTATCATTACCCGGACATTTTTGACATCCTACGCTCTGGTTGCTCAACATGAACAAAGCACTGGAAATACGGAAGAGCTTTTATCCATCATTGACACTTTCAATTTTGCCATCAATTGGTTTGTTTACGTACGTGATAGTTTTATTTTTAAATTTTTTTTTTTTAACTTTTCCTATGATTATCCTCTACACGCGTTCACGGTCATTAACAGCGTTGATAGTGAAATTTTCATTACGTGCAGGTTATATCAACATTGCTAAGCGGATTAGCTCAAAACGAATTGCCAAAGTTCTCTCTGGAAAATTGTTTTTCTAAAGCGTTGTCACTGACAGGTGGTTGCCGCATAATCCATCATTTCTTCGTTGTCGATTTGTTTATTTTTCTTTAGACCTGAGAGCTTTTTTCTATCTGTCACGTGTTGTGGCATTAGCTTTACCGTTAGTTTCGTACTTAATTTTGAGTAAATATGCTAGGAAATTTATTAAGCGATATAGAAATATGGATAAAGGGATATCCAACTTTGGTTTCAGAGAATTTTGCAAGAAATAATATGATAGTTTTCCAATTTTATATATAAGTATATCGATATATTTATCGAATTGCTGATCCTTTTGCAACAGTCGTTACTTACGAGGTAATTTTTGATGACTTTTTTGTATACGTCGGGCGGTATCGGATATAACTTGACATATCGAGCATTTCACATGATACGTACAACGAAAAAAAACAAAATTTTGGAATTCGTTGGCCTAATTGTACTTCTAGAATGAATAAACACATCCTTTTTTTTTGTATGAGACTTATAAGGCTTCAAGTTATGGACTTCTAAGGATGTATATGCTTCAATTAATATATCTCCAAAACTATTGTATATCCCATTTTGAAAATATTGGTATGTAATCTCTATACTTTAAGAATATATAAATTTAAAATAAAAAATATAAAAAGTATTCAAACTGTTGAAACTCTGATTTAAAATGTTTATTTCCGGTTTTCTGCAATAAAAAATATCAAATTTCGAATCTGATTTCATAAATAAAAATAACTGTAAGTATCCTATAAAAACCACTTAGCTGAATATTTAATTGTAAGTTTTTTAATTTGAAAAACAGCTTCTGAAAAATCCGTATTTCATTTACTTGAATTCCGTAGAAAGCGATATGTTGACATCGAAGCCTCATACTATATAGAAAACAAGTGTATACATTCACACCTTCTAGAAGCACAATTAGACCGAATGTGAACGAATTTCAAAAAATTACATCCGCTTCACCTGAAATGTTCGATATTTCGCTTTTCAGATCCTTTAGCGTTTCGGTTTCGTCAGCGCAGATACGACTTTTAATGTAGTTCTGCAAAAAAGAAGTCGAATGGCGTAAAATCGCTTGATATTTGGTGTCGTCAACTACCAATACGTGATATAATGTAATTAATAGGAACTTCTCACTGCGCTGTATCATCTTGCAGAAACCACTGATCTTTCACAATAATAATTGGTTACCATGCGCTTATAGCGCTCTCCATTGACCTTGTTTGTTTTTAAAGTAAGTAGTAAGACCTAAACACAACACTACACACCAAACACTCCCTTTTGGGCAATAACTGAACAGTTTAAGTAATTTGAACCATGGTAAAATGATCTGAAAGATCTGTTATCAACATAAGAAAATCGAATTGGATTACCCTTTATATTTAATTTTGGTCTTATTATACAAACAAATTATACCCTTTACAACATAAAATGATTTCCAAAATACAATACACTTTCGATTATATTTACATTTGATTATATGGACTCATATACGTATATGTTTGAATCAAGTTTTTGTACACTTGATTATATTAAACGAAATTAAAAGATTTAAAATTAAGAACGTTTGGAATATTTCTTTGAAACAATACAATAGCTTTCTTAGGAGAACCTTATTTTTGCCTTTCAGCACTGAATCCTGAATAGGCAAGCATATAGGCTTCTAGCCTCTGCTTCTGTCATCTTTTCCTCAATGGCTCCTGATATGTAAAAAGTCATTCGAGCTTTTCATGGCAAATTTTATCTTTTAACTTACAAGTTGGGAAAATTAATGCTTATATGCTTCTATATGAATAATGGTGCTACTTTAAATTTTTTCCCTTCACCACTTAGCTAAAAAGTTGATAAAAAACTTTACCCAGTGACTTAAAAGCAATAAAAGTTAAAAAAACGTATTGAACATGAAAAACTTGTGCTAAATGTTTCAAACTTTTTTATCATAATTTTTTAATGTATTTTAATAAAATTATATTTTATTTAATTTTAAATAGTACTGAGGAAATCTTTGAGTCTATTGGCGAAACATTGTATGGAAAAATTAAGTTTTTATTTATACTAAAAAATAACGTAACATATGTTTTACCTCAACACAAAAAATATTGCTCATACTTACAATAACAAATGAAAAAATTTACTTTCCTATATTGACATATATAAGTTCTAATCAGCCTTAACATATGTCGCGTAATGTTTAATGGGAAAAAAGCTGTCATATTGCAAGTTCTCGTATTAACCGTCAACTTTCACTTTGTCAATGTTGTTCAACGGCTGTTAACACCTAATTGTATTTAAGTGTTCTTATTCATGCCAACATTTTTTTGTTACAGTTAATAGCTGACAGAAATGCAAAATAAATTACTCAACTCTTTGAAACAGCTAGAAACTGAAACAAAGTCTTTGATTCAATCTTCTAATAAATTTAACTAGAATGTAATGAGCTTCAAACAGAATTTCCTTTTTCAAAATAGTTCCATTATATAATTTTTCAGCAACAGCAGCTGAAACTTCTAAGTAAACACCTGCATATATGCCAGTATATATTTAAAATTCCAGCCATAAAAGCGATTATGGGTAGCTTTGCTTCATTTGTTTTTATATATTCTGCAGATTCCTTTCGTTTACCTTTTGCAAGTCAGTTAAATGTAATTTTCTAAATGCAAATATAAATCTCAGTTTTGGGTGCTTAAGTGAAGATATATCTATATTAAACATATTTGAAGTTTGATTTGAGATATTCTCATATTGAAACGCCAAGTATTTTCTAGCTCAGATTTATATGATTTAATATTCAAATAACTCAATAGTACTGAAATGGTTTATTAAAAGCAATCGCTGTAATTTCACACAATTATACCAAAGAAGTGCATTTTTGTACAGCACTGTCATTTTGTTTTCATAATTTACGCATTAAAAAAAAAAATGAAGAAAGGTGTCTGAAAGTAAGTTAAATTATTTGCTTACGGCTAAGCTGCATGCTACTTACATATGTAATATAATATTCAACATTTATCAAGGACATTTTGTAGCATTTGTGTTGTTGTTAATATAATTGTTGTTGGTCTTTCATTGTTGCCTAAATTGCCACTTTTATATATTTGACAACATTTATTTGAATCAATACATTTGTTTTCTTAGTTAATTTTTGCGAAGTTTTGACTCCCACTAGGCGTATGAGTGACATTGATTGAGATGGCCATATATTAGGTTCATCATACGTCATGTTGAGCTATGTTACTATTACTTGCAAATTGTGCGTACAATATAAACTAAAAGGAAATGTGTAATATATAGACTTGTGGGCTGATATGCTTAATAAAACGTTAGCCTAGTGAAATAATGTGTGTTGTGAATTTCTTATTTTTGATTGCATAAAGCACAAACCTGGTAGTGAATGTGATCTTTCTTTCTTCACTTTCGACACTTGCTCAGTAGATCATGCACATTGGTACAGTTTTATGGTGAGCCTATGCTTCGCGAGGAGATAAGGAATACAAGTAGATATTTAAAGTATATTATAGTAATCTTCTTTTCCCCATTTATCCTCCACCTAAGAACTCTAAGGATTCGAAATATATTGATTATTTATTGATTTTTTATTTTTTTTGCGTCGGTGAAAATTGAATGAAATTTATTTAAGCATTAAATTTTATTGTGCTTCACTAACCCATGAAGTATTTTCACATATTTTAGTTACTTCAATATGGCACATCCAAATCAACAAGTCATTCATAATATAACAGTTTTGGCCTGGTTAAAGAAGCATTGTTATGGCTAAAATTATGGCATTTGCTCAAATGTGCGATGTATGTAAACATATCTTAACCCATTGAGACTAAATCGTATGAGAAAGTATTATTGATTGTTTTTCTTTCTATTTGCATTAATTGAAGCGCATAATTCCAATATACCGGGTGTAACATTGTCACTTGTTTTACAGTTTTATGAACTTTAACATACTTACTATGAGTAAGTGAAAATACTTAAATTCGAACACCATCGATATTTTTTCAGTGTATGCCAATTTACTCAAAGAGTATGGGAGAGGAAAAAAACGCATCGATTTTTTTTATAAAAAAAACTTCTTATAATAAGATTCAAAATATATACATCACAGTTTGCAATACAACTACTTATGTACTTTAGCACTTCATATATTTTTCATAAACTGTTTGACGAATAGCCTTCAGCTCGCAACGAATTTGATTTTATGGATTCACCCGACTAAATGCGTCTTCCTCTAAGTGGTAACTTCAGCTTCAAGGACAGGATAAAGTCAGACATGGCCATGTCATGTGAGTGCGGTGCTTGGTTGATGACATTTGCTCAATTTTTCATTAAAACTCTTGCACAATAATGGTTTTAAGCGATGGTGCATTAACAAAACTAAAAAACTTGACCGTTTTCAGCAGACAAGCGCAAGGCGCCTATATATGTAGGTACTTTAGGAATTGGGATTTGATAAAGCATACAACGTCACATTACATTCTGATTATAATAATATTTTATAAGACACGAAATAAAATAAATCAACTCAGGTCGATGTGCACTAATGGGTTAAATGTAGATTCATGTGCCTAACAAGGCTGTCGCATGATAAGTGAATTTTCATTATATTCACCATCACGAAGTATTGAGTGAGTAAGGTGGACATGAACATTAAATGACACTTAAATAATTAGTAATCAAGCAAAATAATAGATATATTCATCAGGCAGCACACAACAACAAAAACAAGCCATTACAACAATTAGAGTGTCTAATACAAAGTATAGAAAGGTAAAAAAACTGCAAACAACGAAAAGACAAACAACAATTTTTAAAACACATAAACAACTAAAATACGAACTTCAACATTTGTTGTGGTCAATGTTTGTAGAGCGAAAGAGATAGCATATTTATTATTAAAAAAAAGGTATGTACTCCTTGTAGGAAACTCATCAATATCGTGTATCAGCTAAAACAATAATTTCATCTAATTTTTAATCCGTAATACTTAACTATCGGCATCATTGTATTTGGTCAATGAAATCGATATCAACGGTGCCATTTACATACTTAGGTGTTTACAAGTCACCAGTTTTGATACTGACCGATCACAAATGGTCAAAAAATTGGATATTTTGATTTGACCTCAAACACATAAACTTTGTAGGCGAATCGACGGTTATGTTAAAAATTCAGAAAAATATTAAATTTAAATCCATGTCAACCGGATCAGTGCTATGTCCAAAATTTGGAGAGACCAAAAAAATCGCCCAAAGTCTCATTTTGAAGCTTAGTACATCTACTTTCAGATTCCATGTGCGCCTTTGCAAAATCCAATATGGCAGTTCCAATATTGCTGCCGGAAGTCGGAGAAAAATAGAGTACCCAGCAAAAAAACCTTGTAAAAATAAAAACTCCGAAACCGTTTGGATCGTTTTTTGCTTCAAATTGTAGCTCTTGAAAAATTGGTGTGGAAGGTTGACAGAATTCAGCATGCCGAAAATTCAATATGGTGGCCGAATTTTTGAAAGCCAATCGACTTGCGACAAATTCGGTATACTGGGGTCTCAGGGTTAACTGATCATGAATCCGAAGTCAGATTTTACAAAATCAAAATGGCGGATTTAATATTGCGGACGTATTAAAACGTATTATTTTAAAAATCAACCAATTAGCACCAAATTTGGTATACGGTGGTTTTTGGGGTCGCTGATTATATGTTTATAAATTTAAAAATACGAGAAATACATTTTCAGAATAGGTTAGAGTTAGGCTAGAGTCTTTAAATATAATTTAGGAAAGTATGACATTTTTGACACTTTTTTTTCTATTTTTGTAAGCCTAATCCACCTACATTTCAGCTTCAGCTTCTTATCCTGAAAAATTTGTGAACTATTGCATTGCATTTAAGAAAGACTTATGCCAGAGATTTTGTAACAGTTTGACTATCCGATTAAATGTCAATATCTCTCTGGGTCACAAAATTTTTCCTCAGCTAAGATGCTTCTTCTGCTAAAGATCTAATTTCTGCCCGGAAAAGCGGGTGTGGTTCAAAAGCACAAAGACTTGACTATTTAGGTTAAAGTCACCCGTGAAGCTCTCTTCTCCTATGACTTTTTTTATTCAGTCATCTCAAGATGGACGAGTCGTTTTCATTTGAGAGCATTTGATAGTTATCCATTATGGTTGCAACTAAACTAACTAACTAGAAATGATGTGATGATCAAAAATATCGATGTTAATATTTTGAAACATTTGCTTAATTTACCCAAGACAATATCTCGAAAATTTAATAGAATAGTGAAAAATTTTTAGGCATAGTTATATGGTTTTTAGAAGGTCCAATATATGACCTTCCCTTTGGCCTTGAACCCAATTTTAAAATCAATTCGAGGTGAATTGTGATTTTTCAAATAAACACCTGTATTATTTAATGCTGGTATGTATTCTATGAGAAAAAATTATATGGATTTTGTATGAAAAATATGCCTCTAGCATAATGTATATTTAGAAAATCACAGTTGACCTCAAAATGAATTGAAAACTGGTTTCAAGGTCACTATTATTTGCCCTTCTAGAAAACTTAATAATATATATAAAGGTTTTGCCTAAAACACATCACTATCTTACTTAGTTCTTGAGGTGTAGGCTTGAGGAAATTAAAATGGTGCACACTTTATACATACACACCTACCATATTTGTAAAACTGTGTAAGGATAAAACTTTGCATCAAAACTTCGACACTTGAGTGTACCAATGTTGAGCCTAGATTGATTGCCCAGCATAGGTCTATTATTCCTAATTTATTATAGGCTTGCGACAGCATTAACTGCCAGGCCTGACCCATAGTGAAATAACATGGGACTAGGCTTGAATCAATGCTGAGCCCAATAATTTTTCCAATTTCTTGTAAGTCAATGATCAATTTTGAATGTCTATAATAAAGATCAGTAACAAAGGCTATTCATACGAATTGAAAGATACGAAACTATAGAAGTTCAAAAAAAGTCACATTTTTTAACTATCACAAATTAATGCCGGTAACAATTAATTAAATTTTCTAATGGGATATCCTAAAGGATAACAAAATAAAGTAAAACCAATGACCAAGTAATTTAATAACACGACAATATAAAAAATCAAAACGTTAAATTCATTTCATTCAGAAATTGACTGTGTGACGAAACGGTACTAAAAACGCAAAACGTTATATTGCGAGATTAATTCACATATCGCGCCCCTTTTTGAAAATATAAAAATTTAATTATTTCAACCGCGCGTATGAATGAAGGTGAAATTTAATAAAAAATTGTAATTTATATTTTAATCGAATAGACAAACATATAATGATTTGAACAAATAATGTAATTTTCAACAAATTATGGGATGTGGTTCATCAATGGAAACAGGTACGGTAATTGAAAATACAGCAAATGGTACAGCGCTCCCGCAACTAAATGATATGGTAAGTGGAAATTTGCTCATTTCGAAATGAATTTAATATAGCGCACTTACATTTTTCCAGAATCCCTTGGATATTGTTAATGAATTCGTACGTTCAGATGAGCAAATTGGTAAATTGGAAGCTACGTGTCCTGGTTCCCGTATGGCTACAGCAGAAGCATGGATTGAACATTTAGAAGGAAAACGTAATGAATTATTGGGTATTGATAGCACTGAAAGCAAATCGCTTGTAAAACAAAACTCCATTGAAAAACAAAAACAAATGCAACAACAACAAAATGCATATAATTTAACTCATAATTTATATAGTAATGGATCTAATACAACAACAACAACAACGGCGTCGCCTGTAACACTTAATGTTGCAGGCGTAGGCGTCTCCACTAGCAATCATGATATTGTGGCCAATACACCTTCAGAGGATTTAGCAAATGTAAGTGAGCGTGTATGTGTATATGTGTGTGTTGCTTAAAGCTGTGCGTTTTATTTTATTGTTTTTTTGTTTTTGTTTTATGGCCATCGGTGCCATTAGGGCTATTTGTACAGCTGTAATTATGTGTATAAGGTGTTGTTGGATATTCATTAACATGGTCAATATGAACTTTGTCGTAAATTAAATGCTGATACGTGCTGTAAAGGAAAACATTCCGATTTTTATGGAATTTAGAATTTGAGGACATTTTTTTGCTTACAAAAGACTTACAAGAATTAACTTAATTTGAATTTCACAACGCAACAATGAAACATTTAATGGATTCATTGTTTCCTTGATTGACTTTGAATCATAGTTCGTAGATTCGATTAGATTGAATAAGCAGGTGAGAGCTAATCATCAAGTCAAAGAACTGCTTCAGCCTTGAGTTCAAGAACTATAAAAAATTCTGGTTCTTCCAGCCCAATACAATGACATATGTGCTCTGCTGTCTTTAAGTTTTCTTCGCACACCCTGCATCACTTTTCCATTTCTGTTTAGTCCCACTAATTGCTTTGCATACTTCAGCGGCACTTCTAGCATGAATGATTTCACCAGTCAATGTAAAGTAAAACTCGGTTTTTCCCTATAATGAGCTCAGTTTTGGGGAATATTGTAATTTTCTTCAAAATATTTTATAGATATAATTTTTTTCTGATTTTATCGTCCAGCAGAGGTTTAAAGTTTCGTAAACCTTTCAGAAATCTATCACATGAAATTTCACAACGTTTCAGTTACGCCTCCGAATTCTTTCATTTCCATTTCAAAATGTTTTCTCTAATGCGTCTATGTCTGCTTTTTGATTTTATTTGAAACGTTCCTGAAACGTTACAGTACTTATGTAAGATTAAGGAACAACAACAAAATTTTACTATGTCGTCGTTTTTGGTTTTTGCACTGATATTTCAATATGCCATCGGACTCTGAGTTAATGTTTCATTTTTTCCGCTTTGCTAAGGAGCTGGATTCTTAAGAGTTATTGTTTGTGGCGGTTTCATAATTTATAATTTAAAATGATGACACAAGACTATACTTAGCTTACAGCATAGAGCCAGACGTTCAAGATTCACACAGTTCTTTACTAACCATGTACATATGTATATACAATTGACGTCGTAAATATACAATGCAGTTAACAAAAATGTAATATTGAATCATAGGACATTAATATGATTTCATTTCAATAAGTCAGTAAACGTTAAATCCCGAACCTTTCAGAAACACTTCAAAATGATTACATGTGTGCTTATAACATGTCAAAAAGAGTAAATTTGAAAGATTCAAGAAACGTTGGATTTAGAAATGAAACATTTCTGAAACGTTTCCGAAACGTTACATGGCAAGTGGGAATAAAGAATATATCTACATATGTATATAAAACCAATACCGGGCAAGTTTTGCTATGCAAAATTTACTATTATTTTTTTGGTAACTTATAATATTTTTATAGCTGTGTATATGGGGCATTCCACGCCAAATTAGGCGCCATTTTGCATTTGCAGGATAGCGGGAAAATTTAAATATACAATTTTTTGGAGAAAAAGAAAAGATCGATATAATTGAGAGATAACTTTGAAGATAAAAAGTTAATCTTTAACACTATATGATTAAATATATTCGGAAAAATTTGATGTGGGTAAAATAAATACACGAATTTGACCAAACTCAACGATTTTGATTCTAAATCTAGTATTGTCTCCATGTAGCACAAATTTGATATCATTCGACAGGTCGCATTCATATTAAGATAAATCCAAAATATTTATGTTCAAAAATTACGAATGTTGGCACGGCATCATGTCAAAGTTGACTCATTTTTCAAAAGTGGGTAATATATGGGCACAAAGCACCGTGCTATGTGGCGTAATTTTAATTCCAATATTGCGGGACGCCTTAAGATGGCGTTGTCAGCAGACACCTCAACATAATTCGATTTAAATAAAAATGTTTTTATTATTACATTATACAGGGTGTACAATTTATCTACATATTACAAAACTTTGAGATATCCTCTCTAGTATTTAATGTACATTTTGTAAAAAGAATTCTAATTTTATCCTCGTTTTACTATTGCAGTTAGCTCTTAATTTGGGCGTTGTAAGCGATGTACGCAAGGCTTCCACACATGAAGATTTCTTTGCAAATCTCAGCGAATCGGCGTTACATACGACTTCAATACGTTATTATACAGAAATAATAGATCATACAAAAGTACGACTGAAAAAATTAATAGAAAGCTTTGCAGAATTGAATGAGTTGTATATAAATCATGATGGCATTATAGGTAAATTTGTGTCCATAATTAAATTTATGTTTTGTAAGTATAAAGAAATTCTTAAAGGCTTAAATCATTCCTATTTTTAGCTTTAATAAGTGGTGGTACATACATGACACGCTTAGAGGAATCACTTGATGCGCAATTAGAAACAGCACGTGATACACGCGATAAATTGGGCACCGCTTTAGAACAATGGCGCATTTGTGGTCTCTTGCTGCGTGCGTGTGCCAATTCAGCAACATTAGCACTGCAGCAGTGGCGTAAATTGAACAATACTATGTAAGCTTTATTTATTAATTAAATTTATTTGTATAAGGTAAAGACAAAGGGACTATTTGATACTTGTCAAAAAACAACAAAAAAGAAATATGTGCAATACGCCGTCAAATAAATATGACTGAAAAAATATGCTACAAAAAAAGTTTACATGAGAGAAAATTTGCCATAAAATGGATGTGCAGCATTCTTGACTTTAAATTATGGTTTTTATTCAACCAAAACCGGTGTATTTCTTACATTGCTACAATTTTCAACTTAATATATTTTTTTGATTTAACGAAAACTTAAAAATTCCCGGAATTTAGCAGCGTTACCGTAAGCCTTTGAAATTTTTTTTTTAATATTTTTCAGTTCTTCAAATGACAAAATAAACGATGCACTACAATTTCGTAGCACTTTACAAGCTTCGTTAATATCGCTGGAATGTGCTCAATTATCACTGCCGCATGTGGAAATCAAATACATAAGTAATCGACAAATATTGGCTGTGAAGCACTGTAACACGTATATGATTACAGATATAGCGGACAAGGCGCGGTAAATAAATCTTATTAAAATCATTCAATTGAATAATAATATGCTTATAATTCCAAACAGTTACGAACACACAACTAAAGTTATTGCTGCATACGAAAGTAACATGTCCAAAGCCTCGACATGGCTTTATGAGACTTTCAATAAAACTTTACGCAAAGATTTCGATAAAGCAGAAGAAATGGTGCGACAATTAGCGAAAACATTACGCGATCATCGTGAGGAGATATTTACCACAGCGCGAATGTAGCAAATGTGCACGAGAGTGGCATATAATTTGTTATAAGAATACTTTTAAAAAAATTTATTAAAATAAGAATTGTTTTTCCATTAAATTTTATGCGAATTTTAATAATTTTTTTGCAAACTTTTGCTAATATGTATAATGACTTAATTAAACATTTTTAACAACTATTTCTAGCACTGAGATGGCAATCAATACCAATAAGTTTTTTTCGGTATGCGTTCTTCCACAATGCCTTGTTCTTCCATTATGTCCATTTCAAATGTGGCCAATTTTGGTTCAAAGGTAATATCGCTAACAACATTGGCTGCAAAATAAAATAAAACGTTTAAAATTAGTATGTATATAAAACGATGCGCTATGTTTTTAGACTAACGAATGTTATTATCTTTCTTTTAATAAATTGTTGTACAGAAAAACTAGTCAAAATTCGCCATAATAAAAGCTCGTTCAACCATAGCTTTTAAAATGAAAAAAAAAATTTTGGTATAGTGGCGAGTGCAGAATCAATTTTATAGCTTTTTAAAGAGTACAAAAACTGTTTTTTTTTTGTTAATAATGAATAATATTAAATGGATATAAAAATCACAAAAATCTTTGCAGAAATTCTACATTATTTCATGTTGTTTAATATTTTTAAGCCATGAACATTTGCTGAGCTATGAATTGTTAAGTAATTAATTTTATAAAAAATTGAACAATATAAAACTAGGCAATTTGCTTGTTGTTTTTTATATGTCTGCTAATTTGCCTGTACTATATTTTCCTATTAATTAAAGTAAAGCAAAGATTTTATTAAACTTTTACGGAAATTAAGTTTTGAGCTGTTCTTCTTACTCTCTTGAAATTGAAAAGAAAAATTGCATTCGTTAGTTTACAGTCTTATAGTGGAAGGCTATATGAACCGTCAAATAATGTGCCAAGGCCTTCTACTATTTGCAAGTGTATGTGTGCAGCAAATCACCTGGTGTGTCCTTATCACGTTCAATATACGCTGCCCGTGATTTATAATCGTGCGTTTGATTGTTAGTTTCTGGGATTGGTATTAAGCGCCCTGAACGTGTTGAAACGCGTACTTTTTCACCATCCTCTGTAAATCGCCACTCGAATTCGGTGCCTTGTAAATCAGAGGGATCGACAAGACGTATGTCTTTAGTGACCTATTGTAAAAATAATTATTTGCAAAATTTAAACATATTGTACTAAATATGGGCTAGTTTTTTGGGTTATTAAAATCTCTTTAAATGTATATATATACATATGTATTAGCAAATTTTAGTGAATTTAAACTACTTTAATTAGGAGTTGTCATCTAAATATTTTTATACTTTGAATTTTCTAAACCTACACTTTGTTCATTACATTGTCTTCGATAACTGACAGAATACATACAATTTAATGTTGAAAACTTACATCTAATGGAGCTTCTGATTTAATTATAATGCCAGGAAATTCTTTTTCACTGCCAACTCTTCGATGATGCCAGTTGAGACCCTCTACAATCACCCAATTACGTTCTTTTATCACTTGCGAAACTATGCCTTGTTTGCCTTTATCTTTGCCGACGAGCACTTCAACGCGATCACCGCGGAAATAACTCCATTCTTCTGCAATGGAAAAGATAAGAAAACATATTTAAGAATTTACAGACTATTTATAATATTTAAAACGTGTTGCTATTCCGAATGTCTACTAACCCACTGGATGTATGAAGATCTTTTTTCGTATAGTGCCCGGCATGTTCTGCTGACGGAATTGTCCCGACCATGGTCTATTGGTTGTATAACGAAATTTTTTGCGTTCTACTGTGCGATTCAGATAATTGGCCAATTTTGGTGTATCCCAATAGAGCTTTTTAATTTATTTGTAATTAAAAATTAAATAGATTTAAACAAAAATTGTATAAATTCAACAATCTCACCTGTCGTTTACTTCTTTCAATATATTCCTTTGGGAAATTTGAAAAATTCTTTAATTTACTACTTAGAAATTGTGTTATTCTCATTTTTATGTTATTAAAAGAAAAATAATAGTACGAGAAGCGAATAACGTGAATAAATTTCTTCCATAAGATAACAGCTGTTTTATGTCATGTAACTTAGGGAGGTGCTTAGAAATTGAGAGCAACAATTCCGTAATGTTTCAATTTATTGTACAGTAAGAATAAACTGTAAGCTTAAGTTAAATTACACGTTTTTATACATGTATGTTGCCGGACAAACTAGTTTTAGGGTAATCTAGTTTTTCCTAGGCCAAACTAGTCCATCCAATGTTAGGATAAACAAGTTTAACCTAAGATGAGCTTGGCATCACTCCCAATTTTCTTGAAATTTTAATATGTAAGGGCAAGTGGGTGGCCAAACTAGTTCATCCGAAGCGTGTTGGGATGAACCAGTTTAGCCTAGGAACATATTAGTATGTTAGGGTAAATGGGCTGAAGGGTTTCATCCTCCAATATCTCCAATGCCTGCTAAATTCAATGTAGGTATGCAGCACTGAAAGTCTGGCACCTCCAATTATTTGTTTACAAAAGTTTTTTTTTTACTATTTCGTTTAACTCTTGAGCTGTACTGTACTTTGCTTTTCGCTTTTTGACAATTATTGATAAAAATCAATTGCAAAATTTTTTATATTTTCACTAATTGTTTACCTTATAACAAAAGAAAAAAATATTAGAAAACTTAAGATTTAACAACAAATTATCAAGTATTAAAACAACGAATTATAGTAAACCATAGCAACAGCGCATTAAGAAGAACGGAGATAAACTTTCTGGGAATAGGTGCTTGCGTGAAACGATTAGTCACCAAAACAAAAACAAAGTCCAACACCGGCATTGCTGCAAAAAAAAGTTCCTATTTTTTATGTTATAATTAAAATTGTAATATTAAGCGCAGTCATGTCAGAGACACCAATAACTGCAGGAAGTTTGACCATAGAACCACTGCTCACTACAAAGCATGCCAAGTATTTCTTACGATTCCTTAATTTGCTGCCGGCACGTTTGGCGTCACAGGATTCAACAAGGTGAGATCAGCTTAAAGTTTTATTTTCCATTAAAAAGTTCTCATATATTGTTTTTTTTTCAGAGGTACCATAGTTTTCTTCTCTGTTTGTGGTTTGGACATTTTAAATTCCCTTCAACTGCTGGACAATACTACACGACAGCGAATTATAGAGTGGCTTTATGGTGGTCTTTTTATATCTAAAGATAATGAACCTAGGTGTGATGGTTTTCAGGTTAGTATTTTGAGACGAAATAAATTTGACAGAATTTCTGTTTATTTTAAAAATTACAATGCGCCGCGAGCTGAATATATGCTAAAAATACGATTTATTCATCAACAATGATCCACGCCTTATGACTTACGACGTTATAAAATTCCAGAGCTCTTGAATTCTTGACCTTGCTACATTTTTTGCTGACAATATTTCATATTCTTTTAGGCGATATTTCATGTTCGTTATACATTTTTTTAAAGGCGTTATTGCCTAGAGTCTACTAGAAAGAGGAAGCAGGAATGCCTGAATCTTTGTTTAACTAAGTTATGGTAAATCTTATCATTATGAATATTGTTACGTGGTGCAATACTTTTAAATTGTTTAAATGAGCTTATTAGACTTTAACGATCAATATGTTGTAAGCAAGCTTGACATCTTTACTCGAGGGTAACCATTTTCATGTTTAAAAGAAATTAAACGACATTCACTACGAAATTATGGAACTTGAATTTTTATTTTATATAGAGTGCGCGATCTATAGTACTTAATACCACAGATGATCAACTTCTAGCAAATGCTAGATCATACCAAATGGGTCATTTAGCTATGACATATACAGGCATATCAGTTCTGGCAACATTAGACGATGATCTAAGTCGTTTAAATCGTAAAAAAATTATTGAAGGTAAGTGGTTTTACTTAAAAGAATTTAAATTTACTATATTGCTTTCATTTAGGTGTTGCTGCAGTGCAACAACCTGATGGTAGTTTTAGTGCCTGTATTGTTGGTATTGAAAATGATATGCGCTTTGTATTTTGCGCTGCTGCCATTTGTCACATGCTTGATTATTGGGGTGATGTTAGCAAAGAAAAAATGTTTCAGTTTATAAAAAATAGTATTGTAGGTTGACATTATAATATTGTTTTTACTTTCAAAACAAATTTGCAAAATTTTTCTTGCAGCGCTATGATTATGGTTTCAGTCAACATTTAGAAGGAGAATCACACGGTGGCACCACTTTTTGTGCGTTGGCTGCACTACAATTAAGTGGACAATTGCATCGTTTAGATGCACAAACAGTAGAGGGTATAAAACGATGGCTTTTATTTCGTCAAGTAAATTAAATATTTTAACTTTATTTCGATACATAAAAATAAAGCTGTTTTCTTTTATTTGTAAAAAAGGTAGATGGTTTTCAAGGGCGTCCAAACAAACCAGTGGACACATGCTATTCTTTTTGGATTGGTGCTGCTCTAAAGATTTTAAATGCCTTTGAGCTTTGTGACCATAAAGAAAATCGAAAATATATATTTGAGACACAAGATAAAATTGTTGGCGGCTTCGCTAAATGGCCAGAATCTGGCACAGATCCATTCCACACATATTTTGGTATATGCGGTTTGTCATTTATGCAGGAACCTGGTTTGTCCGCGGTTATGCCAAGTTTAAATATTTCAATGTCCGCTTATGAACGTCTTCAGCAATTACATACTAAGTGGCGTACAGAAAATGTAGATGATCAATATGTTACGAGAACAAGTGTAGATGATAAGGAAACGATTACCTCACAATTGATTTCAGCAATATGATTCTTTAAAATCTAGCTAAAAAAGGTTGAAAATTTAAGTAATTCAGTAATTAATGTCAAAGATGAAGTTATAAAGGCTCACTTATAAAAAGCATAGCCTGCACACTGTCAGTTAATAAAGTTAAAAACAGGGTGAAATAACATTACACTGTGGTATTTTTTTTACCTAAATTTCTAATACTATTTTATTTTTGTTTCCAAATTTATCTATTTAGTATTTTGTACATTAAATATATACTATATTGTGTATAGGCCCAAAGCTTACTTTTAATTGTCTTAAATTTAATTTAATTAATTGTAATAAATATTTCTTTTATAACATTATTTATTTAATTTACACTTGCAAATATAAGTGATTTATCATCGCAGGCAAGTTATAGCTTTGATTTGGTCTATCAATGTGTACACGTCCTCTAAGCGGCGCTAAAGCACGTTCTGTTACACGCGGACAATTATGTACCATCAGCGACTTAAGTTGTCTGCATTCAGTAGCCAAAGCTCTGTAAAAAAATTTTTTGCATTTTTATTTAATTAAATGTCATCCAAATTAAACAGTAGCTAAGTAGGCAAATAACAAAGAAAACAATTTTATAGCTTATTTCTAATATATTAAAAAATCACTTGGATAAAAATCATTTGGATTTAAGTCCCATTGATATGGTCTATCGATACAGATGTTCTTACGTAGCGGCGCCAAAGCGTGTTCAGTAACGCGTGGACAACGCTGTATACGTAGTGATTTAAGTTGTGTGCAATTTGTGGCGATTGCACTGAAAATATATACAAAAAATAATATATCTAAGTTAAAATAATGGTTATTTAAAAAAAAAATAACGAAACAAATTGAATTCAAATTGTGTAATAGTTTTTATATAATTTTCATTTTTGATGGCTCAAAAATCTGAAAAAAATTCACTTCCACTAAAATTAAGTGAACAATTTTCACCACCAACATTTTTTTATTTTCATTCTCCAATGGGAAAATGTATCGCTCCCTTTGAATGAACGGATTGCTCCATTTGTGATCCACCTTCATTGGAAAACTTATATTTAGCTTTTGTCAACGAAATCAGTGCTTTTCAAAGCCTAGGCACCTGGGTTCTATTCCAGCTGCATTCAAATCATTTCTTTTTTTTTATTTAATTTATAAAGGTAAAATTAAAAATTCCTGCTAGCGTACATTACAAGTTTCCATTAAGAAGCTGCGGTTTTACTAATCAACCTAAAATATGCCGACGTTGCGTGCTTTCTTAATGTAAACAAATATAAGCAAGACACAGTTTAATGAAAAAAAATTTGAGCTTCATTGACTGTCGTATAGGTTTTTATTCTCACTTTTTCTACGAAAATAATGTGCTCCATTGAAGCATTTTTCATGTGGGTATATTCACTAGGGATATTTTTTAGTGAATTTTTTTCAGTAGTGGAAGTTATGTTTTTTACTTCTACTATTAAATGAACTCAGTGATAGTGAACATTTTTTCACTAACACCAGATAAAATTTAGTGGCTGATACTACTGAAATGTGGAACCTAAGCGCCGAATCGTAATTAAATTGCTGTAAAGTAATTTTTAAATGCCTAGCTTCTGTAAAATTTGTGACAAATAAGAAATTTGAAAATTCTTTAATTTACTTACTGCAATCCGTAATCAGATATCGCCGAACAGCCTACCAAATTGATATGCTCCAATGCACGACAGTAGTTTGCTATCTGTATCAATACTTGATCGGTAACGCTTGGAGTGTGCGCCAACGATAGTATAGTTAATTTGTTCAGTTTACGGAAGAATATAATAAGACAACGTTCACCAATAGAAGCGCAATGAGAAATATCAAATTCTTCTAATTTGCTCTGGTGCAGTGTTAAAGCATCCACAGCACCTGTCGTTAGCCATTGGCACTTGGACAACTTTAATGTACGCAGACCTTTGCATTTAATTATAATGGGCTGAAGTGCCAATGGAGTAATATTCACGCATTCATTCAGATTGACTACGCGCAGTCGCAATGTATTCTCAGCAAGTATTGGCAACAGTAACTCATCCGAAAGCCATCTGCACTTTGCCAAATATATTCTTTCCAAATGTGTACAATATTTTACAAGTACTGCAAAAGTTATTTCGATGTTTTCACTATTGTTTCCAGAGAGATTGATTTCTTTCAACTGCCCCAATGCTTCCTCTGTAAAAAGTTTTGCAGTTTGCGAGCAACAACGAAGTGAAAATATATCTTTTAGCGATAAATAGCAGGTCATTTTTGGAATAAGCACATCATCCCAGCTGATATCAAACAAACTTATATTAGATGAAGTGGGTTTAGCTGATGGCTTCCCAAAGGAATTATTTAGTAGCTTATCACTTTTTTCCATTTGAATGGTAGATTTTCGTTGGGTTAAAATTTATTTCTTAGATATACAAATTAAACACTAGTATTTGAGTATTTAAAACATTTTGAAGAATTTTCCTTTGGAAAATTTATCTACGCAGAAAAATTGAAAATTTTTTTTGGCTTCTGAGAAATGTTTTGTTAGTGCAAAAAAAAAAGTGCAGTGAAGTTGTCAAAATCAGCTGCTGATGTAAGTACATAATCAGTGTTGCCATATCACAACTGTTGAATGAATAATTTGTGGTTTGGTTTACAATATAGATGTCAAGTTGGTTGGATTAACAATTTATTTTATATGATAACATTAGAATTTAGGTTGTTAAACTACTTGAATTTCAGTATCGACACAAAACACATAATTTCATCAATTCCTTTCTTTTCAATTTGTTGTATTTTCTGTTTTTCTTTCAATGACAGCGACATGCCGCGTCGAAACCGTGGCCATCAACGTTAAACATTTGACGTTAAACAAAGTTGACAATCACGTCGTCGTTCGTGAAATGAACGAAGTCGGCACGAAACGTCAAATTTTACCAAATGAAAGAAAATCAAACCGCTCAAACCAGCAGCTGTTTTTTGGGTACTTGTTTGAGCAATTTTTATTGTTGTTTAAACAAATTGCATATAAATTTTAGATGTCTTTTAATTTAAAGTCAAAAGATGTCGAGTTGCAGCGTAGAAGAAATCGCTGAAAAGAGACGCCTTGCACTGGAAAAACTACGTGCAAAAAAGGCTCAATTGACTTCCAATTCCACTACGACTAGTCCACAATCTGTTGCAACACAGCCAAAGCAAGCACCGGTATTAAGTTTTTACAAGAATAGTACAAATTCGACGAAACCAACGACTTCCACAACTGGCGTTAGTGCTGATAACAAAGCTTCGTCCTTTCTAAATGCTCTCAAGCAAAGTAGCGTTTTTACGAATCGAAAGGAAGTTAGAGACACAGTGCATCCATATCAACGACCCACAACGCAACCTGCCTTACAGTCGAATCATCAAGCGTCTAGCAGTTTATTAAAACAAGTGGCACCAGTTTTTGTGAAGGCTGTGACTTGTAAAGTTTATATGATCACCGCGCAACGTTTTGCAGTTCAGACTTCCGGTTACCATGTTAAGCTTATTGAAATATTTAAAGGAATTGCATCAAAATCTTATGGTGATATTTAAAAAAATAGGGAGCTATATGTTGTCAGTCACTTCACAATTTCCTTTTCAGATAATAACTCACGCATTTGGAGCTTTGCGCTAGTAGATTATCAACTGCTGCAGCAGCGTATTACCCCATTGAAACCAGACGTAGTAATTGGTGTAATTCCTAAGAAAGTGATAAATTTGTGCCTTACTCCAATAAAAGAAATAGATCGTTCCTGTTTGACATCGATTGAGACGAGTTTAGAACAAAAATTAATGCCTTTCCAAAAAGAAGGTGTCTGGTAAGGCATGTGAAACATTCAAGTAAAAACAAAAATCAATTCATAAAAACATTTAAGCTTCGCAATTGCAAATCACGGTCGTGTTATGTTTGGTGATGAAATGGGTCTTGGAAAAACCTATCAAGCGCTCGCAGTAGCTGATTTCTACAAAGAAGACTGGCCATTGTTGATTTGTACCACAGCTACTACAAGGTACTCGAACATACCTAATTTGGGTGTTTACGCAATAGTTTAAAATATGTTTTGTTTTATCTGTAGGGAAACTTGGGCTTTACAAGTTCGGCAGCTACTTCCCTCCATTCCTTTGCATTATATACAGGTGCTTGCGAATCAGCAGCAGTATATTGGTGATGCCAAGGTCCTCATAACAAGTTATAATATGATGGAAAAATCTTTGAACACACTAATCGAACGAAAATTCGGTGTATTGATATTTGATGAATCGCATACTTTAAAAAATAGCAAGGCCAAATGTACTGCTGTTGCCGATCGTTTGGCCATGGCTGCAAAACATGTCATGTTGCTTTCAGGAACTCCAGCACTTTCACGTCCACTAGAATTGTTCACACAGCTGCAGATGATTGATCGAAAATTTATGAACTATATTGATTTTAGTCAGTTGATTAAATTGAAAGGAACTTATAGAACTTGACAAATTTTATTTTGCAGCCTCTCGTTACTGCGATGGCAAACAAACGAACTTTGGGTGGGATGCTACGGGTCAATCAAATTTACAAGAACTTAATGTTGTGCTCAGACTGAAATATATGATAAGGCGAGTTAAGGCTGATGTTTTGCCAGAGTTGGCTGAAAAATCGCGGTAAGAAATAAATATAGAATAATGTTTTACAAATACCAATATTTTTGCTTTTGTTTTTAGAGAAACTGTTGTTTTAGATCCCGCTCTTGTTTGGACAAACGATGATACCAAAGAAAATCTCAATAAGTTTGCTAAAAATTTTATAGCCAGTAGAGGCAGAGAAAAGGAAGAAATTTTGTTGCGGTTTTATGCAGAAACGGCAAATGTGAAAACACGCGCTGTTTGGTAATACTTTAACTAATTTATGTATTTATAAAACAAAAACATTCTATACTTTTATATCAACAGCAACTACTTGAAAACAATTGTAAAAGAAGATATAAAATTTATTGTGTTTGCGCATCATAGGGTAATGATGGATGCTATTTGTGAAAGTCTTGTTAAATCAAAAGTCAAGTTTGTAAGAATTGATGGCTCCACTAGGAACGAACAGCGTGCGGTAATTTTTTATAAAATTTTATTAAAACGAATTAAGCTATAACTAGTAATGATCTCTTATTTACAGGAATACGTTGACACATTTCAAAAAAGCTCTACTTGTAAGGTTGCTGTTTTATCTTTAAAAGCCTGTAATTCTGGCATAACGCTTACTGCAGCTGAAATGATTGTATTTGCAGAATTGGATTGGAATCCAAGTGTAACAAACTAATATCAAATGCATCTAACTGCATCTGTAAGAATTTTTTTCTTTTAGACTCTTGCTCAGGCCGAGAGTCGTGCTCATCGCATTGGCCAAGATAAACCTGTGATATGCCGGTATTTAATGGCTACCAAAACAGCTGATGATATCATTTGGAACATGTTGAAAGCCAAACAAGATGTACTAAATAAAGCAGGACTATTTTCTGAAAACTTGCAAGAAGCTACACATACTGCAGCTCCAACATCGGTATCAAAAATTAGTTCGAAATCTTAAAACAAATATTAACTTTCCATTATTTTTAGTCAAATAAAATAGAACAATATTTTGTCCCAGAAGATACAGCCAATACATCAAAGCATGCCGAATTACCTGCAAAGTCTGCCGCAAACTCTGAGCTTCAAGAAATAGCGCCAAGTAAAAGTAATGTAGTTAATAATCTCAATAAAGAACTGGAAAATCTGGAAGAACTTTTTAACGGCGATGATGATGCTTTTAAAGACTTACATTTTTAATTATTAAGTTAGGTGAAATATAATAAAGTAAAAAATAATTTTGAAAGCTAAAATTGTGAGCAAACTTTATGGAGGTTTATTGCAATTTCGCGCAGATAAATCTAAAGCACGTGCAATTGCATTATTAAAGAACCCATGGTTTTAAGGTAGATGAATAATGCACTACCTTTATTTCCACATGACATAAAAAAAGTTGAAGTGTCGAATTTCTTACGTCCGGGAGGAAATTTCTCCTTCAACTATATGGTTTCTTTAAGTTTACTCAAAAAAGGTATGCGATTTGACCAGGGTAATCTCTTCGGCAAGTACCTTTTCAGCAAAAGAGCCAAAAATAAATTTGCTAAGTTGCTGATAGTTTCTAAGTTTTTTAAAAATCCTAACTATGTTGGAAAAATTCTGCGATATTTTTTTAAAAATTTCAGCAAGAACGATAGATGATGTAACTGAAAAAACGTTGATGTTATTCACCTGGAAGCTGGTCAGACTGTAAATGCTATGTCGTATACGGAAAATTTTTCACCACAAATTTTAAAAATTTGTTCAAAAACCTGAAATAAGGGAACTGCTACGTTATGTTTCAGAACACGATAACAAGTCATCTCACACTACAGAAAAGAACTAAGAGCTTTGTGCATTCTGGTATTGAAGAATTTCAAACAAGCAAGACGTGTTTTCATCTGTTGTACAACTTTGGATTGTTATATATTTTGCTTGAGGTTTATTTTTTCGGCCTCCATAAGCGATCACATCTCGCGAACGAATTGGCAGTTTCATACTTGAAATTATAATCGGGTGGAGTCAAGGGTTAATCAAGAACCTCCCCAAAAAAGCTTACGAGCTCTTGAATTATTAGACCCGCTTTTTTTGTTAATAAAATTATGAACTAATATTTTTGTTTAGAAATACAAAGTTTTTGAAAAAATATGATAAAAATATTATCCTTTCTCCATAACAAAGACATATTTAAATCTTTTCTATAAGCCAGGTGTTATCAACTAAAAACCGAATTTTGAAAAGCTTTACTGCTACTTCCGTTGGCCATTCATCCGAAACTATACTAGTAGCCATTTTCTTTTTCACATTCTGTTTAAACACTTAAAGCACCCTATTTGGGGTTAAAAAAGAAAAAAATCAAACAACTTTTTCTCAACTTTTTTCTACTCCAGCCGAACCGTGATAAGAAGAGCACAAATAGCATGTTCTTAGCAACCTTCATAATAATACTTTTCTACTTGTTTATACTTTTAAAACAAACATTGTTAAAAGCTGATAGTCAAATTTTGATTATGTCATTTCATTAAAATATTAAATAAAAACAACTTTAATTACAATGTCCGAAACAGATGAATTAAATGGTGAAGAGGGTAATGAACCGGAACCAGCCTATGAACCATCATTTGGTGAAGATATACTTAAACTTGAGTGAGTGGTGTCGAGTCTTCTTTAAAAATATTCACTGATAAATTTTTCACACCTAGGCATTCTTTTGGCTATGATTGCAAACGTCTCTTCAATCTAACGCTAATTGATGACGATACCTTAGTTTTTGCCTCTGGAAATTTTATACACTACTTCAATATACCAACTAGAGAAGTAACATTGCGTGAAGCAACTAATGGAGCTGGTGTTGGATTCATAATTGTTTGTATTATTTCGGGATTGTGCTTTACTGTCATTTTAGTTTTAAAAATTATTGTAATTTTCTGCAGAAAAACGATCACCCCGACTATCAAGGTCTATTGACTGTGGGCGAAAATGGTCTACAGCCTGTCGTTTATATATACGAATATCCCTCACATGAAATACGTATAAAACTTGAAGGAGCAGCAAAACGTTCATTTACTTGTGGCTCGTATAACTCCAGCGGTGAGTTGTTAGCCACACAGGCTGGACATCCGGACTTTATGCTGACAATTTGGCGCTGGGAAAAAGGTGAAGTCATCCTACGTTCTAAGTCTTTTCAAAATGATGTGCTTTTTGTGCACTTTTCGAATTACAATCCAATTCTATTGGTCTCATGTGGATTGAGTCATATCAAATTCTGGAAAATGGCAAATACGTTTACAGGCCTTAAACTTAAGGGGGACTTGGGTCGTTTTGGTAAGACAGATTTCAGTGATATCTATGCTTCTTATATGTTACCAGATGAAAATGTTATTTCGGGTTGTGAATGGGGCAATCTGTTGCTGTGGGAAGCTGGTTTGATAAAATTTGAGGTATGTCGTAAAGGACGTAAGCCCTGCCATTTGAAACCGATATCACGTATAACAATGGAAAATGGTGAAGTAATGACCGTTGGCATGGATGGTTATGTTCGTATATGGTATTGGGAGACAGTCGATTTAGCAGATCCACCGGATGATGATCGTTTTGTGGAAATTGAGCCAATTTACGAATTTAAAGTCAGTGATTGCGAAATACGTTGCCTACAGAAGATTAAACCTTTTGAAGAGAAGGACTATAAATACTATGCACAGGTATACATACATATATTGATAATGCTATGCTACTGTGGAGGGGATCTAGGTGGTGGAATTCTTAAACATATGATTACTGAGGAGCAATGAGGTGCAGAGTATGCAGGTGGGAGTGGCAAACGAATTAGATTACAGTTAGGAAACTTTGATCACTTTGAGAAAATAATAAAAAGTGGGCGTGAAAAACACGTGTAGTGTTGAGAGTTTGAATTGAAAAAATTAATGAAATTTGGCATGCAGCCGTAATGTTCAATAAAAAGTGACTTATCGACGAACGAAAAGCAAGCTTTATTGAATCTTCATTTTTAGCTCCAAATATATAACGTGCCTTTGCTGGTATGAAAAATGTGACACCCCCGTTTGGGCTATTTTTTTAATCTAATCAACGGTCACGCAGCATAATTATACTTAGGGTCATTCCTTCTCTAGGCTTCTAGCTTTGCTTCATGTTTTTTGCCACACCTACCTGCAACTCATTAGTGCTGTTATTAATAACTTTTTTGATTTGGTGCGTTAACCTGAAGAAGCTAGTTTTTCAGTCACCGTTCCTAAGTTTTTCCAGTATTTCTAAGATATATCTCTGCACACAGGGAATAATTCTTAATCAAATTATTTAAAATTTTTCGAGTTACTCTATACTTTTTAATTACTCGAGTTATACAAATGATTTAGATAACCTAATTCGTACACCCCTATTGACTACCCCTCAATTAACTTATTTTGTTAAAAATTAAATTATTATTTATTTTGATACATTTTCAGGATGGCAACGGTGGCGTTTGGTTTTGTGACCTTAATATCGATGACGTACCAGAGGAGCCACGCCAACTTTATTCTACACATGGTGGTAAAGTTATAGCTGGACAATTAAGTCCAGTTTCGACACATTTGATGACCCTCGGCCAAGATGGAAAAATATTTGTGTTTGATTATGTCAACAAGAAAACAGTACTTGAGAAGCAATTCGTTTCGATTGGCACAGATTTGCTATGGTTTAATTTGAATATTTCAGCTACTGGCTTAGATTTGGTTGCCAGTTTTGAGGATGGCATACTGCGTCAATTACTATTTGATTTGACTAATATGCAAAAACCAAAACTTCATTTAGTACGAGCTATAAAAGCTCATGTAGCACCACTAACAAAGCTTGCGGTTAATCCAAAAAATACAGTATTAGTGACAGGTGGAGCAGACAAAACAATATTTATATATTCAGTCACCGAGAAACAAGATGGTTTAGTTTTATTACTACCAATGGGTTTTATACATTTTGATGGCATACCAAGTTGCATTAATTGGAAACCAGATGAGGTGATATATACATAAATCTACTAACATTTATATTATGGCGTTTTTTAATAACTTTTTAACTTTATTATTTTTATTAGCACTCAACAGTACTGGTTGGTGGTAAAAGTGGTGAGGTATATAAGTATCGTCTACCAAGACGTGTTTCCAGTGAGCACACTTTCTTGAGTTATCGTTTAACAGAACCTGAAAATTTACTATCTGCCCGATTTGTTTCGGTTAAGAGTGAAATAAGACGTGAAATAAAACGTGCGCAAATTAAGCGACGTAAGGATAAAAAACGTGCTAGGAAGTTGGCCGAAATTGATAAACTAAAAGCTTCAAATCCTGGATTACAAATTGATATGGAAACAGCATTAGGTGTGTACATATATGAAGAATGTCAATGTGTTTCGCTTTAACTCGAATATGTATCTTAAAGACAGAAAAACTTATTTCAGATAAAAGCCATTTATTCAAGTTAATTTTGGGGCACAAAGAAGTTTAAATTAAAACCTAAGAGAAATGTAGTTCTAACGATAACTTTCAAAGTTAATGTTTATTTTAGAGTAATAATTTTTGTAATTTACATAGATTCTTTTCGATTACATTTTCGTTGGGGTTAAAATGAAACACACAATATATTGTGATATTATTAAGTCCTTAATCTTTTATAGCTGATTCTGAGCCGGACGAAGAAGAAGAACCACTGCATATACCGGCTAAACCAAATCCTGTGCTTTGGCTAAAGTATACAAATAAAGACACGATTTGGGTTTCTATGGGTGGTTATGATGCTGGTTACATCTATGAAATTGCTTTCGGTTATAAAACTCCTGTGCGTTCCACCATCATTAATGATGGTGATGATATGGAAATCCACTCGTACTTGGAAATGTAAGTATGCTTATGTGCAGAGATATTGTTTTAAAAAAGAAGTTATAAGTTAGGTAAGGCATATTTTTTTTGTAATATAAAAAAGTAAATTTGTTGTTCGCAAGTACTTCGCATTAATAGGTTTTCAAAATGGTCCTTTTTTTAGGGTATTCTTTTCATTACTAACAATCTATAAGTAAATTCAGAATTGGTTCTAATACTAGCTTATGTGTAGTACTCATGGCCCTGATCCTCTTTGTCTTTAACAATCCTGTAGGATATTTATTGGGGGATACTTGGATGTTAAGCTTTTCCTCCGTATACTTAATGAGCAGAGTTTACTTCCTAACTGTGCATCTTTGTTTTTCTAATCCTCTATCTTTTCATTTGTCTAGCACTTTATCTAATTACCTCTTTCGTGCACTTATAAGCACGGCAAAAGCATCATATAACGCCCTTGTAGCAAGTTTTATAATAAACCAAACAATTGATGTAGCCGTATGCCAAATACATAAGTGGCGAACTATGAGTGATTGTAGGTGAATGAGCGTAGGTTCTGCATTTGAAGCTTTTGATTCTATGGCAGATGACACGCCCATTTATACAAGCCTACTAATTTATCATCCCCACAATGTTTGTGTTATTCAATGTTTTGTATAAAGTTCCATAACAATCCTTTCAAAAATCTTCCTTGATATAAAGCAGCGATGGGCACGTAGTGTCACTTTCCGCCCTCACGACCCGAACTATTTATTATTCGACACACAAGCAATAAAAAAAAAAATTCACAGAATTTCAACGCTATCGACGCATAGCGTTGACTTGAGTTCAAATGAAAACAAAAACAACGCACAGAGGCATTTGCGACTGTGCCGCATTGTGTTTTGACATTGTAGTGCAATTTATTTTTTTTTGTGCTGTTAGAGAATTTGGTAATGAAAGCAAAAAAACTAAAATTTAATTTTCTGTTTTGCCCTTTTGCTAGAACTCCATGCCCACCGCTGATATAAACAATTAAATGTCTTTTAAGTATCAGTGACGACTTTGACAATAAAAAATCAAAAAAAAAGCTGCTTACGGTGTCTTCAATTCTTTCTGCATGATTAATTTTCTTTTTTTTGTACAGTGAAGACTACCTCCTTTTCGGTTTAATCAATGGAAAAATAAGAATAAACCACACAAAAGAAAATGATTTTACCGATTTAAGAGATCATCGTTTCTTTAATATGCACGATCCGTTGAAAGGAAACATTCCAAAAATGTTCCTTAGCTACGATGGTAAAAATCTGGTGTCTATCGGTCATGATGGTAATATATTACTTTACGAATGGAATGGCCCCAAAGTTGTTGTGGGAAAACTAATACAAAGTATAACATTACCAATATTGGAAGCGGGTGAAGATATTGATTACCCTGAATATCCATCATTGGAACAGGAGAAAATTTATGCGGAGCAAAAACGGCAGGAAGAAGCTGCCGCCGAGCATGATCGTAAGATATTGGCACGTATAAGTGAATTGCAAGTACAGTTCAATGCCATAGAACGTAAAAATCGCGAATTGCCACCACAACTTCAAATGAAACATCATGAAATGTTACTTGATCCAAGAATAACAAAACAAATCGGTGATGAGCTACAAGCTGAATTAGATGATGTACGTGATGATCTTGCTTACGATCTTGAAGTGGCACAGGTGGGTAAGAAAAAACTATTCGATTATTTTTTGAAAAAATTGGAGTATATGATGGTGACACTGCCGGGTATAAGGTAAAATGGTGAATGTCGTGTCCTTTTTTTTTTGGCATAATTTTGGTTTTTTATTTTAAGAATTAACGAAACAGTGTATTCGTTTCGTTTGGAGACTCTGGGCGAAGAATTTCAACAAGTTAAAGAAGAACTTGAAGAACGTCTAAGGCAAGAGGCTGCACAACGCAAGTGAGTTAAATTAAAATTGTAATTTTATTATTTTTGCATAAAAATTTGAAATAATTTACGCTGCGAAATAAGTGTGGAACGTATGGCATCTATAAAAATGGAGTAAGAGAAATTGTTTGTGTAAACTTTTGGCACCTTATGAAAATCATTATATCAAGCACTTGCTAAAAACTTATGAGTTTGATTGGTTTCTTTTAAGTCCAAAATGAAAAAGTTGTACAGTAGGGTGTTTTTTTGTTAAATCATAATTTGCATTTTTAGCATACCACATATCTAAAAAAAAGTCCATTATCAGGGAAAACTTTGAATTCTAATATTAAGAAGTTATTCAAGATCGATGAAGCCTTTTCTGTAAAAATCTAAGTGAGGACTCCTGGTGATGTCTAAAGCAAAAAGAATATATACATATATGCAAATGTCACCAGATTGTAATAAGAATAGGATTGTGACGGGAAAAGACCTAGATAAAAATTTTAATATTGAAAATGGAAAGCACTTAGTTTTTTTAAGTAATGGATATAAAAACTGAAGCATTGCATAAAATTAGTCTTTTTTTATTACCTTATTTTGAATTATAATTTCTTGCATGTTTTGAACAAAATTCACATATTTTTTCTACCAGTAGTTTGTATTATTTTACTCAAAGTGTTAAATTATTTTTAATTTTTGATAATTTTTATTTAATTTTATCACAGGCCTGCCGAACTTGCAGCAGCTGAAGAAGCAGAGGATAGCATACCAGAACCTGGTGTTGAGGATTTCTTCTTCGGACGCAATCCCGATAGCATAGTACCACGATTTAGTAAAAAAATGTTACGTCTGCTTAAACGTTATCGTAGCCGTCAAGTATACGAAATCGAACGTGTGTATGAATGGGATAAATTACATCGTAAAAAACCAGATCCAAATAAAAATCATCCTGATGATGAGAAAAATATACGTGAGGCTGAAAGAAATCTTGGTGATTACAAGCTAAAAGTTGGACATGATTATGAACCGAGACCGAATGAAAATCTCACCTACAAATATATTGAAATTGTAGAATGTCGTGAAAAATTATATTACCTACAAAAGCAATTCAATGACGACCTACTTGAATTGCGTCGACAAAAAAAAGAACTGTACGATTTTATTGCAATTAAACGCAAGCGCTTGGAAATGATACATAGGCTAATGCCAGAAAGAAATTGGCGATATTTGCCAGAAATACCAGAAATAGATATGGATCAAGAGTATCCTGAATTAAATCTAGTTGAGCATTTCAAGCCTGGCTGTGGCGTTGAAATAAAAGATATACTATACTTAGAAAAGACTGTTAAGGAACAATTGCCTAAACCTAAACCACAACCACCAGCACCCAGTTTGACAAGTAAGGAAATACGTGAAATAGACAAATATGAATCGCTGCGCGTGAAAGATGTTGAAGTATTGCCATCGATCGAATTAGTTATTGCACAATTAGATCATATACCAAAAGCCAATGATCCCACTTATTATGAATTTGACGAAAATGGCATATCACCGTGGCTGATACGAAATCGTTTTCGTTGGATCATCGATAAGATTGATGAGCAGGATCACATAATTACGGAAGTGGAACTACGTATTACCAAATTCGATGAAGCATTAACAGAGTTAAGGCATAAAAAATATGTAGCTAAATTTGATGAGGAATTTTTATTATCCTATATGGTGTCAATCAACCAAGAGCTATATATTTTGCGTGATAGTGAAGTTATCGAAAACCAACTATTAGCAAACGCTGATGAGGCAATGAGGACTAGAAATCAGATGCAGACTACTATAAATGCATCAAAGAGACAAATTGAGGAAAGTCGCAAAGCTTGTGAGCGTTTAAATGAACAAATAGGCATCATTCAATTGAAATTTCTTAGCACAACTAAGGGTCATAAGTTTTTCGACTTCTTGCGTAGAATTTTCAAGAAAAAGTATAGGCCACCAAAACCTCCGAAGGTTGGGGATGGTAAGTTTTTACAATAAAACACATGTTGAATTTCAATCTACAGCATGCGCTGGTGATTGAATCTGGGAATGTAGGTTATTGGATACTCGTATTATATGTATTAAAAAACCTTGAACAATCTGATCTGGATTGAAATTTTCACTTTAAAACTACATCTTGGACCATTCTCAAAGTTTACTTTGATTGATATAATGGAATTTGTCCCATTTTTTTCAATAGCCTTGAGTGTGTCATTAAAACTTAATAATAATAATTCTAAAAAAAACTAAACTGTTTTTCAGAATCTTCGGAGTCATCGAGTGAAGATAGCTCTTCTAGTGAAGATGAGGAAGATACTAAAAGTATTGATTCAGCTGATATGACTAATATACGTTTGGATGAAACACATTGTCCAACTGGACTAGAACGTACCATGTACGATTTGGCATTTAAGCTGAGAGCAGATAGGCATGCTTTGGAACAGGCTTTATTGGAGCAACAGAAAATAATTGAAGGTAAACGTTTGGAAGTAAATGATTTATATAAGCAGATGAAATTCCATGAGGAGGTGTACGATAGAGAAAAGGATACACTTTTAACATTTAGGGTAAACATGGGTTTTCAGTAAATTTTTTCAATCTTTATTCATCAACTTTGTCTAATAGCGCAAGCGACAACAAGAATTAAACAAAATTAAAATGTCCATTATATTGAATATGCAACAAATACAGCACTTTCGTGAGGGTGAAGATTTTCGTGATCTTACCAATGCAGTGCTCTTCGATGCTCGCAGGCTAACAACACTTAAAGGTCGTGTGGATCAGCTTAATGCCGAGACTTTACAAACGAAACGTTTGCATCGCATCAATATCGTACATTTGCAACGCATGAATACGGACATTAAGTTTATGCGTTATGAAATTGTACGTCTCGAGGAAGAGATACGACAAGCAATGGTGAAGAAGTTCGGAATGGTAGTTAATTTAGATGAATTAGAGGAAGAAGTTCTAAGACGTTATGTATTCGAGTTGGAAACAACAGCTGAAGCTGAAATCAGAGAGATTGAAAAGGAAATGCGTGCAAAAACGGTAATAAAATATCCAAAAGCAAAAGTTTCGATTTACTTATTTTATAATTTTAGTTGGAACTGCATAAGCTAGAGGAGGAACTTATCATTGAGACTCAATTGAATTCAGAGAAGTTAAACGTGATAGCAGTGCTAAAAGATGAAAGTAACTTTTTAAATGAATTATTAGCTGCACAAGAGAGAGATTTTGAAAAGTCGCTCAGACCGAGTAAACTCAACTTGGACCGTGATCTTGAGAAATTATTTGCGATTGATAAGCATCAGAAAGAACAAATAAAGGTATCGTTTAATATGTTTCAAATTGATAAAAGAAAATTAAAGATTATGCACATATGTACAATGTACATTGTATAATTTGGTGGCGCCAGCCGTTTTAAAAACTTTTTTGCGGAAAAGATTTTAAAACTTTTCATACTATGTATGTCTAAACGAATATGCAGTTGAAAAATTAATTCCATTTATTTTAGTGTCTCGAAAGAGAAATCTGTACGCTGCGCATGAAATCCAAGCCGCTGCAAATGGAAACTACAAAATCTGAAAAAGTTGACGTCACACGTGAAATGCTGCCTAATGACGACGTCACCATTTGTTCAGAGATAATAGGCATGGAAGCTATACCACCACGCATGGCACCAGATGATTTTACCATGGATCGTGTACAAAAGATTGTGCTCAAAAGTTTTGTACGTAATTTTAAAACAGTTATGACTCAAGAACTTATACGCAAGTATGCGTACAAGGCCGGTCGTTATTTAGGACATGCAGCATATAATTTTCAGGGAAAAATTACAGATCGTATATTGGACTGTGTAACAGAACAATTGCAAACGATCATACCTAAAAAGTATTTAATACATTTACCCAGTGATTCGTTGCAAAACTTATTCGATGAAATTTTGGCGGTATTTGATTATGAACGCTCAGAAGTTAATACAGAAGATGTTATATCTGGTATATTTCAAAATACAATGGATGCTATACATTTAGCTGAGAATTGTCTAAATAAAACACAATATATACTTGAACAAATGTTGAAAGATTTGATTGAGGTATTGCCATTGGAGGAGTTCTTAGCTGAGGATACTTTGAAAATTCTAGTCGAAGTGCTGAGTAAAGAGAAAATGATTGAACCTAAATGTATAAGTACTGAAAATCTGGTATCTACTGTGATAACTTATGCAAGAGCAAATTTGCTAGATACAATTACGGCTCTACCCATTCGTCGTTTGACAGAAAATCTTATCAAGGAGTTATTAAAACGTAAAAATACCGGACAAACTGCTAGGTGCTCCATTGGTTCGGTTTCAACTGTGTCCATTACTTCAAAGAAACTTTAATGCAGGCGGTGGTAGTCTTTTTAGTTTATAATTTATTTTAAAGCGTTCATTTGCGAATTTTATTCAATATTTTTAATAAGTAATTTTATAATTAAACAATTTAAAAACGAATAGTCATCGTTTTTTTTTTAATTTGGCAAAAATACACTAGTATAGATTAAATGCGCCAAAGAATGGTAAGTTAAAATTTCATAAGCTACAAGTTTGCTAAGTTGAGTTTCTAGATAAATTAAAATATACCTACATAAATTTACCAATACAAGCAGCATAAGCGTTTTTTTATTTAGCTTTTTCAATTTCACACCTTATTTGGAGATACGTTTACGTACGTTTGCAATTTTAAGTGGTAGCAAATTTATCATTTCTCTACATACTCCAATTTCAGCTTGCAAAGACTCTGCAGCTTCTTTGCGTGCTGCGCATTCTTCAGTGAATAGTTTGTAAAATTTTAAGCAATTTTCCATATTTTCTAATTGTTGCGCATGATCTGGCGTTATCATTTTATAATGCAAGCGACCCAAATGGAAATAAGCATACAAAACGGAATGTTGTTCTTCAGTGGTAAGATTTGATTTGAGCGTTACACTATCCTTGTCCATATGTGACTTGACAAAAGATTGAAAATTTTGTATGGCTTTTTGACAAACTTGATTGATTTTTTGCAAATCCTGTGGTGACGGTGTGTGATTTTCCTTTAAGACATCCAGCTTTATGTCTAAAATAGCACAATATGACAAGCCTGCGCCATACCAGCATTCACGACAAATTGCCATATAAAAAACTGGATTGAGCAATTCTAAGAGATCTTCATAGTATTTAGCGCGTCGTTTTTGCATTTTTGATTGATTAACAGGATCTTCTTCGAAAAATGCAATATGCTGATAAAGTTCAGCATAATCTTTAATTATTTTAGCGTATTCTGTAGCTTCAGTATCGGGTTTATAATACTCTTTCGCCTGATCAAGCCACATAATAACAAAGTGGTAAACAAGTTTGGCATCATCAAAGGTAAGACAATAATCAGCAGAAATGCGATCTTCATACGAACTTAATTGTAGTTCAGAAAATCGATAGCTTTCGGGATTTATATTTAAATGTTTTGCATCTAGAAATAAGTAACGAAAAAATTTGAATTGAAACTACATATTTTGAAATTTCATTTAACTAAAAGTCTCAAATCATCCGTGATAGTTTTAAGAGTTAATTTTAAAAGATTTATGACAGTTAAATTAAACTGTTTCAGAGAGTACATAATTGTTAATATTCACAAAAAATGGTTTACTCACCAGCTGCTAACTTTTCGTCGTCGTCATTGTAAAGCCGTTCTTTAGAAGCTGACAACAAAGCCAAACCATACTTTGCCCAACAACGTGCCACATCTGCATGACGATGTTTAAATGTCTCTGTAATATCAGCTTGCTGCTGTTCCGTCATTTCAGATGTTACCATGTTCGGTTCATATTCGGCCATAACTAAAGTTGCCGCAGCGAGATGATGTCGAGCTGCATCAAACATATTTTCACCAATATAATACTGCGACAAGGTGGCAGCGTTGAGGGCAAAATCTATGGGTTCATAAGACTTAGCTGTCATTTGGCGCCGCAACGTCATATGACAGTATTTAGCTGACTTCTCCAATTCAGCCAAATGACCATAGACTTGTGCCAAGTAAAAAGTACAAAGCGTATATAGGCTTTCAAGTTCAGTAGGACCTTTGCCTTGTTCTACTTCATCACGGGTGCCAAAGACATCAGTGATGGACATGGCATTTTGTCCAGTTGCTTTGAAATCATTGTATGCTTCTTCTGATTTATACAAAACTTCGTGGGAGTCCTTATATTCCTGCCGATTAGCATATACTATACCAATTTCATTTAGCGCTCCGACATAAGGTATAATCGCCTCTTGCCTCATTTTATACTGTTCGATCAGCTTTATGCAATCTTTCAGGTACTGTTCTCCTGTAGGTCGATCTTCAGTAAAAACGTATATCCGACCAAGATCTCTTAAGACAAATGCCAATATAACTTCATAAATAAATTCATTTTCGGCATGGTCACCGCTAGATACGGAATGTACAGAGTTCTTTAGATTCTCTTTCATTTCTAGGAGTAGATCACGCGCCGCGTAATGCGATCTGAACGGATCTGTTGGCGGATCATTTTTGCTTTCTTCGTTGACTAATTTGATGGCCTTTTCATAGACTTCCTTGTAATCTGTGAGTATTTCTTTGGAGATGACCATTTCTTGCGTTTATTAGTATTTTTCAGGTTATTTTTGTGTTTTAAAGAACGAAGAATTTAGTAAATTTTGACAAGCCACTTTTTTTACTACTTACTAAAATGTCAAAATCAGCTGTTTAATTTTCATTAAATGTAAACATCTAACAGGGTGCACCAGAGTTAAAAATTAGTTGGGAATTTTACTAATCAGCTGCTTATTTTTTCGCTAAGAAAAGTCTACTGTCATAGTTCCGTTAAAGTAGGTGGCAGCACTGCTCAACTGACATTCGTTAGTTTTTATTAATTGTGCGAATTGCGCGTTTATTTCTTTAGTGCGTTTCTTATTTATTATCTGCCTTAAATATTACTAACGAAATTTAAGAAATATGGTGTAACTAAAATTCAAATGAGTTTTAAGTGTTAAATTTTATAAAATATTTAAATAGAGATTGCATGAAAATATAAAATAGCATTTGCAAGCGACGACGTCGTCAGCGCCGCCAATGCAAGCGTAGTGCTACGTTGGTTTCTTTTATTAAATTTCAAAGTGATTTTATTGAAAATTTATTTATTTCATTTCATTTTCAAAAGCAGAAAGTGTTAAAAATTTATTTTATTTCTGTGAAATTTTGTGTTTGTTTTATTTTTTATAAATATGTTGAATCGGTTGAATATCGTTTGATAGTGTTAGTGTATTGGAGTTGCTGGCTCAAGCTTTATATCAATTGAGTAATAAAATTTATTACTGCAATCGGTAAGTGCTTCCTTTTCTGTTTTCCTCATTCATTACATAAAAGTACAAAGTACAATGTTTCTTTTAGTGTTTCATATAAAGTTACTTTTATTTAAATACCGCCAAATTTAGTCAAAATAGAGAACTAACTCCTAAACTGCCGCCCATTGCACCAAATAATGCCGCTGATTAAATATCTATAGCATTTTAACGGAAGGACACATTCAAATAATTTTCTTTGTTTCGTTTAGAATTCAGAATTTTCATTTTTATTTTGAAGAATTTTTCTATATATTTTGAATTTTCACAAAAAGTAGGATGAATATATTGATGTACATCAAGAGATCGTGGTTTATCTACATAAACCAATGACTAAGTTTACCGCCATAAGAAGTAGTCTACAAAAGTTGAGTCACTCGATCTTGGCGGCCAATGGACTTCATAATTACAAAAAATGATGTAAATTTTGAGTGAATTTAAAGTTAAAATTTTAGTGAATTTAGTAAATTTCGTTGTTCTTTTGTATTGGGATTCATAATGATTTGTATGTCTGTTATAAAAAAAGCATAACATAATATACATAGTACATACATTTGTCAGATATCACTATCGCACCAAATTCGCATTGAAAAATATATTACACCTATTGAAAGAACTTAGGGGAAGTGCATGTACCTTGGACCGATTGTACCTTGGACCAATAGCGATATTTCATGTTTGCCAGCGCGTAGCTGAAAATTGTAACAATACAATTTTCTTTATTTATGTAAAAGATTTCAGCAACGCTGCACAAGAGTTGTTTTAATTTACGTTCTTTCGTCAACTGAGGAAGACGAAATTTTCACATGATTTGTAAATTTTGTGCAAATTTTCAAGGTCGACTTACGAACTGTGTAATTTTGTTGTGTTGGTGATCAACGACGAAATAACTGTACCCAATGTTTCTCTTCAAGTTAATTATCTTAAAATCTTATTATCTCGTAGGATAAAATTGTTTTTGAATATTTTCCGAATTTTGTGCTTGACGTGTACCTTAGACCAAGGCATAGAGTGTGCCTTGAACCGGTCCTAATTACATAACGGTAATGGTAAAGCCAAAGTATGCAATTTAAAATGGTCTAAGTGGTAGATCTGCTGCTAAAATGCACAACATCGAAAAAGCAAATTTAATTCACCATTAGGCTAAATAAGAAATTGATCATAAAAAGCTATTAAGTATAGAGGAAAGGAAATGTTGGTAAACTTTGCCTCGTGGTTCAAGGTACAATGCCTGATTGAACCACTTAGGCATTCTAAAGAAAAACGTCTTTTACGTGGGTTTGGGAAAAAAACTGCGGCTTTTTGTCTTCATGCCATAACACAATTCAACAAAAAAAAAAAAATTTTGTATGTCCTAATATTTATTTTATGATTTTTCTATTCATTATGCTCTAAAATAAAGGAAAAATACCCATATTCCTTAAAAAGTTTGCTTTTGTAGGAACCAGATCGACCCAAATGTACGAAAAACACAGTTTTTCGAGATATTTGAGGTTATATAAAATCGAAAGGTATTTTTTTTTATAAAACCATTTATGGGGACTGAAAAAGCTATTCTTCCTCTTTAAAACGCACTTTAAATTTTATCAATATCTATTTTATTTCCTTGAAATATCATAAATTTAAATTTATTCCACATTTTTCTTATAAAAGTTTATGAAGATTTGTATGGAGATCTGTATGATAAATTTCAGTTTACGATATTTTGAAAAAAAAAAAGATATCGATAAACTTCGAAGTGCGTATTAAGGGGAAAAAGGAGTTACAGTAGACGTCCAATATAACGAACTAATTAATGCACGGGTCAGTCGTAATATCGTAAAATTCGTTATATCGAAGTGGAAACTGGCTTTTATTTACGCCATATTTACTTGCGATCACTTATACTGGCATTCTTTCTTACCTTCTTCAATTATATTAACTTTATCACTTAACGTAAGGCTCTTGCGTTGAAGCGGCATGAATTAAATAGCGTTCGTAATTTAGAATAGTGAAAATTTTCGTTATTTAGAGACATCAATGAAAAAATTCCAATTTGAAAAACCGTTCATTAAAATGGAAATTCGTTATATCGCTATACGTTATATTGGACGTCCACTGTATTTCAGATTCCATTAATAGTTTTACAAAAATGGTACCTTTCGATGTAACTTTGTGCCAAATATCTCGAAAACACGTGATTTTCGCACTTTTGGGTCGATCTGGTTCCTACAAAAGCAAACTTCAACTAAGAAAACCATGGTTTCTCTTTTTAGTTTTGTGAAAGAAATCAAAATTTGGTATCTAGAACCCAAAGACAAAATTCGTGTTGAGCTGTGTAATATCTAAAATATCAGTTTACAATGTAGAGAAGTCTGAGAAAAAAATCAGCCATTGTTTGACGACAGCAAATAATTTTCTAAAAAATCTTGAGTCTATTTTTTACATCATATTATTGAGGCCTTTAATTACATATATTTATATAGTACTGAGCTAGAGTAAAAATTGATTTCCGAGTCATTTTCTCATCTTTTGGCCTAAAAGGAAATGTCTGCCCATTAGAGGGGATTTATCATAAAATACCAAAATGTCCATCTTCTTATTTACTAAATTATTTACCTAAGGAGACTTTTTGTCACTTAAACGATCTATTAATACCTTTCATTGTAAAATGTTTCCAACAAACCAAAAAGCAATAACCTATTGGAAAATCAGTAACCATGCTGTGAACGTGAAGTGGATGAAATATTATCAATATGTATGTTAGCTGTGCTATTAACTAGTATAAAACCTTCATAACTTTTTCTTGAACATGGCCCCATGAAATTCGTGTTGAAGTACCATAACTCAATTGAAATAAACTTTATTTATTTTGGAAAGCTCCGAGCAATTGCATAAAGTTCCATTTAAAAAATATTTGCTTAAACCATCAGTTCCAAGAAGCTTTCTTATGGGAATACAAAAACAACCAAAGCGTACTGTACACAAAAACTCACTCAATTTTCTGCTATAATACAATTCACTTAAAAATTTCCCAAAATCATAATTTCATTTATGGTAAAAAAAAGTTCAGTAAACTGTTATACAATTTACGTAACATATGGGAAGTCTTTACTATACCGGAAACAGAAATTATGCAAAAGCACAAAAGGATATAAGATAACGGGTAAATAAAGTTTACATTCTCATCACATTCTCTCACGAGCAACATAAAACGAAAACCACCAGTTGATTCGTTCTCCAGCAAAAATGTAGCTCAACATGCTGAAACGAGTCTCGTTAAATGTTGCTAAGCAATGAGGGTGAGAAATGCTTCGCAACATAATGAATTTTCAGTTGTTTTTCCACATTCGCAGCAATATGATGAAACTACAATAACAGCAACTGCCAAAGTTTTAGAGCTTCATCAATGCGTCCATCATAACGACAAAGCTTAAGAAAAGCAAAAGAACAAGAAAAAAAAACAACCGATTTATAGTTTGTTGTCATTTGTATTGCTACTTGTCTTGTGTTGCGAAAGAATCACACATTTGCATTTGTATGAGTGTGTGAAAATAGCCAAAGAAAGTAAGAGGAGAAGAAGAAATCTTAAGAAAAAAAAAACAACGTTCAGTTCAGTTCTAATTTCAAAGTGGCGTGGTCGTGTGTGTATTAACGTTATCCGAGCGTTCGAAAACGTTGCAAGGGAATTAAAACCTAGTCAATTTTTCGTTGTAGGTTTTAACCCTTTCTACTTTTTGAGTTTGTGTGCGTGTTATGTGACAATTTTCTTCTTGTATATAACATTTTAAAAAGTGTTCCAACTGAAGTCTTCAATTTTATTTAAAATCTTTCATTTCTTACGTTTTTTTATATTCAAAGTTTCATTTCAAGTTGCGCCTTTAAATTTAAAGTCGGGTGAAAATATTTTGCCCCATTTCTTTTTTTTTATACCATAGCTTAACTAAAAAGGAAAAGAGAAATATAAAAATAAAAAACCAAAAAAAAAACAACTAAACCAACAAAGAATTCATCAGAAATTGCAGAAAAAAAAAAAATATTGAAAAACGGTCAACATGAAACTAATTGGATTATTACTAAATTTAGCTGCTATAACAGGTGAGTCTCAGGGACAATTATATCAATAACGTTGTTGTGTTCTTTGACTTCTTAGTTATGTATTACGAAAATATATTGATGTTTGTATTGAGTTTCTTTTGAACAGACATGTGGAATTGCTTTTTTCTTTAAACATTTTTTTTTTCAATATCCAACTATGTATGTAGTTTGAGTTGTAATTTCTAATTTTAATGAATTTTAAATTAATAAAAAAAATATTTTCTAGTATTTTTTTTTTTTGGGCGAATATAATTTTATAACAATTTTTCTATTAATTTTTTCAAAAATTCATTTTGGCTTAAAGGTGATAGATTTTTTCTTATGATGGTATCGCATGTATGTAAATACATACATACATATGTCCCAAAACCATTTGTAGGGTGTATGTGAAAACATCTTAACCGTAGACCGACGTTGGGGAAAGTTTATCGATAGTCGTCCCAAATTTTTTTTTCCGACTTGGGCACTTTTTTCGTCTATGTATGTTTTCGTATTTTCTGTCGACGAAAATAGATAACCACGAATCAGTGTTGACGTTTCATTCGATATGTACTTGCGACTGTAGAAAATCCTCTTACTTGGTACCGACTACTTTACTACTGGAAAATTTCGTCAAAAGACACAGCCGCACAGTAGCTCATAAGTCACATCAGCCACCTCGAACTTCGGGAACCTCTGACTCATGCCATTGTAAAGATTCTAGAAACTCTTATATGTTTGATTATTGGTGCTCTGCTAATCCATGACTGTCTTTAGACAGTCGTTAAAGCATTCCGTGAGATTTATTGTAAAAACAAGAAACTTATATTCAGTATTCACTCAGAGCCCAAACAGATTTAGCTTGACGGGAATAAAATGAGAGAGAACGGGTGGTATTTGATTTAATTCAGAGACTCAATTTGGATCAGACGTTGTATGTGGTTGGCACATTGCGAAAAAATAAGCGTAGCATTCTGCCTAAGCTCCTAATCGAAAAAAGTAGTCAGCGCTCTAATCTACATATGAGGCGTCCAGTTGCAAAACCGGCCAAGTGCCTTTTTCATACTTTTGGAAAAACAACGAAAAACGTTTATCTTCATCTATGGTCATTGAAAAAATAAAACGTATTTCCCACATTATAGCTTATACAATTTCTTACTCAAAACACTTCATATCAAACTTTTCTGGTTTCATCTGCCGATGTTTTTGAGGAAACAATTTTGGACTTGGCGGGTTTTGATCCATGGAACATGCACTTGGCCGGTTTTGACATAGTATTCAACAAATTTTGTTTGAAAAAAAGTGGACTTGGTCGGTTTTGATATCAATGTACTGGACTTCACCGGTTTTGATTTCAAATCGTGGGACTTGACTGAAATAATACGCACGGTGGACCTTTCTGTGGAAGTACCCATATATTGGTTCGAAACTTAGTTTCGAAAGAATTCCAATTGTGACAAAGTTTTAGCTCAAATGAACAGATTTTACAAAAAAACTGGAGAAAGTTCATGGACTTGGCCGGTTTTGAAATCTATGCATCAAAATAAATTTAAAAAATTTTATATATCTGTCAAAAAAATTTTTTTAATCTAAAAACATAGTAGAACGCTAAGGCATGGCCCAGATTTTGATATATCAGAATATGTCAAAATTTTATTTTTTTGGACTTGGCTGGTTTTGCAACTGGACGCCTCATATAATAACTCCTTCAGTAAAACATTTTATAGTTGTGACTCATATGGCAGCGGCCACGGTCTTTATTCAAAATTTGTCCGCTATTTCCTGGTGTTATGCTGAAGAATTTATAGTATTTATGTGAAAATTGGTTTTATTACATAAAAAAAATTTTATTTTAATAATTTCAAAATTTTTGTTTCTTTGGGAGGTGCCATGCCGACTTGTAAAAATTCTTCTATAGCTCTTCCAAATCATACATAAGTACTGCTTGAGTAAAATTTGATTTCATTATTTTGAAGTTTTTGCTTGCTCAAGAGGTGCAACGCCCTCTAGTTGAAATTCGTCAACTTTTTGTCCAGAGCTAGTCCAAGTTATTCCTAGTATTTCTGAGAAATTTTGTTACACTTCATCAAATAAATCTCAGTATAGCGTTTTAAATGTTCTATTTACTTGAGCGGTGGGAGCGTCCGTCAACCCATTTCATCCATTTTCAATCCCAAGAAGCTAGAACTTTTTGGTTTCTCCGTAATTACTGACAGACAGACGGACATAGCTACATCGACTTAGGTGGTAATACTGATTAATGATATATGTATATTAGGTTCTTAAGAAAAAAAAAATTGGGGACGCCCCCCCCCCCAATCGGTTCAAAACAGGATAAAAACATTTAAAAAATTTATTTAAAATTTTTATCTTTATCGGCCTATTTAAAAATGAAATTTGACTTAAGTGAAAATCAAATACGAGCCCTCCCAATCGCTTCGAAACAAGATAAAAAAATTTTAAATGTTAATTTAAAATATTTATCTTTAACCCTTACTGACCCTATTTCAATGTGATATTTGACTCAAGCAAAAATCAAATGCGACGCTGTCCCCCAAGCGGTTCGAAACAAGATAAACAAGTTCAAAAAATTTATTTAAATTTTTATCTTTAACCCTTAGCATATTTCAATGTGAAATATTACAATGAAATTAAATTAAATTAAAATATGATTAAAAAAAATATTTATTTGTATCAGCCATATTCCTTTATCCCATAAAACAGCACTTTATTTTCAATGCATAGCATAGCCTAACCAAAATCTATTTGTTTTGAATAAATATTTTCATTTTTTTTATTTATTTATTATTATGAACGAAACATAGTGTTTTCTCAGTGTATGCTCATTTTAATTTCTTTAGCTGTGGGAAACACTTATGGCACAAGGTGCAGAAAAATAATTACAGAGCTATGAATAATACAAAGTTTATTTTTGTAGCTCCGATCTATCTTACAGTGTAAATAAAAACTGCTGTCACTCCAATGGCTTATCATAATATTATTATATTATGTGTTATTTATTGTAAAAACAAACTTAATAAATACAATTAAAATATAACACCTGACCTTTTGCTGATACTGATAATTTTTGAAAAATCTCATAACTTCTTTATACATTGTTTTACAATTGATTGCCAATTGATATGTTTTATTTTTTTTTTTGATTAATTACTGGCATTTCCAAGTGTTAAATTTTTTTGCAAAACAATCGTCATCATAGCTTTCACATTAGTAATTTATTTATATTCGAATGCCACTTGCCTGCTAATAAACAATTATTTAGAAAACTTTGGAAGTATGTAATGTATAAATGCTTTCTATGTTTCGGAAAATTCTTTATTGAAAACTATTATTTATGAAAAAGGAAATTCTTTTATTACAAAATGTTCCAGCTGTTACGGACATCAAAATGAAGCCTTATAGCAAAGTAAATTTAGTTTGGAAATTGTACACGAAACAGATAAACACAATAAGGCTAAATAGCCAGTAGGAAATTACTTAAATGTTGATTATGATATGCTCGTATAGACAGCTTTTACACTAGGCTGATAATTATGAAAAAAAGATTTTATTTTTTTATGTGGGTGCTGACACGCCCATTTGTTAAAATCCACACACTTTTAGTATAAGGCTTTTTTTGTGTAACTATGATTAGATATAATATTTTGTTGCCTTTTCAGTATACCATTTTAAAAGCTTTTGCTTGTATAGGAGGTGCAACACCCAATTTTTATAAAGGCTTGTATATATCACTAATAATGAAATGCTTAAATGGGATATATTTATTTAAAGCTTAAATCACTTGTTGGCATCAGTGATGCCAGTAGTTCATTCAAAAATTTCCCACAATTTAAGAAAAAAAATGAGTGTTTTCCCTCAAAAAGCCAGCCATCAAATTTTCCCATAAGAATTCCCTCGAATGATAAGGGGACTATGACCGAAAAAACGTACATAAGGCCCAAAATGGTTTTGGGGATTATGAGCATGAGGTTATGACCGCATACTCTTTGTGATACGAATATACTGAAGATTTTAGAATTCGACTGGGATAAATCCTTTCATGAATAATGCGAGGATGATGAATTTAAAATTTTGATGATTTTATGAAAGAAGTTTTGGACAAGGGGAAATCGCTTGTTTACATATATTTTCATTTTTTTCAACCCCCAAAATAATTCCTAAACTTCCCAAAGTTGCTTATAAGCTCCCTCCGATATCTAGTTACCGGATTAGCCTAGAAAGCTAAAAACTTCCAAAATGACTTATAGAGGCTTAATAAGCCTGAAAATTAAGAGAAAACATTTTTCTGGCAGCTGGCTATGGGGTGGGGGCGAAAGGGTTAAAGGCAAACGAGATATCATTTGATGTACAGAAACAGTGTAAGACCTTAGGCAATTTTCTCCGACAAAAATTTCCTACCATACAGTACTGCTATAATATTTGTTTCCTCAAAATTTCGTATAATGTCATAAAATATATCATGTTTGTATCACTTTTCAAATACTTTCCAATTGGGTGCCATACATAAACGCACGTACTCACCTACACGCAGCACATGAGTAACCACATACATACGTTTTTGCACAAAACTTATTCAATATTACGAGTATTATCGATTTGGCTAAAAAACTATTTTACAATTTCGGCCAAAAACTATTTTAATTTTGAACAGCTAGTCAGCAAACGCTGCTGTTACTCCACTTCGAGTGGCTGCAACTTTAGAGCAATTTTGAATGCTTTTAAAAGTCTTAACAAGTAATGTTCTCAAACTAAAGTTTAGATGACGAGGACGATGAAAGTTTCTCTTGAAAATCACAAGCACAATAAACAACAACCTTAAAGTTTGAAACTAATTGGACTCAACGGGAATTTCATTTAATTGTAACAGACATTTTATGAACAGATGAGAATAGTCGAATGGAGTTATGTCGCAAGAGATGATATCATTAGTTATAAAAACAAAAGTTGGTGCAGGATTTTCTTAAAATTCTTTCAGATGCATCATAAAATATAAGAATTCTCCAATGTGGTATTTTATGGCCAATGTTGTAATATTGGAAATAATTAAATTATTCGGAAAATCGAATATGTTATATGAAGCTTTAATATATTTGGACAGCATTTTCTTCTAAATGGTATCAATAGTGGTAAGGTCCACAAATGCGACTGCGAGAGCTAAGTCTATGCACTCTGAACTCTGCTTGCTCTCGAAGTAAAATTTTTTCTTAAGCAGGTGTTCCATACGATGCTTTTAAAAATTTCAGAACTTTTATATTTCACCTCTTTTGTCTTTATTTCGATGAAATTCTTAAAATTTGTTCAACAAAACTAGGTATAACAACTGAAAAAAAAAAGATATTTATTGATTTTACAAAAACAATCTAAGACCATACACAGAGCTACAATAATTTACGTCACTGTCGTTACAGTATCCTACATTTTCTCTTCTACCCACGTAACCAAATAGACTTAGAAACCCTCAGAGCGATTTAAAACTTTGCACTTCCAATTACAGTGTAATATCATAAAATGCTAAAAAAAAATCACATTATTTTAAACTTCTCTCCACACACTCATATATTGTAAAATTCCCTAGTGCAGAAATTTCCGCATTTCGGAAATGAACTGCAACTTTAACCTCGTTGTTGCATTTTCTGTGCCATCCAAATACCATACCGACATATGTACATACATATCTGTGTGTCTTTGTGGTCGTGTTTAATTACGCATCTTTGTGTCATACAAACATATCGTATCGTTCCATATAGTTTTACTTCGTATCATATCGCATCGCATGGTTTCGTATTCGTTTATTTGGTCATTTTTGTGGTCACACTGTCTGGTTGGTTATCCATTCTGTGTGTGTGTGTGTGTGTGTGTTTGCGGTTACGGTCACCATATCCATAGTTTGTGACTGCTTTCAATGCTTGTGAGGATATTTGATATGTTTGTTGTTATTTGGGTTTTTGTTTTTTTTGCTACTCGCACTGTAACGGTCTCGAACGAACAATGACCATATTGGGGTTTAAACAGAATCAAAAAAAAAAAAAAAAAAACAGAAGCAAAACCAATTTATGGTTTAGTGTAGGCTATTTACGAGTATGCTTTGTTTTTTTGGATTTGCTATGTACAAATTGTCAGGCTTTGTTTTAGCTCAATTTGAATTTACGTATTCCCTTTGGAGTAACGTTGTAAACCAATTTTGTAATCGATGTTGTAAATTGCAATTTAAAATAACATCAAGTGTAGGCAACATTCTGGTTTACTCTTATCATATATTAAAAAATAGAACTTCGGGTGGCAAGCGGAAATATTTTAATAGGGAAGTCTAGAAATGCTGTAATAAGAAAACTAAAGACGCAGCTTCAATCTTCAACTAAATCCTATGACAATCTGGAGAGCACTAGCAACTCTGATAGGCATTACAAGATACATATGTATTCATTAAGAATCCATGTATCTCAAGTCTGCTTACCAGACTTGACGAAACAGAGAGAAGCGTAGCATCCTTTAAATCGTTCTCTGTTTGTACTCACGTGATATGCACTGCATTCGTGATAAATGCACAATATCTGCTTAAGAGTTTCAGAGCCACAAGAAAAAAAAGAAAAGAAAAAGTGGACTTTTAAGTTTTGGACACTTTAGCGTTAAGGTACTTAGTTATATTACAGCTAGCTGATCGGAATATAATATTACTTTGGTTTGAGGTGTTCTATATACCGGGTGTCCCATTTTGACTTACACAGCTGAATAAGTCAAAAAATTGCAAGTCATTCAAAAAATGTTTTAAATAAAAGTTGGTGGGTATCAAAGCGCTGATCCAGCCATGATCTTAACCATGAACTTGACCTACATTTTCAAGGTTATTTGAAGGTCAACTTTAGTTTTTCAAATGGAAACCTCTGTTTTTCGCCTCGGATTCCGGAAGACCACGATTATCTACGTTTAGATAGGTTATTCATGTTAGAGGTCAAAGTGACCCCTGAAGGTCATTTCAAGGTCGAATTCCCGCTTAGTGCAGAAAAGCTGCAGCCAATTAAGGCAAGATTGTGCAGCGGTCCAGCCAATGATTACTAGCTTTTCTGCACCAAGCAGGAATTCGACCTTGCAATGGCCATCAGGGGTCACTTTGACCTCTAACTTGACTTTTAACTTATTCAGCTGTGTAAGTTAAAATGGGACACCCTATATATACGTTTGCTTTAAAGGCGTACCCCAACGAACGGATGTAGGTAAAACAAGATATTTTTCCTAAGGCAGGGAAATCGAATCTTATAGCTCCGTAGAACTGCAGGTAGATCAGCCTAGCATTGGTTCATCTGAGAATTCTAAAATGGCACGCGAATCTACATATAAGGAGTACACTTAAGGATGAGAGCTTCAGCAACTTATCAATATTGAGCAAAAAGTGCTCAAATTGCACAAGTGGATGCGGTGCATACCATATAAGCAAAAACTTTGAAACTTTATGATAAGAAACTTTCCAAGCAAAGTTTACAAACTCAGTATGGAAAATTTTGGTGTTGCTAATAAACCTTGGCCTAAAATTTTGAGTAACACCTCCCATTTAAGATAATATCTCATTAAACTATTTAACAATTTAGTTAAATATTGACACTCGAGCAAGGCCGTGGCGGGCAGTCAGTTTAAAAAGATGACTCTGCTTGCTCTGAGTCATTCATGCCTATAGGCTTTGAAAAACATATTGAAGTTAACGTAACACTTGGCTTTTTGAATGCTGCAATATTTAATCATTAATTAAAAAAAAACTATTAAGAACACTTTGGTGCCACTTGGTCATTACTATAATTTTAAAATTAGTAGATTCTCAGTAAGCAACAATATCAGCAAACAGAGCACTGATGAATTCATAGCTACAAAGCGCTGTTTATTACAGTGTAACCATTTGTCTTTAATGCAATCAGAAGAAAAAAACTTATGAGTTAACTTTCGTGAACACTTAGGATCACAATCAACACAAATTTTTGTATAATGGGAGAGACAAATAAAAGCTCTCCTTAGGAGACGTCCATTAATGACGTAAGGTGTTTTTTTGAAAATTCTGACCCCTCCTCCCCTTGGTGAGATTTGGTGAGATCTGGCGGCACCACCTCCCTCTCGTGAGATTTAAATTATAATTTTTAATGTAAATTCTATGCATTAAAAAGTTGAAGTGAGGTTTTCCTTGAACCCCCCTATTTTAGATCACGTAATTAATGGACCTCCTCTTAGACTACAATAGACTTAACATTGTTACATAATAAGTGACCAAACTATTCAATTTTATGAAAAAATCAGACAACAGTTTTGAAAAATTTCTTTCAGATCTAAATAGCTTTTGAAAAGCCATTGGTTGAAGTTTAAATTTTCTCTCATTCGTTTTTGAAATGATTTCGAGAAGTAAAACTCAACAGATAAAAGAGTTTTAGCTGTACTTTGTTTCACTTGCTTCGGTTCTGAACAAATCTTTGAAAAAAGGAAAACATATCAGGCTTAAAAAATCTTACTCATTGGCTCAAAGTTCACTGATGATTTCATTTAGCAATAGATGAAACTAGTCTGTCTAGCTTTAGCTGTTATTTGTTGAATGGTTTTTTTTTAATGTAATTTTTTTTGAGCTATAACACACTGTTCTGAACACTAAGCCCAGTAAAATAATTTGAACAAGTTTTCTTTTTCAAAATTTTCTCAAAATAAAAATTTTGTGCCTTAGTTATCACAGATTTAATTTTCTGCTGGTAAGCAAAACTGAGTAATTTTAATGCATTTAATGATGATTCTAGATGCTGAAAATCCTATACCATTTTGTGCAGAAAATTCAACCAAGTTCCAACAACCATAAATATAAACGGCGACAATTATACTTAGGGCTCAACAATAATTTGCTGCCTGCGTTACTTGGTATTTGCAGTACAGTTGGCTGCGTTCCATACTAAACCACCAAACATCGATGTATAGTACCACTAGTACGCGTTAGTGACTTTAATTTATGGCACTTGATTTCCATTAACTCTTGTGTGTGCACGACCAAGTGCTAGCAAAATGGTACAGCGATATTTTTAACAAAATGTATCAGAGAGAGAAATGCAACCAATGCAACTAATGTTCATTTGCATATTGCCCAGCAAGAATAATTTAAGCGAATTATTATATTTTATATATACAAGATAGCAGAATACACTTGGAATGCTTTACATACCAAGTACACGAAAAATTTTTGACAAATATTCGGCTTTGGCTCAACGGAATTTCGTCGTCGTCGGTGTTTTAGCAGCTCGTCCAGGGCAAATTATTTACACAGACGTGCTAGTCTCAGAGCTGCCATTTGATTGGTATCACTGCTTTGACTGTAGATGTTTTAGATGATATTCCAACCTCAACCAGATGATGCTCCTTGCAGTTGAGCATAGCTACAGCAAATTCTTATGAAAGATTTGAAGATAAAACTTAAATAGTAAGCTATTTTCTGCAGCCCACCAAATGCGGGAAAATAATAGCCAGCCTCGACCGTGATGAGCATAATCTTCAATTGAAAGTTATCTTGAGCGACGAGGCGCATCTTCATCTATTCATATTAGCAAAATTATCAATACTGTGGAGTTCAAAAACACCATGTAAATCCTTTCAAAATAAAATTTTGGAGGTTAAACCTCTTGTTAGCTGTACATTTAAATCCAAATTAGTCCTTCGATGAATTATTGCATTCAGGAAGAAAACTTGAAGGCAGCGAAATAGCAGACGAAGAAATGAAGGTGCTACTTGAAAGGAGCCTTTTAAACGTATTACTTTCTACCAGGCCCGGATTTACCTTAAAGGCACACCTTGCCAATGCCGAAGGCGGCAAGTATTTAGGGGCGGCAAATATTGGGAACTTTGAACATTTTTTTAAGTGTGGTAATGAATTAAAATGCATTGGTGATGGTGAGAGTTACACAGGGGAAAAAAAGTGCGAATACTTGGAATGGTCGCCCCCCTAGACTACCTAAAAAATGTTGAGAAGCAAAAAAAAAGGTCCTCACTTTTCATATTAAAACTTATGACCTGCTTGCTACTCATTACTTTAACTTTATTTCTAAGAAGTCTTTTCACTCTACAGCTGCTCAGAGATGGATCAATTAGAGCACAATTAATATTTATTCATTTGGCCAACTTTCTGCAAAGCCAAAACGACAAAACGAAGTACATCCTTTTTAATACGTTACATGTCGATTGTGGTAGAAGTAACCACCGAACACTGTCTTATAGGTTATCATGCTCTAAGAAAGGAAGTGATGACCAATGACAGATGTTGTTGTTGCTATAGGTGCGAAGAGGAAACTATAGAACATCTATTATGTCATTACCCTGCCCTTGGTAGATTAAAACTTAAAGCACTTCGACAAATGTTCTTCAGCAACCTTGAGAAAATGTCTGTTAATGAAAACATCTTCACGCTCAAATTCGATATAAACTAGCTCTCAACTACAAACTTTTATCAACCTGACTCAACGTACGAGATGCTGTGGTATTACTATGGACCTATCTTGGTCTAAGTGTGGTTACTAAGCCGCCACTCTGACCTAACTGGCGGTGCACACTTAAAAGATATTCTCTTCCCAATTTAATGAAATCAAATTTCAAGGTCTACATAAACATTATAAATAAACAAAACCAATTATTTTTATTCAGTAGCAAATTTACAGCTTAAGAAATTGCGCAACCTTGTAGAAAGTTTAAAAAATACGTCAGCTACTTAAATTTATATCTTCTTGAAAATAACAATTCAAGCACTTCTCCCAAATGCTCAATGACGCAACAAATGAAGCACTCGATTTTTTTTTTATTTCAAATTTTTAAATGGGATACTTCCACTTCCACTCATAACCTTATGACTACTTTCAATGGACTTACTAGCATTCGATTTTTGTAAAGTTTATCATTTGGGTTCATTGCTTTGACTTAGATATTTCTGCATTACAATAAAACCAAATATCTGTGTGTGCACGCATTTGTGTGTGAACGTTTTACTGTTTGTCGTTCTTCGCTTCAGTAACTGCAAATATTCGTATGTACGTATGCCATGTCGGTTATTTTTTGCTCTTCAACAGAATAACTGAATGAATTTGCTTTGGGTGTTGCTTTTAGCAATGTAATTGTAACTGTAGCTGCTGAAGCTCTGACTGTGACTGTAGCTGTAACTGACCATTATGCGGTTAATTGGGAAAGGTCAGATTCAAATTGACCATGTGTGTGTTTGCGTGCATGCTGTGTGTGTGTGTGTGTGTGTAAAACAGTTTTAGGTTGCGGCCTACAATTTAATAATGTGCCATGCAGTAGCATCGTCGTCATCATCATCATCGTCAACATCTCATAGCAACCGAATTAAGCCATTTAATTCAAATGTTTCAAAAGCTATGCTTAGGGAGATTAAATTGAACTTTAAACTTTGTCATTGCTTGAATTTCACTGCGGTATATGAAGTGGAGTTGAAAATTTCTGTTTTGAGAAATTTGTGCTGCATCTCTAGTTTCATTTCCTTAATAAATGTTATATGATCTTGAATATTATGTAATAATTGTCAACTATTAATTATCATTCAAAGCATGAAACTGTGTGTTACCATACAACATATTTCATTACAAAAGTTTAAGTTCTTAATTAGACTTTTCATCTGACATGTAAGACAACGATAAAAGAGATAAAAGAGGGCATTTTTTAAGCAATCTATGACCTTAACCATTGAACAGAAATTATATTACACAAAAATATCAATCCATTGAGGTATATGCCTTTGGGGCTTATTCATTTTTTTTTTTCAGTTTATCCAAAAAGTAATATTTTCTATTCAAACAATCTTTACATATATTAAAATATCTTTTGTCAACCTTATGTATGATTGATAGAAACTTTCCTGCATTATAACAAATACATATTATGAAAGATTTTCTCGGCCCATCATAACGAAGACGCATAATGCTCTTAATCTCGTTAATATAACCGAAAAAATGCACATCAAAGCCGTTTAATAAATATTTAGAACTCCTTTTGGAATAATGCTTACGGGAGTTTATTATATAAAATAAAGCCATGAAAAATTATTTCCTATATAATATATAGTTAAATCCCTATATAAATATAATTTTTTTCATATACATATTTGTCTTAAGACTATTTTTCAATATTTTATTCTTAACATGAGCCAACATCTCAACTTATCATTTGTCTCACCTTTCAAGAATGTTTACTTACTCACCTGTTTAGTATTTGGAATAACAAACTGTTGTGTCATGATATTGCAAAAAATTTTTGAAACTTAATATGTGCATACCATACCATACTGAAAACAGAAACAATAGCAAATTTGTCCTTGTCGCATTTTCGCAATTTATCTATTTTGGTAAAGCATGACATTGTTGTGAGCATGAAAAATGTAAGGTCCTATACCTCTTATATGTGTGTTTTTTTCATATCTCAAGTAGAAATTTGCTCTTGTTCGTTTCTAATAAGAATTGTTTTGTCATTTTAAGTGCAACGCAATTCAAATTATTATCTTTTTGCGTTTTTATCTTCATCATATTTATGCTTGCGAGTGGACTAGTAGGAATTACAAAAAATTCTTATATAAGATAATAATTTATCTACTATAAATCGTCGCTCTCGGTAAGAAAGGCCCTAACTCATTTTTTTTCGAAATTTATTTTTTTGTCGATAAATTGATAACACTACGCAATATTTTATCGAAATATGAGTTAGGGCCTTTCTATCCGAGAGCGACGATATACTTCTAATATTTAGTTATAAAAATGAAATTCAAGTGCTGAATGAAATGAATTAGTTAGTTAAATCTTGAAGGCCTTCTAATATATTGATACTTTTATTGGAAAAAATATTCTTATTTGACCTTTCAGCCCGAAAAAGTTAAGAGATGTTAGAAATGAATGTCTGAAAGGAATCAAAAAGCGGTAGAGATCGCTCTTTGGAGAAAGATTCATGAGCTAACAATACCAGTAAACACAGAGCAAGCTAGTTTGAACTTTAAAACTGACCTCATACTCGTTGAAATATTGCACCGCCTAAAGGTCTAATTCAGAAATTTATTAACTGCAGTGCTTAAGATTTAAATTCACGATACCATCGGGTATAATTTCATTCAAATCGAATAAAAAAAATGTGTACAAAATTGGACCGGATTTCATAAGAATCAAATTTCGAATATTTTTTCAGTAATTCAGATAAAATCAGCCAGTCAATATCAAAAGACGAAAGGCTATTAACAACAACAAACGACCAACCAATTCGTTGGAATGAATATTTTCCAGAGACTATCAACTGTTCATTCCCAACCGTTGGCACTCGTTAAATGCCTCTCCCTAAGGAAAAAGCGACCTCGTGCCAAAATCCATAGCCAGAGGCTATAAAACATCTTAAAAAAAACAGAGTAAGTAGTTGGCGCAGATCATATAATTGCCGATCTGTTGAAAGCTTCCCCGAAGCTCGCAACTGAGCTAATGTACCCAGTTTCAATTTAAATATGGAAATGGATTGTTCACACGTCATGAAAATCACCAACTTAATTCTGCCGGTAAGTATTGGAGTAGAAATTTCTGGGTAACTAAAAGCATGGCCCTCCTAAACCATCGCGGTAACTGTCGCTGGAATAAGAAATATATAGATCGGGGAAATTTTGGAGAAAATTGAATCCATTCGTTGCTGATCTTGAGCGTTGGAAAACTATTGTAGAGGCCCTAAGCTACGTGAGGAGATAAAGGACACAAGAGAGTCAGTATTGATATTTTTCTTCCATAAAATTATGACTGGAAGCGATAAGCTCCTATTGGCATAGGCACATTGATAAAAATTGCAAATCTGATGACCTTGCTAGGCAATGGACTACTTAACAAATACCTTAGGATAAGTTAGGTGCTACCACGTCACTTAAGTACTGCATGCAAGATGCTGTTAAAATCCTAACAAAAGATGAATCCAAGGGATCACATGCAGTATAATAAGAAGGCTAGTGTTCTATAGCACTTTTGACCAGCATCAAAAGAGAGCCTCGTCAATTGTTGCTGTTTTTTGTCATTAAAAAGCATTAAACACTTTCTTTGCTCCTGTCCCGTACATGCTAGAAGGCGACTAAAAACTCTTGGTTCTTTCTTATTTGATGACCTATGTGAATCAAGGATGCACAGCTCGAAGCTCGTTTAGTTCTACCAGCTCGATTAGCTCTTACAAGCTCTTTTCAAGCTCTTTCCGTCATTCGAGCTAAATTATTTTGGTTTGGCATGCGTTTTGTTTGTGTAATTTTTTCTTCCATGCATTGCCTTGTTCAGCTCTTGCCGTTACTCGGTATTGCCGCTTGCTCTTTGTTTATGCAATTTTTGTCCTAAAGCCGCCAGCTTGGTCAGCTCTTCCCATTACTCGAGTTTAACACATTCGGTTCGCATGCTTTTTGTTTGTGTGATTTTGTTTCAATTTCCTTGCTTCTTCAGCTTTTTGTTAAAAAAAAGTGTACTCTACATTTAACTGCAGTACATTCACGGAAATTCAAACATCCATTCACTGCGCCCGAGTTAAATGAATTGAATTTTTTCACATATCATATAATGTTTTCATTTATTTAACTCATTTTTTTTGTGTTTTCTCGCTGGGCATCACTTTACTTTTCATAAGTATGCATGTGTGTGAAAGTGACGTGTTTTCTGAATTGCACTTTACAGCTTCAACAACACAACGTAAACTATAAAAAGTATGAGTAAGCAGAAGAGCACTTGTGTCGTGGTCCTTGTCATGTTTGCATGACACAACTGTCAGGAGCTTTATAACATTTTATATGCATTAAATTTTTTGTATTTTTTTAAAAATGGCATATATGAAATTGATTTCATAATAAATTTAAATAAAAATTGTGAATAAAATAACAAAGTTAGTTGCAGAAATCTGTTATTAAATATGAAAAACATTTTAGAATTTATCTCGGAGATTTTCAATGAAACTCAGCATATTTGTGCAATATGTTGCATATAGCGCAGTCAAATTGTTCGCAAAATGGTAATTATGTTATTGACATTTTTGATTGAAACCTATTAAGATGTGAATGCTGTTATTTTTGTTTAAATAATTGCTTAATAAAGTATGCGATATCATGTTAAAGACAATGAAGTGGTGTAATTCTGGCAAAACTTATCTTTTTCAAAGCAGACAAATATTTTCAAAATTTCATATATTTAAAATATAAAAATAAAAATATATGATTCGTCAAATCATAGTTAATTTTTCGCACGAATTAATAAAATAAACGCCCAAAAGTGTGCAACAGAAAAGCTTTAGTTTTAACCATGCAACTACATAGATGACTTAAATCATTTTAATTGCGCAGTTTTTGGCGCTTGTTTGAATTGATTTGTTAGATTTTCATTTAAAATTCATGATTTAAGTCAAGCAAATATAACACATTTTAAAAACTACATCATTAAGCAAAAATATTGCGAAAAATATTCTATTTCAAATTTGTGGAAAATTGGATATTCACTATTAAAACAAATACCAATCACCACAGCTACGAAAAGTGAAATATTCTGCATAAAAGTGTAACAATCGTGAAAAAAATAAATTAAATGAAAATAGCTAAATGAAAAAAAAAAAAAAAAAAAAAATTATGGTGAAAATCAAGAGTCAGATTTTGCAGTAAAAACTTTTAACCAATTAAAAATAACAACGTCGTACAAAAAAACAGGTAAATTCAATATTCCACTAAAACCAAATTGCTATGCTGGTTTGCGCTCGCCCAAAAACAAAAACAAATTTATCATATTGCAAATTCATGTTAAATATTCCACTAAAAATAATGCTCTTTATAGCAGTTGAAATAAAAAATAATGATAGAACATTTTATCAAAATTTGTAACAAATATGAGGGAACAATTATGTGGTAAAATGGGAAAAATAATAAAATGATTTCAAAATGAAATGCCAGCGAATAAAACATAGTTATAAAATTCACAAGGGAACACAAATTGTGTGCAATATAAATCGCACTGATTTATAACCGAATTCCCAAATGTAATTTGTGCAGCATAGAAATGAAACTTTATGCATTTTAAGGTTTTCTATTGTGTATGGTAAATTTAGTTGAAAGAAGTTGAAATGAAAGAAAATAATTTTTACTTTCACATTTGGTGGAAATAAAATTTTGAGAACTTTTTATTTTCTTGGTATGAAGAGATTTAAAAGCTTTTTAAATCATATGTATGCATTTATTTTTGATAGCATTGTTCTGAGTGCTTCCTTTTTGAACACTATATTTTTAGAACTATTCTTGTTAAAAAAAAGTATAGAGCCTTCGTTTAACTCATTGAGCATAGCTGCCTGAAAATTAGTGCTGCATTTTTTCTATTATTTGCACAATGGTGGTATTCTCTGAGCTGCCGACGTCTGATTTACCTCATGGCGACAAATGTTTGAGGGCAGATTTTTTTGAGATTTTGTTGATATAATACTTTTGAAGTGATTTTGTCTAGTGAATTTTTCATTCCAGTTTAAAGTGCCACTATTTCAACTGATTATAGTTTAAGGTTCTTATTTTTGTGTCAATAGAGGCTTTAAACAAATGCCTATTCGTGTTTTTACTAGAAAGCATGAGATCCTGTGGAACCACTGTTTCGATCTGAAAGAACTGAACTATAGTAACGATATCGTCTTACTGTCATCAAGATATTTCAAAATGTAATACAACCTTACATGACTTAACGATCTGTTGGACTAGCATTTGCTCCGAGAAATATAAAGCAATATCAAAAAGATTGCTTATAAATATACGGGAACAACATACATATGTTACATATATATACATTAAAACAACCTTCTGCTACCATGGCAGCATTCTCATTACTAAGGATGTTACTACAGTAGACATAACAGCAATAATCAACAAAGTCAATACAATAAAATCTCTTGTAGGCTCCTGCTTGAAGTGAATACTGAAGATTTGGTGACCCTACACAATCTTGAATCAAGAACTTTGCTTTTGAATGACTTACGTAGCCTCAAAGGAGAAAGTCTATAGATGTGATATAATATGATCTAGGTAGTCAATTCAGCGGTCCCAAGCGTAAAATTAACTCTTCACAACAATTCGGCCATAGCCTCACCTATGAAGTAGCGCCGTTATGATGTAACCAAATATTGTCGATATCGAAAGCTTGAATTTCATGCAGCAAAAAGTACGTTTCATGGCGCAATTACGTTCAAGACGGCCTCATTTTTGAAGAAATGTGAACTGATGATTTCACCAGCCAATAAACCACATCAAACTTTTGTATTGTCAGGATGTTATGACAGCTCTGAAATCTCTTTGGGTTGCTCTTCAGTCTATTTACAAAAACTTATTTAATTGATGTTGCCATTAGGTCAGAAATTGGACACATCGCTGAATAAAATTTAGTGTATCAAAGATTGAAACGGCAATGTTTTGGAAGAATTAATTCTTTTAAACCAAGATTCTGGCGTTAAATATGATAAATGGCCTTGCCTTGACAAACCAAACTGTTGAGAACGGCGACAAATCATTCAACGCGTACACTTCCAGCTACTGCCGCTATATTTTCTTCACTACGTGCTGGATGTGCTCTCTTTGGTTGCGTATTATCTAATAATGAAGACTGGGTTTCAAACTTTTCGATTGTGCGTTTGGTAGACTGATTATGTGGAACATAAGTTGCACATAGTGCACGATTCCTCGTAGAACACTGCTTTTGGTTAAAGCCAAGCCACTCTATGATGAACAAATACCATGACAGTTTGACACGAGTCACACGTGATCTGCTATAAAATCTCTACTGAAAAAAATAACTCCAAGTGAATAACCCATTATATATATGATCGTAGGTGATGCTGTAGGCAAGGATGATTAATTTGTTTCGAAATATCTGCTGAAGTTTAATGATACTTTGTGCGAGGTTGGCATTTTCGATGTTAATTTGATACTTCTTGACATTTCGATACTTTTTGAGTGATACATATTGTGTGAAATTTAATATAGAAATATGTACTGACAACATTCGGTGTATTACACATATATCAAACCATAAACATATGTACTATGTACTAAAAAGATATTCAACTTTTAGCGATTTTTAAAAAATTTCTCGATACTATATACGAGTATATACTTAAAATATTTCAACTCTTAGATGTTTTCAACACTTTTCGATTTTTGGTGATATTTTCGATATTTTTTGACACCATTCTTAACACTTTTATCGAATATTATGGCCAGTCGACTTTTTGTGACTAATCGCTAATTTTTAGCTTCCATCGGCTTTGTCAAAATTTTTCGATTTATTAAATTTTTCGATGTTTTCAAAACCTTACACTCAATGACAATTTTGTTGTTTTATATAAATAAAAGTTTAAACTTCAGCTTGTGCTTTCTCAAGTCACATTTTTTGGAGAAAAGAAATAAAAAAAAATAAAAATAAATTGCTAAATATTTCACCAGAAATAATTTCAAGAAGTTTTTTTTAATTCAATCTCTGACCAAAAACTCATCCTTTCCATTAAAACCCATACAAAAATATTCACACCAAAGGCGAAAAATGTGTTGCATGATGTTGTTTGAAGGAAAATATATCAACAATATTTTTCACGAAAAATGGAATTAATTAAAAATCAATGCGTGGCCAAAGCCATGTGTGCAGACAGACTTGTAACTGGGTTACCGTAACTCTTTTCATTTAAAAACAATAATTTTTTCACAGTAAATGCATTGTAGTATTTTACTCTTTTGTTCAATATATGTGGCGCATTTGTTATAATTCCCCACATTGTTTTTTTCTCTGTGACCTCCACCCGGTTGTTTGTAACACGATATCATACGAGCACGTTGTACCATGCAACTTACATTTAATTTTTGTTGTATTCCATACCAATGAACGCGCAGAGTAATGGGTGAAGCAGAAGAAAAAAGAAATAGCGACAAATTTGTTTTCGCACAATTCAAAAAATAAATTGGATTTGTTAATGAATTGATTGTTCTCGCAGAGTGTTTGCTATTTCATTCATACTGTAGAATTTCCTAGCAGTATTGTTGTCTCTTTTGCAAATAATACAACCGCAGTTTTTTTTTTTCGCTATATCTGGATAACTTCATTATTCACTTGACAATTGAAAATCTAATGAAGAATAGTCAAATTAATTGTTGTTTGCTGTTAATTAAGGATTTTACAATTTGATTATCGACCAGGATTATATGCAATAATTGCCATTTTATAGCAGCTACTGCCATTTTTTCTTTCTTTTTTTTCATTTGTCAACTGCAAATTGCGTTGGCACTAGTGGCCCCTGGGCTTGTGTGCTAAAGATGCATGGATGAGTGAGCTATAGTTCGCGAAGATGAATATCTAATCGAGGTCACGACATTAATTAACATTCATTGAATTGAGCAGCGAATGCATAACATTGTTCTGGAGTTTTGCTTCATTGTGATTGCAGTTGCAGTGCAGCATTTCTTAGTGATTTTTAAATATTGATACATACAAAGGCGTAGACAGGGGGATTATGAGTGGGATAGATTGCCCTTGAAAGAAGGTTTAATCATATAAAATTAATGTAATATAGTTTTATTTAAATGAGCTCTTAAGCTCAATGGCGTAGCTAGGGGCCGTCACATTAGGCGAGAGGCTTATGGTACCAAAGTGGTCCTCGTTTATCATTGAGCTGTGCGCATAATTTTAAATATTAAAAATTTTATTCAGTTTTATGCGAGAGGCGTTTTTTTTTTTCTGGAAATTTTTTCTAAGACAGATGGTGTCATATCTTCGCCCAGTACGCCAAATGTTCAAGCTACGTCACTGCATATGCTGCTACTGATTCCATTTACAAATTTTGTAAGAAGCTATTTTTTGAGAGTTTTATATGCTTGCGAACTCTCAACCTCTCTGACGTCGATTTGAACTATAACTTTGTTTGACAAAATTTATGATAACAATTTATGTTGAACTGAATGTGCTATTTAACATTTATACATCTTTTTTTTTTTCTGAAAGAAAATTGATTTCTTCAGCAAAATATTCCACATAACAAAAGAATACATCTCCGGTTCAATTAAGTGAACATCAATCAAATCTATTTAAAAATTTAATACCAACATCTAAAAGTTCATCAAAGGCATTATATTGAATTGCACTAAAAATCTTTGATATCATTCGTATCCACATTAAGCAGCTACTCAGTATCTAAACTAACTCAGTCTCTTCAAAATTACATCCACAAAATCAACAAATTGCTACGACTACTCATTATTTAATTCATTGTTTGAGCGCACCGCAATTATTGTATTTCTTCTTGCTATTCCTTCTCATTTTACGAATGGACTTGGACATTCCATTTGTACTATGTACGTTTGAGTTAAACTTTGACATTGACGCCATTTGGTTTGTGGTGGGTGGCAAAATCAAACAAGCGAGCAAGCAAGAAAAGAAAGAATATTAACGAAGATGACACAGCATAGAAAGAAAGCAGAAAATGAATTATGAAGTACAATGAATTTAATTAAAACATTGTTATATATTAGTGGTTTAAAGATTCATCGCGTTCTGTTAACGTAATTAAATTGGGACATAAATTTAAGAAAGTCTAACTCACAAAATTACGCATTAAAAATTTAGAAATACAGCCATTTGACATCAAAAGCAAACTCGGTAAGGCATGATGTCTTTGACTTGCAGGACATTTTGTATATAACCCCACATGAATATTCTAAGTAACAGATTTCGGAGTTTTCAGCAAAAGTAATCAGGAAGTCTTAAATAAAGCTTAAAATTTGAGGGCATATGATTTTTTTTCCAAAAAGATTGTGGCATTCTATAAAAATTGCTTAAAACAACCTTATTTGCATGCTGGAAGTTTGATAATTCCTCCAAAATTTATTTTATTTTGTCATATTCTACCTTTAGAATCGATTCATAGATTTTATATGGTCCAATACCAAAACTATCCATACATTTCCATACATGTCCATGGTCTGTCTGGTCTGTCTGGTCTGTCTGGTCTGTCTGGTCTGTCTGGTCTGTCTGGTCTGTCTGGTCTGTCTGGTCTGTCTGGTCTGTCTGGTCTGTCTGGTTTGTCTGGTCTGTCTGGTCTGTCTGGTCTGTCTGGTCTGTCTGGTCTGTTTGGTCTGTCTGGTTTGTCTGGTCTATCTGGTCTATCTGGTCTGTCTGGTCTGTCTGGTCTGTCTGGTCTGTCTGGTCTGTCTGGTCTGTCTGGTCTGTCTGGTCTGTCTGGTCTGTCTGGTCTGTCTGGTCTGTCTGGTCTGTCTGGTCTGTCTGGTCTGTCTGGTCTGTCTGGTCTGTCTGGTCTGTCTGGTCTGTCTGGTCTGTCTGGTCTGCTTGGTCTGTCTGGTCTGTCTGGTCTGTCTGGTCTGTCTGGTCTGTCTGGTCTGTCTGGTCTGTCTGGTCTGTCTGGTCTGCTTGGTCTGTCTGGTCTGTCTGGTCTGTCTGATCTATCTGGTCTGTCTGGTCTGTCTGGTCTGTCTGGTCTGTCTGGTCTCTCTGGTCTGTCTGGTCTGTCTGGTCTGTCTGGTCTGTCTGGTCTATCTGGTCTATCTGGTCTATCTGGTCTGTCTGGTCTGTCTGGTCTGTCTGGTCTGTCTGGTCTGTCTGGTCTGTCTGGTCTGTCTGGTCTGTCTGGTCTGTCTGGTCTGTCTGGTCTGTCTGGTCTGTCTGGTCTGTCTGGTCTGTCTGGTCTGTCTGGTCTGTCTGGTCTGCTTGGTCTGTCTGGTCTGTCTGATGTGTGAAATTAATAATGGTGGTGGAAGAATATCAATTCATTACTAGTATTCGTTACTGTTACCCAATCGGGTTCTGCTGTTGCGTAGTATTTTTTGTTTTTTCATTGAAACCAAACTGGAAGTTGGCACAGATAAGACTCGAAAAAAAGTTTAATGGACACCCTAATGCTTATGCATCAAAATCATTAAAAATATGCGTAAAAATAGACACAAAACTTGCACTGAACAATTTCAGTTTTAAAATTATTCTTTATTTCTTATCTCATGACATTTTCCAACTGGGTGGGCACAATTTCTCATCCAATACGCTGCTATTTTAATAAGAAAAATAATAAAGTAAAATTAAAGTGGAAACCTCAATTTCTTTAATTTGATAAAGATACAAAAAACAATAACAAATTATCAGTTAATTGAAGATTTCCTTAGTGTGACAGTTACAACCTACATACATACATACAACCGTATATGATAAGTACTGACATACAAGTGCACTGCGGCATTTGTTCAAGTGTCAATTTTATGTCAACTTGAATTAAATGTCAATCATTTAAAATTGAATGTAAAGTGTCAATCGAAATTAAGAAGTCGTCAATATCAAATTGTTTAAGATCTGAATCAATTGAAATCTAAGGTTTTTCAAGTGACTTATTTTGTTTAAAATAATTTTAGGTATACTAATGGTAAATAATATTATTATTTTAATTAGAAGCACACTTTGCTAAATAAGTTTTGCGGCATAATTTCTGTTTATTTAAATTTAGAAATTTTACTGCAGTGTATTTAGGTTAAATTTTAATAATTCATAACAGTTGCAGCTAATTAAAACATTATTTAATATTTATTTATGTAGTCAAAAAAAATAACCGCATAATTTAGGTAACGCAATTGAAAAGCATAATGGGTATTTTAAGTTCAAGCTAACCTCAAATAACTAAATGACTGCATTAAGTTGATATTTTGGTTCTATTTTTATTTTTTGGGAAAATATAAACCATTTCATGGCAATTTATTTTGTGGCAATAAATTTAAATTAATTATCTATTAAAGTCTAAAATCAAATTAATAACAAACGAAAAGTAAAACTACAATGTTCAAATACAGGATGGTGGAAAATGTTTGAGTTTTTGATAATTTTTTTATATCAGAGTATGTTATATGTAATTTGTATGCCGTACACATAGGACATATTTATTTGCTTATTTCATTTGAAACGCATCGAAGGGCGCGTGGTAGGCATAGAAAATCATATAGATATATTCCTAGTTAGTGTCAGCTCTTGAATCTATGTAGCCATATTCTGTCTATTTGTGGAAGTTACGCTTACGGGAAAATCAAGCTGCATTTTTAATTATAGAGAGTGGGTTTGAAAGTGGGCTAAATCGATTGATGGACACGCCTACCATGCATATAAATAGAACAAAACACAGAGAGAGTACATGCATACGAAATATTTAAAGAAACTCTGAATGAGAATTGTATTAATTTCGAGAAGAGAGCGTGACTCCTCCTAAAACAAACGAAACTACAGATAATGAAATTTAATTTCACAAAAATACTCTGAGCAATTTGGAAAACCCTTTGTGATGAATTTGGCGAATTCCTAAAAAAGGGCGTGTAACAACTTATATAAGCCAATACTTTAAAATGGTGTACTGAGAGAGTTTGTTGATGCAATGAATTGTAAAAAATAATGAAAACGATTTGGACGAGCACCAAACACAAAACGAAGGTACTAAGGCAAGAGGGAGTGGCACATCTCATACAAGCGCTAAATTTAAAATGCTACGTGTGGAAGCTACGTAAGGTAATGCTACCAAATTTCATACAAGTACATCTGGGAATTGTTTGCACATGCTTTGGTATAAATTGGACACATTTCGACAAGGGGGAATGCTACTCCCCATACAAACTATCATTGAAATTGATGATTATATGTTCATCAAAGTTGTCAGAGCCATTGTGTATTTTGCATTATGCGCTATTGGTTGCACAGCTGACCCCAATGAAAGCAACTGCTGGCATAATTTTGGAAGAAATATAGGGCAATGATCCTTTGGGACGATAAATCACACTCATCAGCATAGCTGAAATAGTGCAGTTGTTGCTGATGAGCAGCTCTTTGATTCTCCGTAGTCTTAGGATAATGTCAGTAAAATCGCAGTAATGACAGTGTGAAAGCAATATTTCAAATCGTGATACAAAAACGAGATGCATAAATGAATATCGAGCGGAATTCGACACATGTGTGAATCGTCTATCAAAACGAATTCAAAACATAATTGCATCACCATCCTGTATCAATAAAATGATATCAATTAAAAAAAAACCCATGTACACTTGTAGGCATTTGCATAAATTTTATCATTATTTTCCTCATTTTATTCATTTAATATTTCAACAGTGTTGCCAACTGCAAAGTATAAACAACACCAATTTGTTTGATCCATGATTTGATTTTTGCATGAGGGCATAATTATAATTTTTTATTTCGTATTTTTAAACTAATTAAATTTGCATTGTTTTTGTCGCATTCACACATACATAACATATATTCAAACAATAGTAAGTGAAACTAATACATAAACATATTGAAAATAAAATTTCAACAGAATTTTGCATTTAGTTTTGTATTTTTGCTTATCTCAACTTTCAATTGTTTCTGTTTAAATAATTTTAAATGTATTAAAAAATTCATTAATTTAAATGTAATTCGCCGTTTCAAGTGAAATTAGATAAATGTTTGTATTTTTTTGGCATGTTCGGCTGTTGCCATTAATTAGGTTTAATTAAACAAATATTGTACATTAGGTCCTTTTATTTAGTTTCAGTTTGAATGGGAATTCACTTTTTTTGTAACATTGCTTTTCATCGATTATTTTGATTATTTAGCTTAGAGCTGTTCAAATTTTAGCTTTTCATTTAATTTTTGCGTGTACCTTTAAATTTAAAAAATATGTCAAAAGATACTTGTTAAAGTTGGAACATATGTTGATCAAAAATATAAAAATAAAGTAAAATCTAAATCAAGGTAAACTTGACAACGAGTCTTGATTCAAACTCACAAGGATGTAGCTTGCCTGCAAATAAATCAATGGACCCAAATGAATTTCTCCATGATACCGCCGTTAAATATGGGATTAAAAGAATCTGGTGTAATGGTCGAGTTCGGAAAATATCAAAGTCGTGAAGGACTTTGGAGACAAATTTCATATAGAAAGCTGCCGATGAAATGAATCCATCAAATGTATGTATCAAAATCGTCATATAACTATATGTACTCTGCATGTACATGATGTGAAAGTAAACAATAAAAGTTAATGACATTAAATGCAATGCAAATATCAGCAAAATACAAAAAGTGTCATTATTTATAAATAAAAGTGTGAAATAAAAATTTCAATTGAATAAATAAATAATAAAAGTGTAATATTTGGTTGATTTAATCAAAAATTAAATAAAGTTAATGGAAATAAAAAATTTTCCATTTATTTTTTTGTAAATGCAAATGAGCAAATGAGTAAGTACATTAAAATATATAAATGACAGCTTAATTGCATAAAATATTAATGTAATCGCAAACTTTTAAAAAATCATCGTTTTATTCTACCGATTTAATAGCAATGACTATTGTGTAACCAACAACAAAAGCTCAAAAAAATACTCATGCAAAAACGTACAGATACAAAAGCATTAACAATTTGCACGCACACCTAGACAAAGTTAAATGTAAATGTGTTGTGAAAAACACTTCTGCCTACGTTGTGTCACTGCTGTGTTTTTTTTTTTGCTTTTGCCAGAGAATATGCACACGCATACATGCAACGAATTGATGCAGTGAAGCATAATCCAAGCATCACATATGCATCAGTGTGCAATGCGCGAGTATTTTTATTGCATTTTTGCATTTGTGACCTGACAAAATACTTTTATTTTTTTATATAAAAATATTAAATTATGCAGTAGAAGCTGAGGACAAAATACAACGGCTGAGTTCGAATTTACGAATTTACCATCAACGTTATAAGTGAGCCGTGAATTTATTGTGTGTCCTTTTTATGAAGCTACAAATGAAAGGAATAAAAGTATGTTTATTGCAAGAAAAAAAAACATTGCGGGAAATTCCAAAAATAGAGATCACTTTAACGTGCACGTGCACGTTGAAAGAGTTTTGCGTAGGCACTATGCAACGTGAGAAAACAAAGGACACAAGAGCGAAAGAGCTTCGTACTTTAACTCACAAACGGGGTCACAACGTTCCCATACGATGGAATTGTTTCACAATATTTTGGATTAATATTAGAATTATTTTTGAATGATTTTTCATTTATACAATCACTTTATTCCTAAAATGTCTTCTATGTGGCGTTACTTTCATTAAAGTGTTGCCTTCGAGAAATCTCTTAAACTTTTCATAAAGCTGTCGTTAACAATAGACTTATCCTTACAAAGCGTAAATATAAAAATATTAATAAAAATTTTCATTAAATATAAAAGACGTGGCTATACAGAAATATGGAATCCTTGCGTAAATCTACAGTTGCTGCATTGCACTGGCAGCTTCAGTAGCTGAAATGAAATCGCAAATGGCTTACTGATCAATACGGAATGATTTTAATGGCGTGGCCAAAATGACAGCTGAGTGCTTAACTTACGCATTTGGTCAGTTTAACGAATATTTAATGACGAACGACGTCGTTTTATTAATGCTTAAGCCATGTTATTTATGGCAGGACACGTTGCCAGGCAAACACAATGAAATGGGGGGGAAAAAAATATGAAATAATGTAATGCAGTGCGTTGCCTGGCAGTTCCAAAGGACATATAAAAAATATGTCCTATTTACATATGAAGATGAAAAATAATTTAAAAAGTTTTTACTGATTATATTTATTTTTGCCAGTGATGAAGTTCATTTTTGGTTCATTTTTCAATTGAAGTGAAATTCTTTAAATCCTTTAGGGATTAAATCTAAAAGTAATGTATTTTAAGTTAATATTCAAGTTTTAAAATTTCAAAATAAAATATGGTGTAGTATCTTTTAATATTTTTAAAAATATTGCTAACAAAATTGCATAAAAGTTTCAGATAACATAAATTTAAATATAGTGTTTAAAAACAGTCACTGATAGCAAACCTTAACTTCGGCAACTGCAATTTGCAATTTTATTTGAAATGTCAAAAAAAACCTAAATTTCTATTCACGCCATGTCACCGCACGTCACATTTACGTTTAGATGCACTGCTATATGCCAGATTTCTGCTTGGCAGCTGACAACCTTGCGTCACATCACATTGCGGCCATTAGCGCTGTAAATCAACTCGGCAAATGCTACTTGTGGTGAAGGCATCAGCATTGACTTTTGGTTCACATATTTTTTTGTATGATAACAGCAGTAAACTTAGTATTTGTAAATGCAGCAAATTATTCATACAATATTTGTACTTTAATTGGTTTTAAATACATTCTTAAACCAATGATAATTAATAATACTTAATAATGGGAAAATAAGCAAAGAGCTATCATGCTGTTTTTTGTTGAGCAGAAAAAGGCTTCAAATGCTTGCAATATGCATTGAAAAAGTAAAAATTCTACTTTTTTCTCATATCTCTTTTTTTGGTCACTGTCGTTGCTGTCGAGAAACAGTGCTTCGAATACCAATCGCACACAAAACCCTGTGGGAAAAAAGAGCACTATGTGATGTTATCTTGAGCATTCCATTCTAGTTTTTACGTTTTTGATCAACCTTCATTTATCTTTTTGCATGTGCACGTCATTGACAAGCGGATCACAGGTTTTTGTTGTTGTTGATGAAATCTCTCTCTATCTTCATCGTTAACATCTCCAAGATTTGTTGGGAAAAAATGCAAATGCCTATGTAGGAAATTATTTTTTAAAATCATGCCAGCGACTATATTTCTATATAAATTGTTGATGATTTTTACATAGTCTTCACTTTTATTATTGCCAAGAAAGCCATCAACAATAAACTGAAGCAAATTGAATATTGCCTCCTCATCTAAAGTTAACTTGTGTTTAAGCCGCTCTTCTTTTAGTAACTTCTTGATTTGTGACCCATTGAAAACTTCTGCATTGATTTGGCGTTAGAAAGTTTAGGATCGGTAGTTTTCAAAAATATAAATATCTAAATTTTTTAATGCTTTCATCAAATTTTTGATAAATATTTTTTGTAACATCCCATAGAAGTTTAATTCTGTGAAAAAAGCTTGGCCCTTCATATACAGTGCAACGTCGATAGTCCGGGCATGCGCCAGTCCGTACACTACAATAATTCGGACGCTTTTACATTTCGGACAGTATAAAATTTTTACCTCTACAATCCGAACAAATAAATTAAATACCGTTGTTTTACCGTTTTTACCTCTCATGTTTTGTTATTCGCACTTTGATTCACATTTTATACTGTCATTACATCAGTTTCGGTTCTTTCCCTCCAAAGATGTGTCGGGAATTTCGATTTGAATGATTTGAATGCAGATACATTTTCAGGATTGATTGAAAATAACATTACAAGAAAAAAAAAAACAAAAAAAAAATTTATGTCGAATTTTACGAAGAAGAAACATGAGCGTGTCATCAGTAAATAAATCGTTGTTTCCAAAGTTATGGCGGGAATTTCGATATGAGAGCACATGCATTTTTATGGATTAATTAAGGAATAACATCCATATAAAAAAAATCAAAAAAAAACAAAAGATGTTATATTGCAAATATTTTGAGAAAAATTTTTTTAATTAAAAAAATTAGTGTTTTAAAAAATTTATTTAAATCTTTTTAATTTTTTTATAATTTTATAGTATTCTTTAACAAAAATGTTACGAAGTATTTTATCCTATCTCCTATAGTTTTTAAGGTATTTCATTTCAAAAATGCTCAAAAAGGTAAAAAAATACCAAGTGTGCAGTTATAAAAAGAATGATCGATGTACATAAAAATATGGATTCTATTCAATATTATTTTTGTTTTTGAATAAATATATCTGCAACAAAAGAGTCAATTCATGTTTTAGTTCACTTAGATTATTTCAAAAATTTTCACTACCATAGTCCGGACAACTCGATAATCCGAACGAGCCTAAAACTATATGTGTCCGGATTGTCGAGGTTGCACTGTATTTACAATCTTTCGTAAGAGTGTAGCTTCGAAAAAAAAACAGACCAAGCTGTATACAACGGTCGTTTTTCGTTTCCAAATAATTTTATTTCAAACAATTGTTTAGTGTGTTTTATTAATAAAACTATTTATAACGTAAATTCTAGATGGTACGGTACAAAAGCCCTATAAAGCAACGCAAAAAAGTATGCTATACTTTATTTTTACTTTGCATCCAAAAATTTAAACAACGCCCAGTCGTGTCAAATTGAGTTTTCTTGTATAAAATTCATTTCCCAGCTCAATCCGAGCTACTTAGTTGAAAGTTCATATTATAAGAGCATAATGATTGGAAAGTCTTTCCAGATTTTTTGATCTAAAAAATGCTGGATCGAATATAGCTGCATGAACTCGAACATAATCGGCATTTTTTTTTCAAGTTTTGTAAATTTAATTGAAAAGTTAACCTCTATTTAAAAACAAATCAAAATGAAAATTATACAGCAGAAAGTGCAAATCAATTTTTGGTCATAGCTTTCGCGCGTTGAACTTTTTTGTGACGCACTCGCATCGCATCGTTAAGAGTTTTTTCCCCTCAAACTTGACCGATACAAGCACGAATCAAGAAAAATCTCATCGTGTTAAGGAGGCAGGGGCAGTCAGAATTTTAAGGAAATCGAATTTTTTTATGCATTTTCTTAAAGTATAATATCTTAAAAATATGTCCTAAAAATTTGAAGTCAATCCGATAATTACTTTTGGAGTTATTCGGCAATAACCGAAGGGCTCTTGGTAGTAAGAATACGGAAATTCATGTGTTTCTCGTCGTTTTTCTCAAAACTATGTTTTCGGAACTGGTGACCACTGTAATTCGAAAACCGCTCGACAGATTTCAATGAAATTTACTTAGTTTTTGAAAAACATAAGAGGCAAGGCACTCTGTATGGGATAGGGTCCAAAACAGACAGCTATAACATTTTTTATTTTTAATTTTTTTTTTAAAGTTTTGTTAAGTCAAGTTGAAACATAATTTAATGATGCCAAACTTGGAGACCATGGCGAAAAATACAAAAAAATTGGTATATTAAATTGCTAGTGTCTCAAAAATTTTTAAGGTTTTTACGACAATCGTCAGATAATACTTAGGGAGGGAAAAAAGACTATAGAACCTTAAAGAATATGCTTACCACCTGCCTAACGAGCTTGTTCATAACTATGTTAAAACGGAATTTAATGAAATTTGTTAACTGATTTCCATGTCCTTTTCCAAGTACCTTACAAATGGAATACACTTGCTAAAAAAGTTTGGCATTAAGCACTCGTCACTCCAGGTACCAACTGGGTACATACATAAATGCAATGAAATACTTTGAATTTCAAAAGGACATGCACTCACGTGGCACTCACATGACACACACTGAGTTACAGCAATAAATTTCAATATTTTGCAATTTTTTTTTCTTCATGTTGTGCAATATGTTTTTGATATCCTGCGGAGCGCTTATGTCAAATGAGTAAATTTTTCAACAACTTTTGGCATTTGTATATGAAATATGTGTTCTTTTTAAATTGATATGTTTTTCAAAGAGCGCTGCTGCTACTGAAGTTGTAGCAAATTATATGATATTAAATTCATGAAAAAATTTCAACGAAATATTTTTATCTACAAGCTAAAATCATTTTGTTTTGCTAAGCAGCATTTTAACCACATGGCGTCATTAACGCTGAGGTCATAATTTAGTTGATGATCAGCAAACAGCAGCAGCACAGCGTGTGGGTGGAATTCTTAATTTGGCAAAATAAAGCAAACTAAAAAAATCACAAAAACCAAAAAAAAAAATCTTTTGGATATAAAAAAGTAAAAAGTATTAAGAAAACTTGCTGCATCAAAATGAATGAGATAGCTATTAAGCGTATAACATAAACAGCAGCATCAACAGCAGTAACATCCGAGTGGGTGCAAATTAATGACCATCAGCTTTAGCATAAATTATATGAGAAAATCCTTTCTTCCACTGCCTGAACTGTGTGGTATAAGCAAAAACACACATAAAATTAAGGTTTAATTAATTGCCAAAAATAACTCACAAACATTAATGGAAACATCAAGTCATGGCCGCAAACATAAACTCGTATAGATACGCTCGTAATTACTTTCTGTTAAATTAATGACACAAACGTAGAGATACAAAAAAAAACTTATATAATAAATTTATTAAATAAATAAGATAAAATCCATGTACAAAATAATTTTATTTAAAATGTTGTGTTAAATAAAAAATTTAACATATTATTATTAATGGTTTTTCATACAAATCCATTGAATATTTTAGATTTTTCGCTTTTAGTTTTGTCAATAAAATAAAATTTTTTTATACAATTTTTGATAGAACTTATAAAATCGAATAACATCAATATAAAACTCTTTGTTTACAAACAACAAATTCAATTTATCTGCAACAGTAAATAATCTGTCAATGACAAAAAATAACCACAATTTAAACCAAAAAATCTTTTCAAAACATAAACAAGTTTTGTTTTTGCCACAAATAGTATAGCCAAATTTTTTAGAATTTTTTCAATGCTATAAAAAATGTGTTTTTTTAACGACCTTTATATCTGGTGGAAGTCTGCAAACTTTCACACAGAAAAACGACGCAAACTGAAATGATGAAAATAGAACGCACATCGAAACTTTATACAAATTTAACTAAAAATCGTATTAAACTTACAAAATTGTGCATCAATTTTATACCACCTGAAAACATGTTTCTTACCAGGACCTTGAATAAATGTTATTTTCAATAATTGAGGTTAGAAAATCACATTGAAGGAATAGACGAAATTTGAGTTTAAGTATACAGATGAGTTGCTTTTGAAGAGAGGCGTAAATATATTACATGATTTTTATTTTATGATTTTTATTTTAAAAATCATATACAATGGCAATTTTGGATTTTCATTTATATCGATCAAAAATAATCGTAATTTTGTATATAAATTTTTTTCGATAAAAAATAAACGTTATTTAAAATTTTAATTTTTTAGATCCAATACAGTTGTTATGTTCGATTTTTATATTTTTAAATCAAAAATAATAGTTATTATGGATTTTTATAAATTTGATTAATAAGATTTGTCATTTTCTATTTCAATGTATATCAGCAAGGAGCGTTTGCTTTTTTGCAACGATCTATAAAGCTTAGCAAATGGGTTTTGTTTGGCACTTTCCACTACTTTTGGGCTTAAGTGAAGTCTTTAGAAACTATGCGATACTCTTCGACTTTACCATTGTTTTTTGACACTTGTCGATGTTCTTCAATACAGTTCGATATTTTTTGACTTATTCGATACTTTTCGACTCTCGAATTTTTCGATTTACACTTTTCTAATTTCTCAATAGTTTTCGTCTATTATCAATTTGTTAAATACTTTTTGCTAAGTTCAGACACTAATCGATGTTTTTTTGATGACAAGTTTCGACTTATCTTAATTTTTTCGAAAAGCCTTAGACTTTATCGAATTTTTTCAAAAGTTAGGACTGTTATCGTTTTTTTTCTCGATATTTTTCGGTGTTTTTTCTTTTAAAGTGCTATGAATAATTTACTTTATTTTCGATAAGTTTAACTTTTTTCGATGTCTTCCGCGTTTTCCATTATTTGACAAGGCAATCTTATATATTCTGCTTAGGCTCTTTGAGCTCTATCATTTGGCATACATTTCGAGCTGTAATATCCTAGAGTTTTAATTAAAACAACAAAATTGGCTGAAATTCGGGCATTTTCAGGCATCGGGACAGGCTTTGGCAAGGTAACCCTGGTTGGTTAGGGATGCCGTTATGTTGATTTATTTATCATTTATAAAACAGCCTTATACCATTTTTTTTTATAGTTTTTTGTATGGGAGGTGGGCGTAGGACCACGCCCATTTTTACATGATATCATATTCATATTTCCTGAAACTCATGACCTAAGTTTCAAACCGATATTTATTGTGGAACACTTTCTACCATATAACTACACTGTACTACTGTCGACCTTTCAGGTGTCTGGCAGGCTATAATAACCATCGGAAGTGTCTGCCAACTGGAAAAAACTCATAGCAACATATATAAAATTCAGCTTTTATAAAATGACGAAGGTTAGATGCAATTTTTTACACCTTTGCTACCAGATATCTTCCAAAGTAACCGTTATTCAAACTTCATAGTCGGGGATCGTTGTTACCTCTATTAGTGATATACACTGAGAAACTTTCAGCTTTTATAAAATGACAAAGATCTGTTCGTCGCTGGCTCTTTCATAGCTGTAGCTGCTATAAGTGCTAATACTACATGGTTCAAAAAGTGCCGGGTAAAATAATGAAAACACAAATTTTTTGATAAAAATCTACTTAATTCTTCAACAAATTTCCCTTCGAGGGCGATACATTTCATCCTCCAACATTTCGATACCTTTTTTATAATTCAATTCATTTCATATTATTCTTAATTTGTAGTGTTATATTGAATTTTATATAGAAAAAAAATAAAGTATTATTTTAAATTCATAAAAACAGTTTGAAAAAAGTTCTAAAATCTTTGAAAAAAGTTCTAAAATTCTTATTCATAAAAATCTTGTTTTTCATGCTCAAAAGCAAGGTCATTGTTATATGACTCCAGAGAAACCTTATAACTTTTGCTTCAAACATTTAGCACTATCTTACTTATGTATGTAGCTCTCAAGATATAGGCCTGAGTAAATTATATAAAATGCAAAACATTTGATATATTATATTACTCATACGACATGTTTTTCTTCGAGAGCCATGAAAATAAATCTCAATAAACTATGATGATGCTTAAAAAAATTAAAAATTTTTTTTTGTATCACAATATTAGATAAACTCACATATTTTATGTAGCGTTGTTTTCATTTTATTTGCACATAAAACGCAAATGCCAATAAAAACCATAAATCAAAGAAACCAACTGTCTGCCATAAAAGAAAAATTAATCATAAAACATAATATAAATCATCTTAAGTTAAATGCAAAGGCGGCAAGTGATATTACAATTTTTTCAAAATACAAATGCGCGCTGTTCCATACGAATAAGCAGCGCGAAAGGCAAACGTCTAATGGTACAAACACCAACTCTGCACTCACAGCACAACATGACGTATGAGTGATGTTAATGCAAATGCAAAGTGTCATGAATTATTGACGCATAACTTAATAAATAAAGTAATACATAGTAAATAATGGATGGTTTCTAATTGCATGCAATTTTTCCTTCACTACCCCCACCAGCCTACTTTTCTTTATGACATTGACTGCAAAAAGTTTATTGTTCTAGCAATATTTTTTTTTAATTTTGTTGACGTTGCAAACAAAAAAAAAAAAACAAAAAGAACTCACATAAATGCGCTCGTTGTGTTTTATTACATTATTGCACCCATACATATGTATACTCGTACATACTTTCCTTACACAAACTCACACGTTTATGTGGAAAATAAATCGTTTTGCTAGTGCAAAAAAATGTCTTTAGGGATGCTTGTGAAATATGTTTGTGGGCGCAAGGAAAAGTGAGTTAGGAAAAACGCGTCAAAGGGAATTTTGCCTTGTGAAAATAAGTGAAAGCAGCAGCGTAAGCTTATCGTTACTGCTACTATTACTGTTGCTGTCAATTCATTGTCAGCTTTTACAAAAATGTAATTAAAATGAAAGTAGGTTCACTCACCCTTTTGCGTGGTTTAATACATATTTTTCTTGGGTCTACATGCGTTCAATTTTATTTGAAGATTTTCTTCGTTCAATGGAAATTTTCTTTTTAAATAGATAGATCAAATGGCTGGTTGATGAAACATTTTTAGCTTAAAATTTCTACGACGATGGTATGAGCCATTTTTAGAACTTCTAAAGTTTTTCTTGAAATTCGGATTTGCCTTCTGAAATATCTAACTACATGCTCATGTATATAAGTTAAAATTTTCGCCATTTAGTTAATACTTGGGGCAGGTATCGATATGACATACATATATAGTAATTGTGCATAGATATTTTTGAAACACTTACCGATTATTCGCTTTCAATAAAATGAAAGAAAAATATCAGCATTTTCGACTCATCACTATTTGCTGGCAAGTAGATTTATCATGTGGGTGGCCTTTCGCACGTGAAGTTTTTTGCGTCTGTCACGACTTTATAGTACACGCTGTTCAAAACAGAACATCACAAGTATGTACGTGTGTAAGTAATATGCGTCAGTTTGCTGCTCCGTTGACTTTATTGACTACATTAAAATATTAAAATGGCTAGGGGTATAAAGTAAAATGAACAGTTGAATTTAAAGCACTTCACAGAATACAGTAAACTGTAAGGAATTAGTTGAAAAAATTGTTAATTTTTTTTTATTATCTAGTATACATATGTATGTATTAAGGTCTTTATTTTGAAAATTCTTTAAATGTTTTTTGGTTTATTTTTCCCTATATTTTATCATGGGGCTTAAAAATAATTGTCACAAAATAAGAGTAATCCTAATAAAATTTAGTATAGAGATGTCGGTTACTATAAGCTTTGAAATTAAATGGAGGTTGACAGGATTTTGTTAGTGGGCGTGGCACCTCCCATGAAAGCAAAAAACGTTTTGTGCTATATATGGTGAACTGTAGGAGTAATCCTAGTAAAATTTGGTATCGAGATGCCGGTTACTATAAGCTTTAAAATTAATTGGATTTCGGCGGAATTGCATCAGTAGGCGTGGCACCTCCCATAAAAGCAAAAAACTTTTTTCAATATTTTCTTTTCAACTCTTCAACCTCATTCAATTTAATTGAATTTAATAAGATGCTCAAAATTTTTTTCCATATTTTTCACTTTCAACCTTTTTTAATTTATTCGACTTTTTCAACCTTATTCAACTTTTTCAACCTCATTAAACTTTTTTGAGTTAGTCAACTTCTTTCAACTGCTTTAACATTTTTTAGCCTCTTTCAACTGTTTTCAACATATTCCATATTTTTCCGACTTTGTCAAACTCATTCAACTTTTTCAATCTCATTCAACTTTTTTATAGAGATATTCAACTTTTTTCGAGATTTTCCACTTCTTTCAACTTTTTTCGAATCTTTCAACCTCTTTCGATTTTTTCACCTTTGTTTCAATTTATTCGACTTTCTCAATCTTATTCAACTTTTTTTGACTTTTTCAACCTCATTTAACTTTTTTCGAGTTATTCAACTTCTTTCAACTGTTTCAACATTTTTTGACCTCTTTCTTCCGACTTTGTCAAACTCATTCAACTTTTTCGACGTTTTCAACCTCATTAAATTTTTTTAGTGATATGTATTCAACTTTTTTCAAGTTTTTCAACCTCTTTCAACCTGATTAAATTTTTTCGACTTTTTTGACCTTATTCAACTATTTTCAACTTTTCAAATCTTATTCAACTATTTTTTCGAGTTATTCAACTTCTTTTAACTGTTTCAACATTTTTCAACCTCTTTTAACTTTTTTCAACATTATCCAACTTTTTTCGAGATTTTCAACCTCTTTCAACTTTATTCAACCTCAATCAAATTTGTCCGACTTTGTGCGACTTTGTCCGACTTTGTCCACCTTATTCAACTTTTTTTTGACTTTTTAAACTTCATTCAACATTTTTTAACCGCTTTCAACTTCTTTCAGTATTAAATTTTTTTCGACATTTTGAACTTCATTCAGCTTTTTTAGAGTCTTTCAACTTTTTTCAACATTTTCCATATTTTTCCGAGTTTGTCATACTCTTTCACCTTTTTCAACCTCATTAAATTTTTTTTAGAGACTTTCAACTTTTTTCAAGTTTTTCCACCTCTTTCAATTTACTTCGAATTTTTGAACCTCTATTCAATATGTTTTGAGTTATTCAATTTCTTTCAACTTTTTCAACATTTTTCAACCTCTTTCAACTATTTTCAACATTTTGCATATTTTTCCGACTTTGTCACAAACTCTTTCAGCATTTTTCGACTTTTTCAAACTCATTCAATTTTTTTAGAGATATTCAAATCTTTTGGAGTTTTTGAAAATCTTTCAATTTATTTCGACCTTTTGAACCTCATCAATTTTTTTTTTATTCAATTTCTTTCATCATTTTTAAATTTATTAAACATTTTCCAGATTTTTCCGACTTTTTCAACTCCATTCAACTTTTTTTCGACTTATTCAACCGCATTCAATTTTTTTAGATATGTCAACTTCTTTCAATTGTTTCAACCTCTTTCAATTTTTTTAAAATTTTCCATATTTTTCCGACTTTTTCAACCTCATGTCATACTACTTCTTTAACCTTTTTTGACATTTTTCAACCTCTTTCAACATTCTTAATTTTTATTTTCGGCTTTTCAACTTCTTTTCAATGTTTTTTAAATATATCAACTTATTCAAAATTAGTCAAGTTTTTTCAACAAATTGCATATTTTTCGATTTTTTCAACCTCAGTGGTCGGTCTCCTGGTACTAAGTTCTATAACACATAAATCAATTATGATATTAAAATTGTAAATCACTCATACGCCTAAGTGTCGGTTGCAACTAAAATGTGCAGCAAGTTCATGGTATAATTTTAATTAATTAATTTATTTCATTTAAGCTGCCACTACAGATTAAATATTTTCAATAATGGCAACAAAAGTTGCCAATAACTAACTACAGCAACACTGGCAGCATTTAATGCCACAATTATGTTGTACGCGCTTTCATAACTGATTCAATTTTAATTGATAGCCATATAAGTAATGAGTTTTGCTTACTACGTATTTATAGGTTAAATTAGAGTGGCGGCAATTATGTACAATTTATAATATAGAAGTCTTTAGTGATACCAGAAACTCTCCCTACTTAAAGAAGATTAGTAGATCTTGACTGTTGCATTGTGTAGAGAGAAATTTTCAGTGAATTGATGAATGTTTGAAAGCCTATTAGTAAAGTAAGCAATCAGCTAGTTTATGTTGTAAATATATTCGTGGTATTTTACTACAACCTATGAAATCCCTAATGCAATTCAGTTTTTATTTCATTAAAATTTTTTTAAAAAAATATTTCAGAATTTCCTCAAAGCAATTTAAAAACACAATAACTAAATAACCGCTCAAAATCTAAATGTGTGCTTCCATTATTAATAAGAAAATTTTAGGTCAACAGGTCGTATGTGTAATATATTATTTATATTTGCAGACATTTACTGATTTAATCACTGGTTTAATTCACCAACTATTGTACAACATTAATTTAAAATTAATATTTCGATTTGGTTATAACTATTACAAAGCAAACAGTTTGGCAATAATTTACACAAATATTCTAAAAAAATAATTAATATTTTATGAGTACTGAGCTTTGTTGTTTTAGCATTCCGTCCATCTATCGTATAACGAATAAACCCATTGGCATAATATCAATGTTTAATGTTGTTATTATAAATTTTGGCCGAAATGCATGCAAAATGCACAGCACCTAAATGTATGCAATGCATTTGCTTTCATTTTATATTAGACCATGCTGTATATGGCTTTGTGTGCATATTAAGCGTGGTTTTCGCCAATTACCATATTTAGTTAAGTGAATTGAAATAATATTGCACGCAAAATATGTGGCATCACGTATTTTCCCTAATTTATTATGTTGTTGCTATTTTATTGTTTGAATGTATGTTGTTGTTTGTTAAATTTATATTTGGCTAATGAAGCAGAGTTGATAGGAAAAATAAATTTTTAATTCATCTTCCGAACTTTGCTGTATTATTTTTTTTTTTTTTTTAATTCACAATACATATGTAGCTCATATATATTGTAGTATGTGGGTGTTATAGTTTATATTCTTTCAGTTAATTTTTGAACTCTCCGATTTTTAATAATTTTTTTTTTCTGAGTTTTTCGCTGAAATATTTCTTTTCCGCCGATTATGAATTTAAAAAAAAAAAAATTATTTTACTTAGCTTAATTTTTTAGTAGAATGTGCGATAACAAAAAAAAAATACTAAGTACATGAACAAAATCTTAGCAAAAAAAGATGCTTAAGCTAGTCATTCATACATGTTTCATCAATAGCTAGATAGAATCATCAGTGACCTTTGAGACGGTGATTGAGAATTTCTAATGTTTTTCTTTTTGCATAGATTTGTTGCAAACCCAAACAAAAAGTGAAAGAAAGTAAAGCGCAAATCATATAATAAATCGGTAAGCTGGTTTTTTTGAGATGTATCGGAACTGCACTTACTGTTCAGTACGGTTAATGATAACACTAAATGAAAAGTGTTATATTAAATCAATGAGTTACAAGATCAAAGACACAAAGACAAAGACACAATAACAAAAAAAAATTATTTTAACTTTACTTTGTTTCACTTTTCTCTTGGAATCTCAAAAAATTTATGCAAAAAGAGGAAAAATATCAGGCTTTGAAATTCTCACCTATGTATCAGTTCAAAGGTCACTGATGATTTCATTTAGCAATGAATAAAACTAGAATGACAAGCTTTAGCACGATTTTTTTGCTATGAATTTTGTTATTGTACTTTTTTTTTTTGCTGTTCACTTTCACTGTACTGAACCGTAAACTCAGTAATATATTTTAAATACAGAAATACATAAAACAATTAAATTATGCAAATATTAAAATTTAAATTTTTTTTTTGCGGTAGTTTTGTTATTTATATATCATTATGTCTTTCGCTAAGTTTTTTCCCGAAAAAGACGAAAAACCATTTGCAAAATAAAATATAAAGCTGACATATAAACTCTTCTTCTTTTTAGTGCTTTTATTAGAAATGAGTTTGAAAATGAACTCAAGTGATATTTAATGTATTTTGTAATATTTTAAGGAATTTTTCATACACAGTCTGCAACATTAGATTCAGTGACTTGAATAATCAGGCCTGTCGTGAATTTCACTTATACGACAAAGTGAAATTGAGGTGGATTTGAAACGTTGCAAAAAGTCGTAGACGATTATTGAACTTTTATTTGACGTTCATGTTATATTTAATTATTAAAGGCCTTAACTCCAAAAAAAAATGATGAAAAAAAAAACCTTAAGCATTTTTCTTTTTAAAAAAACTAATATCTTATAGGTTTTCAATGAAAAAAATAAAAATAATTAAAAAATAAGTTAATGCTCTATGCTCACAATTCTGAATTTTTGACAAAGCAAAAGTCGTCAATTCTACATTTTCGAAATCATCGAAAACGTCGTCGAAATGAAAACGTAACATTTTTCACGACAGGCCTGATAGTGTTTATTTATTTTGTAAAAATCAAAAACAGTCTTTTTAGTACGCTAAACTTCAATGAAAGTAGCTCTAAAATAAACAAAATTCCAGCAATTGCTTGACATCCAAAGAAAATTATGAATAGCCCCTTCAAGTGATATAGATAAATTATTTCACTGGAGTCGGCTACATTGCCATGATGACTTCGATAGTCTCTTGTATTTGTTAAATGTATTGGATTTATAAATTTACGTGCGATCTGTGTTGACAAACCAAATGTATTCAGTTGCGTAATACGCGTATTGAACTCATTTGCGAAATATGATGAATATGGAAAATACATACAGAACATTGAGTCCATTAAACTTTTGTCAAAAATCACATATTTATTGCGACTTATTGATTCATTTTTGGCATAATATGAAAAAGTTTCCATATTTGTAAGAACTCCAACCCTATGTAAAGGTGATTCTTCAAACTCTTTAAGCACCTGATAAGGTGTTGAGTTAACAATAATTAATAGATCTTTCAGTTCAGGAATATTTTGTGCAATATTGCCATAAATTATATCAGTTAAAATTTTAAAATGCTGTTCCCGAAGCTCTTGAAATGATTTTGGCAGAGGCTTTGATGGCTGATTAAGCATAAAGGTGAAAAACAAGCTTGAATATGAAGCACAAAATATTAATGTTAAAAAACACCATGTAATAAATAGCATATTTGGAACAGCTCTGTACAAACGTTTATGGTACTGGTAACGTTTCAGAATTGATAAGATAATACGTAAAATGTTAACGATTAAAACAATAATCCAAGTTGAAGTGCTAAAAGGAAAGAAAACTATTTCCAACGATGAGTATCCCACAGAGTTCTTTAGGAGTATGCAAAGCGAAGTTTGGTAATAGGATTTAGTGGACGCAAGAAATCGCATGCGATTAGGTGTACATTCGCTGTAGCCAAGTGTAAGTTGTGCTTGTCGTTGATTGAGCTGCAAAAAAATAAGGTCATTATTATATACATATATATGTATTATATATTTTTATACCCTACACAGAGGGTATATTCACTCTGTCATTCCGTTTGTAACGCATAGAAGGGGGCATGGTAGGTATAGAAAAATATACATATATATTATTGATCAGCGTCACCACCTGAGTCGATATAGCTATGTCCGTCTGTCTGTCTGTCTCTGTGTCTGTCTATCTGTGTGTCTGTCTGCCTGTGTATCTGTCTGTCTGTCTGTCTGTTGAAATCACGTTTACGGGAAAGCTAAGCAAGCTAATTCAATGAAATTTGGCGGACAGGTCACATCTTCTTGCAAGCTGCTAGCATATAAAAATGGGCGAAATCGGATCACGACCACGCCTACTGCCCATTTTGAAAAAAGTTGCTGCGATTTTGATGAAACTTGGTAGTTTGGTGAACATGTGAACAAAATTAAGATTGAGCTAGGTTTTAAATTTGCAAAGGCTCTTAAAGGGGCGTGACACAGCTATAACTCGTAAACCGTGGAAGATATTGTGATGAAATTTGGTACACGGACACAGATCATATACTATATCTTGAATTGCGTTTAAAGTGGGCGGAATTGGAAAAGTGGCCGTGGCACTTTTTAACAATTTAAATTTTGATTTCGTATAATTCAAAATTGGCACATTTGGTTTTCATAAAAATTTTAGTGATGATACTACTGAAATCAGTCATCAATACAAGCTTCGTTATTATACTGGAAAAACACGTTTAAGGGCGTGGCACAGCCCACAATATTTATAAACGTTATAATTAGAGAACTAAAAACGTAATCGTAATGAAATTTAGTTTGGCAGATATACTTGCTAAAAGGTATCTTCTTACAAAAATTTGGCACAAAAGAACCGGTGGGCGTGGCACCTCCCATATAAGCAAAATACGTTTAATGCTATAGGTGGTGTGCAATGAGAGTAATCTTCACAAAATTGGTGGTGCATAGGTGTCAATTATTATATGCTATAATATTAAAATTAAATTTTGACAGGATTTCATTAGTGGGCGTGGCACCTCCTATATTAACATAAAGTTAGAAGTGATACTTTAAGAGAACTATTGCAGCAATTGGCTTGCAATTTGATGTAGGTGGTTAACTTGCCATAAGGTATATCAGCATCTGAAGCGGGCAAAATAGCACCACTGGGTGTGGCGCCTTCCATACAAGTAAAATACCTTAAGTGGCATATCTATCGAAATATATGAGCAATCATACTAAAATTTGGTAAAAGAGGTTTGTTTAAGCAAAGCTATTTATGGATAAAATCAGTTTCGATTATATTAGTGGGTGTCTTACTGCCCTAAATTTTAAAGTTAATTACGGCATATATCGCAAGCTATACAAGCTATTTTGCTAAAATTTAGTATACGGATGTCAATGACGAATATAATTTATTCAACCAACATATATAGTCTTAGCTACTTACCACATTGTAGACTCCAGTTAAAGTACCATTATCATAGACTGTTCCACCAATATCGCTACTATGATCACTAAGAGCAATAGAGAAGTTTAGTTTCTTTGATATTATCTTCAAAATCTCTCCATCAATTCCAGTTAAATTTTCATCACCCAAAAGCAGGTTTTTTAGTATAATAAATGGTGGTAAATGAGCAGTTAGAACTTTTAATGGGCACAAGTTCATGTCAACCTTTTTAATAGGAAATAAACTTGTTCTACGAATTCTGTAATCATTATTTTCTGAACAGCTTTCCAAAAGTACTGGTCTTGTAGAACCACAGTGTCCATATGTAAATGGATAAAACGTATAGATATCTACTTTTTTGGAAATTGCTACCATTATATTGACGTCAACAAAAGAACCTTTGAAGTGTAGTTGAAAAATTTTGTGCATTTCATTGATAGGCGCAATAGTTAAGTAATCAGGAACCATTAATATAATAATAACATATTTTTTATAATTCTGTGCTACTGTTTCAAAATGAGTCAATGAGTCCATGTATGTATTGCTGAGAAAATTGCACTTAATTTGTCAGTTTTTGATTTAAATATTATTGTGTTAACTTCAACTTACAGTAAAGACTCGTATGAATCAAAAACGTACAGTTCCAAATTTGAGCGTAATTGCACTATTTTAGAGAGCGCGAAGTATTTTGTTATCAAAACATCATGTTGCAATACTCTTTCAACTAAATCTCCAAGTATATATTGCATATTTCTGTCAATACTGTAGTATGTAATTCCAACATCGCCCCGAAAAGTGTGACTTACGGTTTCCAAAACATCAGCAACACATTTTGCTAGCACGTCATTGTTATTTTCGAAATCATTCGTCCATGTAAATTTTGTATATGATATGTTATGAGTTTCAGCATTTGCCATGCAGTTCCAGCTAAAAAACAGGAGAGCAGTTATTAATTTTGGTATCAAAGACATTTTTTTTTGTATAAGTCCGAACTGTAAGCTGTCTGAAAGTAATCTGCGGAAATACTACATAACATTTGTATGTGAGGTATAAGTTAAAAACTTATATTGTATCATGTTTTAAATTCATAAAAAATGAAATTCTCTTGGGCGTGCTGTACTATGTTTGGAAAACGATTTAAAGTATTTGAAAACAAAATATTCGCACTTGTCCTGGAAAAACAGAGCTTCAGAGTCACTGATTAAATTGAGAAAAAACTACTTGGGGGACTTCTGCTTGCTCTGCAGTAATCGTAAAAGTTATTGAAATAGAAAGTTTGTGGCATTATTTATATAATTAGCCGCATGTTCTACAATACCCGAAGGTACTGTAATCTGTCTGTGAACTAAGATATTTTTGACAATGATCGATGTAATAAAATTTTATTGTCTATTGTATCGGTTATTAAGCACAATTTCAATAATATTTTATGATTATGTGTTATCGTCATGACAGTGTGCATTGTTTTGCAATGTGGTATACATACAGTAGGTCAAAGCCAAATTCGTACATTAAAAAAATTATTTTCCAATTCTTTTATATTCATCATCAGTATCGGTTTCCAAATCAATAACTGTTGGTTTAACGGCGATTTTGATGATTTTTTTTGTCCATAAGCAATTGATAACAATCATTTTCTTATCATAGCAAAGTATCCATTCATTAATTTCCTGTTGATTATCCCAATGAGAGACTAAAGCCAAGCTTCTCGTTTCACATCATCACGCTCAACTGTTTCAGAGAGAGTTTTTGCGGTTGATTCGGGCCAAAGTTTATTCAAAGCCCATTTCAGTGTTTCCTGAGAAACTTCAGCCCAAGCCTCCGATCCGTCTTATCGATATCATTTTTCAAATTGAGCGCTTTCTAGAATTATTGCAAAGAAAGGACTTCTTCCATAATAAGACTTTGGATGAATTTCTTTTTCTATCGTGAATAAATTTTTCGAAACCATTCCATTTATCATGCATCAAAGTGAGCGTTCCTAAATGTTTATAAATTGAACTATAGACATGCTGAGATCTAAACTGATAAAGTTGCAGCTTCGAAAATCGGTAATGTTAATGGCTTATACTTGAGGTTAAATCAAAGCGGTCATATTCTCTTATAAGATAAGAGCTTGGAAGCCTAATCTAAAGATATGATATTTTTCCTGTCAACTGTATGGAGCTCAAGGTTATGTGGATAGTTTACTTTTATATGGCAGCCTCCAAGAGTATGTAATCTCTTCTCAGATAGTGACGGATTTTTAATATTTTCCGACTTTTTAAACAAATTTCGAATTTTCGATTTTCATTAACATTGTTGGATATTATTGTCGTCGAACTTTGCCGGTTTCTCAATTCTACTCGATAATTTTTAACTAGACTGGATACCGTTTTATACTAACATAATGATATTTCCTTCCTACCTTTTTTGTGTATTACACCAAATAATGAGAGCGTTTCTGACTGCTCTAAGTGAAATGTTTTAAAACAATTTTTCGAAATTGATTTCATTGATTTTTTTTCCTTTTTTTAAGTCTTACAAAGATTTTTTCAATTTCTTGAAGCATTTGAAAGCTTAAAATTACTGTAATTCTGATCACTGGCACTTTCGAATTGGTTTTTAAAGAAGTAATCTTTAACAGTAGCTGTGACAATTTTAATAAGTTCATAACTTCTTTGAAATATTCTTTTCATACCTCTAAATTTCTTTTAAAACTTATTGGATTTTGTCGTATGCTAAGAGTTACACAGTTTAAACTATATGACGTATGCATAGAAATTTATTAAAATAAATTAACTCCCATTGGTAGCTGTCAAAATATTGATTTAAGCTAAAAATATGCTTGCTCTGTAGGGCAAAAATAAATTCAATTCAGCCAACCAAAATGCATGAAAAAATATACAGAGTTCTTTTATTTTGAATATTTTTGAATTTCACAAATCACATACAGGTTGCAATGCATAGCAAAAAAAAAAAACAAATGTTTATATCATTGTAAAAGCATTTTGTTACCACTCGTATGATATCCAGTTGTCAAGTTACGTTGCGAACAATTAATCTCTAACTGCAGAGCAAAATATTAGCAATTGTGGAAAGTCAAAACTTCTGACCTGTTTATTGAGTGTTTTATGAGCTTTGAAGTAATTGCGCTTATAATTTACCTGTGTCAGCAGTTCATTTTGCAATTTCAACTCTTACCTAATGAGTACTGTAAACACTTATATAAGCACTGAACACACGCACACACACACACAGGCGCATATGCACATAAATACCAAAAATACACAGAGAGCAAAGCAAATGATTTATATTGATTTACTAACCACAAATTTAATGTGATTATGAACTGAATGTGGTTTACATGGTGACTGCTGTGCTATTCATATATATACAAGCACATGAATGAACATAACCGTATATTAGTATGTGTGTAAACATATACATACATCCCCGTAGGCAAGTGTGCAAGGAATTTTCCGGCAAAGGAATTCCATGTGTATGTGTAAAGTTATCTCAAAATCAGTCTTTCATGCAATATAACTAAATCAATGGCAATAATTTCTGTATAGAGCAAATCCATCTCAAATCATGCAGTCGGAGTGACTTCAAATTGCGGAATTGGTTGCCGATTAAATATGTTGTTTTTCAAAGTAATTAAGGATTTGATTGAAAATAATTTTTTACGAAGTTATGCCCATTTAAAATTTTAGTGTGAAAAATCATTGAAAATTGGTTCAAAATGGTCGCATTTTCATTCAAATCAAAATAATTAACTTTTTGATTCTAATAGAACTTCTGATTTTCTGTCAGAATCTTTAAGAAATTTTGAAAATTGTTGAAAATTGGCGGAGTTATAGCCCATTTTTATGAAAAAAAAAACAAGGCTGATTTTCTCAAAAGCCCCAATGTTTTTTTCGCTTAAAATTTCATTGTGGATTTGTATTAATAAGATAAAGAAATGACACGAGTTTAATGCCTCTTAACCCACATTTGAGGTCAGGAGGTTTTTTTTTCCCAAAATAAAAATGTAAATTTTTTTTTTCATCATTGCCAAGCCACTCTACGGTACTATTTTCAAAGAAAATAACAGCAGCAACATTCTAAATTACTTTCTGTAAATCCTGCTTGCATTCTCCATGCTTTTTTTTATCGTTATTTTTGTAATAATATTTTATCATAGGAAATATATAAAAAAATTGTAAGCACATATAGCTTTTTCGCTGAAAAAGGCAAGCAAACAAAATATTCAAAACCCACAGAAGTACAGTCAGAACTGGTATGAAATTTTTACAGTTTGTTAGTATCAATCAAGCGAGTTATAAAAGCAGACTATCAAACTTTTATTTTGGGTGCTTATTTAGGGTGACCCTAAATAAATATAATTTTCTCGAAGACCGCTTAATCGATTCTCATAGAATTTACACCACATGGCTTTTATATAAAGAGGCATAACTACTGAAATGGGCAGAACAACGTCTGCCGGGACAGCTTGTTTCTTATAAAAACGAAAATATTTTTGAAGTGTGTTACTTTTTGTTTTACTGCTGCTTTTACCTACTGGGATAAGAGATTCACACACAAACATAATTGCCTTGATCAAATGTTGGCATACAAATGCAACTTTATAAAAGCACACGCTTACTTGGAATCTGTTGTATTAGGGTGGATGGTGTAAAATATGAAAATATTCATATTGAAATTTAATAAAACTTAAAATAGAAATGACGAGATGAAGCGAGTTTCTCAACTTAGTGGAAAAGTCTCGCAAAAAAAAATAAAAATGGCAAAATAACAAGATATATCAGAGTTTGGGTAATATTTCTTTGAAGATGAAGAGTTTTGCCTTGTGCGGTTTGCCTGTTTTTTTATAAACTCAATTGTCTTTCCATTTAAGTGCCACCCCCACACTTATGCTCACATGTATGTATTTATTTGTTAGCACTTCTTGCTTGCATGAACATTTGTAGATTCCCTGGTTAGTGTACCATTTTGAGGCCTATAAAGATCTACTGTTAAGCCACTAAAATTTGGTCAACATTTGCAAATTATGCGACACTCAGTGCTGCTGTGCTTTGCGGTTGTAGTTTGTGGGTGTAGGCACATGTTAATAGTGTGGTTCTAGATATATTGGTTTTGATTGAGCGGGTGGTGCTGTGACAAGCAATAACCTGGTCAAGTTGACACAGTGGCACTGATTACTTGCAAGTGGTTATTCATGATGCCACAGCCACTGTCATTGCTGCTGCTGCTGCTGCTGCTATTGATGTTGTTGTGATATTTCTCTGCAACCATCAATGACTGATGAGTTTATAATTCAAAAGTTCGGCACTTTGTTCTTTAATTATGTTTGTATTGCGTTGTTGTAGTTTTGATGAGCTACGTAAAGGAGATTTACGGTTTTTCACAATTTATTCATAAACGCAAATGAGCTGAGTTGTCGGTTGAGTGCTTTTGTGTGTCAGTTTTGTAAAGTGCGCAATATCTTGTCAAAATAAGATATAAAATGAATATTTAAATTAAATGTTGCAAGCTATTAAAGTCTGCGAAATTTAAAGCATTAATTATGATGTTGAATTTCAGCATCGGAATATTTTTAAGCTTATAATCTGAAGCTTTTTGGATTATTATTTGTTGAAATTTTTAATTGTTGAAGCTTTGTTGTGAAGCTTTCATATAACTATCTGTTTATTAGATCCAAAGACCCAGATACTGAAAGTTCTGAAAGTCTGCATAAGGTTATTCATTAATATAAATATATTCAAGCTCAACCTATCGCCTTTTTCTCTTGAACTAGTATTGGTATTGGGACCCTTTTTATAAGTTGCTATTTCAATTAACATGAAAATTTGATATTGGATGAGGAGTTATTCAAAAAACGATTAAAGGAAAAAGATAATGGTAGAAGCATAAGTTTTAAAGACAATATAATAGTGTTAGCTATGCTTAAGTCCTAGTGGTTTTCACCAAGATGAGATATAATAAGATCAGATATAGTTCATATAGTTGAGTTCATGCGTTTGAGCTAGAGCTCCAAAAACTATTTTGAAGCTGCTAGACTAACGTGACCATATGATACGCTTTTCGCGGAGCAAGTCCGCGTTTTTGATTTTCTGCTCCGCGCGTTCTGCGTTTTCATTGAAAATAATAAGTCTCATTTTGCTAGGGTGTTTGGTGAGTGAGGACCTTTTTTTTAGAAAATACAAAAAATAATACCGAATCCATTTCAAACCATGCAGTCGGAGTGACTTCAAATTGCGGAATTGGTTGCCAATTAAATATATTGTTTTTTAAAGTAATTAAGGGAACGTATTTTCCCCCGATTCGATTGAAAGTCATTTTTTACAAAGTTATGCCCATTTAAAATTTTAGTGTCAGAGCTTGAAAAACCACTGAAAATTTTTTCAAAATGCAGTACAGTCGCGTTAATCCGGACAATCGCTAATACGGACTTACCAGTAATCCGGACATTTTTACGATTCGGACATTTTTGAAATTTTGCCTCTACAATTCGGACAAAACTAATTCAAAGTATGCTTTGGTTACCAAATAGACTGTGGCTGGCACGAACATGTCAACTTTGATTTTTTCAAATTTATTTCGTTAAGTTACGGGTCTTCTTCTGAGTACATTTTCATACTCGTGAGTTTTTGCAGACATATTGTTTATTTAAAATTTGTGGAATTTTTTCAGTCATTTTATTCCTTACTCATATGATTACAATTTCTCTATAAAAACATTAAAAAGTGAATGAAATCCCCGAAACCATGTGTCCGGATTAGCGCGATAGTACTGTAGTCGCATTTTCATCCAAATGAAAATAATTAATTTTTGTCTTTTGATTCTAATAGAACTTCTGATTCTCCGTCAGAATCTTTACGAAATTTTGAAAATTGTTGAAAATGACGGAGTATTAGCGCTTTTTATGAAAAAAAAAGGCTGATTTTCTCAAAAACCAGCTTAAAATTTAATTGTGTATTTGTATTAATATGAGAGAGAAATGACATGAGTTTAATGCTTGAAAACGTATTTGAGGTCAGGAGATTTTTTTTTCCAAAATTGAAATGTCAATTTTTTTGTTTTTCATCATTGCCAAGCCACTCTACGGTACTACTTTCAAAGAAAATAACATAAACAACATTCCAAATTACTTTCTGCAAATCCTGCTTGCACTCTGCATACTTTAGTTTTACCGCTATTTTCGTAAAAACTTTTTAGCAAGAGAAAGATATAAAAACATTGTAAGCATATTTAACTTTTTCGCTGATAAAGTCAAGCAAACAAAACATTCAAGTCCACAGAAGTGCAGTCAGCGAAAAAGCTATATTTGCATACAATGTATATATTATATTATGTTATATATGTATTTCCCATGATAAAAAGTTCTTACGAAAATAACGGTAAAACAAAATTATGCAGAATACAAGAACGATTTGGAAATAGTCAACATTTGATTTTCCTTAAAAATAAATGGAGATATCTGATTTGCTACTGTTTTCGGGATTTGAAAGTGAGGACCTTTTTTTTTTAGTACCTAAATGCAGTTAAAACAAAAGAATCTTATAAATAGTTTCATCAGCTTTTTCCTGCTCCGCGTTTTGGTCAAAGATATCTGGTCACGTTATGCTAGACCGAGTTCAATAAAACATATAGATTGAAGAAATATACATATGCATATTCATCCAGTAAGGAAGGACATTTTTTATATGAATATTAAGAAAGGGTATGACATATACTAGACAAGCAAATATAAACTTTTCCAAGAAAAAAAAAACAAAAAAAAAAACACTTAAGCATATCTCAGAAAATTAGAAACTTTATGCTATATTATAAATGTTTCTTTTTAACTGACTTATTGAGGGTTTGCCTCGAAACTGAAACTTTCTTATGATACTATATAGGCTGGCAAGCCATTCCACGTTTATGTGCGCGCATATATACCAAGATTGTTTCTACTTTAATTCCCAGGCTAGTCCGAAGTGAAGTTGTTGAAAACGCGGCATTACTCTGTCAGGCTGAATGGAGCTTGGTTTCAGGTTCGTGTTATTTTTTCTCTTCGTGCAATTGTTTTGTACATCTTGGGTTTTAATGTATGTATCTTTGCTCTATAAAATATAGTGGGGTAAGGCCACTCGAAATATTTTTTGGAAGCAAAAAGTGCCTAGCCTCCCATAGCCTCCACCTTTGCATGGCATAAATAGTTTATGATGCTATAAACATGGTACTAGCATACGATATGATAAAGGAACCTTAAAGATATAAATAAATGGGTGCATTTGTAAATAAAAGGAACATAAATAGAAAGATATAGACAATTCATTTCATTTCCTTTTCATTTGCACAAGAGCAACAGAGCACTAGGTTGTAAAATTATCTAAGTTTTAATGTTACTATAACTTTGTTGGAGGGAGATACAAAAGAGGGGAGTGTGTCGAAGGCTTTCTTTTTTTTGCCTGCATGGAGCAGGTGTTCAATTTGTTTTTGTGAATTAAATGTGTTCTGACCCCATATGTTTGTATGACTGTATGTTCATATGGCCCAAATGGATATGTTGAGAATATGTATAATATGTATAATAAGCTTTTAACTAACCTTTTTTTTATACTTTAAGCTCAATAGCTCAGAGAGCTACTAGCTGTTGCTAAACTGTACTATACTATTATTTTCATATTATAAAAGTATTATTTAAAAGTCAGTGCGCTTACATGATCAGCATCTAGTTGAAATATATTTAAAAATGGATGTAAAATTTCAATTAAAATAAAAAATAAAATATAAATTTTTTTTTTTGATTTTTAATCATTTAAAAAAATTGACCAATAAAAATAAATTCTTCCTGCACATGAGCACGATTTTTGGAGATGAGGTGAAGGAATGCATTTTAATATACATAAATCTGTTTTCTATTAATTTTATTTAATCAGTTGTTCATCCACGGGGAATCTATAGCCCTTAGCAACGCCACTGGCAATGACCAAAAATATGTTTTATTATAGTTTCAAACTTTTTCAATCAAATATTTGCGTAAATTAACTTTTTTGTTTTTCAGGTAATGTGACAATTGATACGTTAAGCCAAATCATATATGTACTTTTTATGGTTATAAAAATCGAGCTTAAATGAATCGATAGTGAATCTAGATATAATCGTCCACTCAATTAATTTAAATTAAAAAAGATTGTTCATGCAAATTTACCTGTACATTTTTTAGTTTTTAAATCAGTGAAAAGGTGCCGGAAGGTCAGTTTTTCGATATTGCAATCTATTGAAGCTTTGCAGAAAGTTAACATACTTTCTTTTGCTAAGAGCATTTAATAGCTGATACTTTCTTGTTCTTTAAACTATTTTGTAGTTCTTTTATAAAGTCTTAAGCTTTTGTGGGAGTTTTAAGAAAATATAAGAATGAAACATTTTTAAAAACTTAAAACTGTTAATTTTTTTAAAGCTTAAGTTATTCAAAGAAACTGTGAGGATATCCCTTTAACATTTTCATATGTAAAACAAAATAAGCTCACCGTTTCTACTACTTTCAGTGTCCTTTATCTCCGCATGCAGCATCCAATCTACGAAAAACTCTTTCAACGCGCAGCGAGTGTCTTTAATTTTCTCGTCAGCATTTCCTCGATATGCGTATTTTCTGCTTTAGCGATCGTTTCTATAATGGTTTAGAATGGCTCTGCTTCCCTGAAGACTTCACTTCACTGTCCACACTACAAAAATCCGGTCATTTGGAAAGAAATTTTGCATGCAAAACGGTAGTCCTTATAAGCAAAAATAGCATCTAATTGACAGTTATATCTAAGGACCAAAATGCTAATGTAAGGGACAAATCAACTGAATTACTTTTACATGAGACAGTGTCATTTTATATTTCCCTTATTTTATTTTAGTTGTTCTTTTATTAAATATCAAAATAGCTTCCAAAATGTTCTATGTCACATAGTAGTAAAAAAAAAGCGTTAAGTCTCTTTTGGAAAATACTTTGAAAAAAGCTGTTTTAAAAACGAAATGTTAAAATTAAGCTTGAAATTTTTTTGTCAATGCAGCAACATCAACATAATAAACATTGAACATAATAACAACAAATGCAACTATTAAGTGCAACAACGTCGACATTATTATCAGAAACTACAAAAACTTATGAGAAATAATATGCATAAATATGTACATGAAAGCAAATGTCCTGTAGAAATTTTACAACGGGATGAAAATTTCGTACCATGACAACAGAATCGCCCAAAGCCAAAATCGTAAAAAAATTTTAAAACTGGTAATGATTTTTGCACAAAAATTTGAATAAAAAAATAATTCTCAAAATAAGGAAAATTTTATTTCATGTGAAACATATTCTATAATGTTGCATGAATTTCCTTATTTTTCGCGCGATTTTTCATGTTTGCTTAGGCAAATATTTTTTGGAATATATTACTTCTTGGCCAATATATTTTAAATGATTTCATCCACATACAAAATTAATATTTAATTTTAGCATCATTTCCTAAGAGCAAAATAGCAAAATATAAAAAAAGCTCAAAAAAATTCATTAAAATTTAGGCCTTAAAATAAAACATGAAACATGAATAGTAACGCAGCAACTGTCATCTGCTGATTCTATTCCCGTTGGGCTTTTTAAGAGTAAATACAAATAGACAAAGCTGCACATTTAAGTTATGCAAAGCACATACATGCAAAAAATTCATGATGCACACACACGCAACGTCACACACTTAACCTCAATTTAGTTTGCAAATTCAAATTTTTGCCGTGCGCGTCAACAAATTTTTTCTGTGTTTTTGTTTTTATTTCAGACTTCTGTTGTCGTAAAGCACAGATGCGTTTTGTTCGCTCGTTTTTTGCGGTTGCATTTTTTGGTTTATTGTTTTATTGTTGCACTTAAAAACTTTAATTTGCCACGTTTTACGCCCATGATGAATAACTGCGTATTTTCGTGTTAGGGTGTATTTAAAAAAAAATTGGATACTAAAAAATAAATTGTATAAAAATTGGGCCTCGTTGTGTGTGGAGTAAAATTAAATTTCTATTTCCCAATTATTTTTCACTGTCAACTGCCTATCTTTTTATCTTGGTATCTGACTTTAAACCTATATTTTCGTCTCTGTATCTATCCTATCTCAGTATTTAATATTCTCTTGAAAAACATTCTTGCTATAATTTAATATATATCGAGTTCATATATTCATTTTATGTGCCACGCTCACTTATTCAAAAATGTTAAGTTCTATAGGGACAATATATTTGTTACTTAATGTTCATGTAGTAACTTTGAATATATTCCATTCAAACGCCCACAATACCATTTATCTGAACTTTACCCCTACATAGTGATTGTATTACTAATTTTCCTAGTTGTTACAGTCACTCATTTGAAATTTTCTTTGATGTAAACATTAGATTTATTCATTATTTTGTTTATCTTAAAATATCATGCCCATTTGTCTGAACTAACCCGTAGTGGATCACGCAAACTACTCAATTTTCATTAGGACAAAGATTAAGTCACTATGTGTCAGTATATATAGCTCCATAACGTTCCACTGTACAACTTTTCTGATATAAGTTTAAAAGTTTTATGCTTCTATGTGAACCGGCACGCCTACTTTCAGAATCCGCCCACATTTTTTCTGACAATTCTTGTATCAGTAAGTGATTTTGTACTAAGCTACATTGTATTTGTTTGAAAATTTTCTTTTTATGATAACATTGACAAAAAAACAAAAAACTAAGTGTTGGAATATTCATTGCCTCGATGTAGTACCTACATATTAAATGGCGCAATTGACTTGCTACGTTTGATTTGCTGGTGTATAACAAATATATATTTGATATACCTAAAGATATCAAATATACCTAAAGATACCAAATATTTATTTGAGCGAAACATACTTTATTTGAAAAAAATAGTGACAAACGTTCGTTGATACATTTTATATATTATATTTAATCGAATCGTTTTATCAGTGTATAAATACTATAGTCGTTCGGATAACATCACTTTTCATGCTCTATAGCTGGAGCTTAATTCATCGGTAAGCAATTAATGTGTGTAGTTGTGACTTACGTTTATGGTAGTAACCAGATCCGTCCATTTTTGCTTGGAACTCAACTCCGTTCAGCGTAGGTTTTGGCATTCATAGCTCTGGTTGCTAGACAAATAATTTTGCACCATCTTCATATTATGCAGATTGACTTTTCGCATTTATTTTGAAACATTTTGTTTATGCCAGCCCATAATATATATCACCAGTTCTTCCAAAACATCTTATATACAATAGGTTTGGCTGTTCCTCTTGAAGACATTACAATTCTGAGGTTGGAGTTTTTTTGGTAGAATTCTTAATAAATTTATACAATAGATCGTGAAAAGTATTAGTTCACCTTTTTTTTCAGAGTAGATGTTCAGTTATGAGAATTTTCGTCTATGACCAGAGTCCATAATAGGGAAGTGCATCAGCAGTGTAGTCAGCTTCTTTTGATTGTTATTTAGTTAACCCTTTAATCTTGTATTCCCACATATTATACATGACCGAAAGTTCGTGATAAGTCCATAAAATGGTTATTGGTTGCAGGAAATGAAAAAAACTGCACCTTATCATAACGTTCAAATCGAACTACGCAAATTTTACTTCTCACATTCTTTGTTTCGCTCTTTGATTCAAACACCAACCCGTACTATAGCAAGCAGAAATAAAAGAGAGGAACAAAGTGGTAACGTTCTGCCCCACGTACAAAAAACTTCATTCGCTTTGTTGTGGTTTTGACTCGCGATTGCTATCCGAACCCGTACCAAATGTAGTGCTCGTTTTTGGCATTAGATTCGTATGAGGATACCATGGTCCGAGTACCCTTTTTCAGGTCGAAAAAGCTTCTTTACAGAGTTCCGAGCCTCCGTTAGTGATGTCCAAAATTTATTTTGAGTTATTTTTCGTTTGAAAAAAAAAAAAAAAAATTTTTTCCTGAAAATGAGTCAAAACTGATACCATGGTCCAGACCCATTTCGGGTCAAAAACGGTTCTTTTCAGGATCCCGAGCCTCCCTTAGTGATGTCCAAACCTATTTTGCGAGCTATCTTTCGTTTAAAAAAAAAAGTTTTTCCCTCACACGAATCTAATGACAAAAACGATCACTACATTTGGTACGGGTTCGGATAGCAATTGCGAGTCAAAACCACAACAAAGCGAATGAAATTTTTTAATACGTAGAGCAGAACGTTAACATTCTGTTGCGCTTTTTTTCTGACCCATTTGTGAGAGTGTGTGTTTTCAACAGCGGTAACCGCCATGTACATTTAAAAATGCAATAATTTGCTGACTACAGAAAGCAACCAAATAAAATTTATGAAATCATAAATATTAAAATTTTTGTTTTAATCTTTTAGACCCACCCTACTAAAAAATATTCCATTGATTTTGCTGTCGCCTGCTAAGCACAATGTTTTCAATTGTGCTTTTGTATTGTTGCTGTTGTTGTTGCTATCTCGACTTATGTTATTAAAATTTTCATTTAAAATGCACAATTTGTGGTAAAACTAATAAATAATGTGGCAACTCTGGTACTTTTTTGACATCGCATATATTGGAAATGTAAATTAGACTGTAAGTAATTTCACAAATTTTTTTCCAAGCTTCTTGCAGTTATTTTATAGTTTTTGTTAAAAAAAGTATAATTTTTGACTTAAAAATGTTGCTAAATTTTGCCCACTGTAGCTTGTCGCCGAATACTTGAAGTTTTTTTTTTTATTTCTTACTCGAAAATGTGTGGAATTATAGAAAAAATTATTTTAGCTTTTAATTCTTTGTTTAATGAGTTTTTTAAAAACAGCGATATACACTGAAAAATTTTTTTTTTAATGTTTGTTCTTTATTATCTTATGAGATTTTAAGCAGAAAAAGAAATACACTGAAAAAATATTTCTTGCATGATTTTTTTCAGTGATTTCGGTAGTTCTTAAAATCACATAAAGTAACAAAAAATATCAAAAAATTTTATCTATAATACCACTGGTTCTCGATTAATGAAATGTTTACAAAAGCAACATTTAGTTTTCGATGTTTTATTGAGCTTAATTAAAAATCAAGTCAGTGGCGTCACTTCACCAAAATTTTGGGGGGGAGGGGGCGCAAGAATCATAATTCCACCACTGTTAGATGGTTTTATTAAATTGATGTATTGAATAATAACTGGTATTAGATCCTTGTGGGGGGCCAATGCCCTTTCCAGCCCTACTGAATTAACGCCTCTGAATCAAGTTAATTTTTAGGTCAAAAATTTTGTAGTTTTTAATAAAAACATTGATAAAACCCCGTTTGAAGAAACTGTGAAAATAACGGACACTCTACTGTGCATACAAATCAAAAGTTATGCTGCTGCAAGCTTATGAATATTTGAATAGCGCGATTATCATGAGGAGAGATCATTTTAGGAGCAAATTGTGCACTGTGACATCAGCAGCTGCGGCTGTATATGAAATGTCAATAAACTTAAAATTTATGCTAAATATTTTACTATGCGTTTGATGGTATAGCGCGCTGTATGACAACGTTGTTTGAATAAAAGTTTATATGAAAAATTTCTACGTTGCTTTCATATAATTTATTTTGAGCCCCAAAAATTAGGCTTTAAAATTCAATAAATTATTTTTGAATGTGGAAATATAAGATGGAAAAGCAAAACTAAATTGCAAATTTCCAAATGAATGTTGAATACTTCATAGCAATTTGCCTTTATAAAAGTGTTGAAAATTTCCATATATTTCAAATATGTTCTAACTTTAAATTGCCAGTGGTTAAAAGTTTTGGAACTTTTATAACTAACTATCTGAATCACATGCTAGAATAATTTTTGTGCAACGTTTGGACTGAGTATTGACAAAACTGCAGACAATAAAAGTTCTTTTAAGGTGTCACATAAAAATTGCATTTTTTGCAGTAATACAGTGTAGCTACTGAAAGGTATAAAACTGAAATAAATTTAACAAACATTTAATCTTTAATTTATTTATTATTTTATTTCGAAATATAACTAGGAAACTTTTTAGTATTATGTGTGAAAAATGGCTTCGTTCTTCTAAAACCAGATCTCTTGATTATCTTCAATTTCTGGACCTAAAATATTTCAAATATTTTGATTAGATTTCAAATAAATCAATTGCTGAAAGACACGCTGAGATCAAATTCTTGCAGATGTTTTCTCTGCAAAAAACTAAAGCAAAAAATACATAAAATTAAATTATAAATTTTAATTAATTTTTATATTTCATTTCTGTTCCATTTGCTTACATTTGCATAAGACTCAAAGTGCTTTCATCTGTCGTTCTCTACACTTCATAATGGGAAAAATTGGTAACATATTTTTCATGAAGACAACAATATGATATTCATTTTCTCGTTAGGTCTCTTCTTCTCTTCATCATTACTAGCAAAATGTAATATGTATGTATGCATGTGTGCAATCATTTATAAATACACATACACAAATTCTGTTACTGAACTTCTGTGCTGATTTGTGTGAGTTTAATTGTCTTTTTAGTGAAACTGTTGGTCATTTAAATGTCTTTGATTTCTGTAACAATTTTCCAAATGAAAAATAGTAAAATAGAATTTTCAATTTAATGGTAAATAATACTGTGTCACAGCAATTTACACATACATTCGAACATACGTCCTCCTATCATCAAAGGCAAGTGACAAATACACACGAGAGTATGTGACACAATCAAGCAACTCAATCCTTTGTGCAGTCAGATAGAAATTCGAGTTCATGCAGTGAAGCAACTAAATACCGACACAAACGAATGGACAAGCGACGGACGAAGAACAAACACAATTGAGGTAGTGACCAACTGTGAATGCTATTTCATATGGGCAGTAATGCTGTGGTTTTGAAAACTTACCCAGGAGGTGTGAGAGAAATGTATGCGTCAAAAATATCTTAGAAGAGAATTTTATTATTTTTTTTGTTTTATTAATTTTTTTATATATTATTTTTGAAATTATGAATAAATAAATAAAAAATAAATAAATAAATTCAATACTTCTTGAGATTTCGGTATCCTCTCCAAATTTAATTCATCCAGAATATTTGAGCTGATTAAAATTCTTAAAGAAACTAATATATATGTATTTGCTCAAAATTTATAGAAAAATGTCATAAACGGAATAACCACCATAAAACTTTTGTGTGAAATGAATAACAGATCTCACGTATTATTTTCTTATGAAAAATTGCCGAATATTTCTTGTCACTTTTGTAGAAGAAACTAAAAGCTATTGACTGATTGACCAGAATTTTGAACTATAGCGGCCTTATTTCTTATTTTTATGAGGTATAACGATGTTGCAGGACAAGGAAGAGTAAAAATTTCGTGAAAAAAAATTAAACTGGAATTTCTCCTACAAAATAGGATCAATTTTGATGGCACTAAATTTTATATTTCTAAAAAAGCAAATTTCTAAGATGGCCAAAGTGTCGTGACTAAAAAAAAAAACTGAGCCTAAAGATATAACCTTCTTACTTCTTGGCCATACTTCTTATGAAAGGACATTTTTTGAGTAACTTTTTCTTAAGTTTTTGAACCAATTCCGTTTATATTGTGTAAACTTTGGTCTTAGGCAAATTTTTATTGAAAAGCTCTGAATTTTTTTCTTTGAGCCAAAGCTTTTTTGATGGATTTTCTTTAATTTCAACTATACTTTCCTCTTACGCTATTGTTACTTAAGACCAATTTCTTAGAAGGCTTTTCCAAAATGGTTTTGATTAATTTTGCCATATTAAAAATCGTATATCCTTTAATATCTCCAAGATATGATATCAGAGATATTCTTTTGGGTTGAAAAGGAAATTCTCTTATTTGAAGCTATTTTGCTTTGAAATTATGATTATGGGCCGAACTTTTCAGAGCTACTATATCCAATCTTCGAGTGATTTTATTTTAAAAATAATATTCCTCTTCAACCTTAAGTTAGAGAAAATAATTAAAGTTTTAGTGTTGCCTAACTTAAGTCAGTCCTTAGTTGCATTCTTTTTTCATAAAGTTTTCAAAGTTTGGTATCCGAAATAATCAAAAAAAATCACAATTTCCAAGCAAAATATTTCAGAAAAAAAGTCATGATAAATTTGTTATGAAACTTCATTGTTTTCTATAAAACAAATCATTATCATCGACATCTGTTATCATCACCAATAAAACATACAAATCATCATTTCATATCATGTTTAGTTAGTCACTTCTTACTTATTTCCCAACTGGGGCATATAACAAAGTGTGCAGTCGTGCATACATTTGCACAAGTATTTTGTGACAGTTTAATTTTATAGTGTGTAAGTAAAGGAAAATTTGTATAAAATGCGATGCTTCCAAAAGAGAAGCATAACACAGTCAAGTCGGCATGCACTCATGCTATCTATGGGCTTCAGTTACCATGCTGTCTGCTCTTCTTTTCTTGCTTATTTTTAATAAACGATATCATTGGACATAGAGATCTGTCGCGCTTGCTAACAAAAAGAAAGCGGACTAGTAGACCATCTATATTTGGTTCAAAGTGAAAGAGAGAAAAAATTTGTCGTATCCGCATCTAAATATGAAAGTGAAAATAATGCCTGTTTTAATGATTTTCAAAGGATATCTGCAGAAGTATTGTATTTTCAAAAATTTTTATAAATAATCTTTATAATGAAATATCCATATATTCAATATTGATACAAAAATGTATGCGCACATTTAATGTCTACATTTTTCAATATCTATGTAGTATGTGTTTTGAATGTAGGGTATCTAAATATTCATTAAAGCTTGGTTGCCAAGTTAATTTTTTTTCTCACCAAATTTCTATAAACTAATAGAGAACTATAAGACGAAACGAATCGTATCAAAAAAAATAGTAAACAAATTATTTACTTTTGGAAGGAAAAAAAAAACATACAAAATTAAGTGGGCTTGGATCGTGCCAAAAGCTCTACTGTTGGAAGGCAAAAGTGAAGGTTTTAAAGATTTCAAACACAGCAAAAAATAAGCCCTGGTATTGAGCAGACTGTCAAAACTCTCGGACTGAGTTCCCAATGTGCACAAAAACGGATGCGGATCCGTTACGGACTCGTTCTTTTAAAACTAAAACGGATCCGTTACGGACGGATGCAAGCCGGACTCGTTTTTCTTAACTAAAACGGATCCGTTATGGATTCGGAACAGACTTCTTATACGGATCGGTTCCGGACTCCTTTTTGGTGAACAAAATGGATCCGTTACGGATTCATTTCTTGTAAATAAAACGGATCCGTTCCAGATTCCGTTTCTGATACGATTCGAATCCGAAATTGTGGGTGATTCGCTTCCAAACAGCGGAAAGGATCGTCCACTTTGTTGGATCCGTTTCGAACTCGGAATGGACTTCATATTCGGATCCGTTTCGGATTGGTTTTTTTTTTGTTAATAATTCAGTTAATGAAATTCTTTAATTTGCAAATGGATTTCTTAATGAACTCGCATAAATAACTTTGCATCTTATAAAATTTTATAAAAAAATAAAAAAAAATTGCATAGATTTTTGTTCAACTGCATTATATGCGATAACGAGATTGCAATACAAAATGTTTCCATGAAAACACCAACAAAAAAAATGAAATTACCAAAATGATTTAAATGAGAAAAATATTTAATCAAGCAGACTCACGGAAGAGCTGCAAGCAACTACGTTTAATTAAGGTGTATCTTTTGAAAAACAATGCTTTTTCTGAAACAAAAATACAGAGATAAAACCTTATATATATAATTATTATAATAAATTGATAGCTTAGGAGAAATATGTGGTAAAAGCTGATATTTTGATAGAGACTGTTTTTATCCCTTAAGCAAGAACTAAAAATTGTCCGAAAGTTTTTAAAAAAACTGCGTACTTATATTCTAAATCATCCAAGCTATGCATTCAAACCAGAAAAAATATTTATTTGATTTTATAAGCAGCAATGATCCGGTCAACTTGGAATGTCCCATATAGGCCACCAAAAATCTTGAAATGATTGAAAAATTTTGGAAATTTCGAAAAATTTTGATAGCTTAAATTAATTTAAATTTTATAGCTAACTAAATGAGCTTTCACATTTCAACTATCGGCGTAAAGTTCTCAGCTTTATAAATAAACGTTCCATTCGATTTTCAGATAGAAATGTCCTCGAAAATATTCCAAAAATCTTTCAGCAATTGACTGAAATTTGAATATACCATGAGCTCCATTGCTTCTATATTTCCACTTGACACAAGTTTCTGGGGCACCCAATATATTATCTGTAAACTTTTTAAGAAATAATATATAGCCCTTTTTACTTGCATTGTTCAAGAGAAAGTATACAAAAATTTACTGCATAACATGCAACATTTGCATGCGCTGCAAAAAGGATTATAGCAAGAGTTTTCCAACATTTTAAATGCGAATGTTATTGCAATACTGTAAGTTAATATCCGCTCGAAAGTACATAATTTCTCTACAGTTCAGTGGTCTCTTACACGTTTACGCTTTTGTGCACTACTGCACAAAAATCATTTTTCTCGTGCACTTTACAGTCGTTGCATATTTTTTGGCGTTGGCTCGACTGCATTCATTAATTGTTGTTTTCTTTTACAAAAACAAATATCCATTACATATTTCGTATAACTACGAGTTCATGCAACACTTGCGTAAGTGTGCGTAATTGCATACAGTAACACTTATGCACTCGTGTATATAGTAGTGCGTCTGTTATGCAGTACTTAATGCTACGCGTGTGTATGTAGCTGCCTTTTGTGGATGATATTGCCAGATGGACAGTAATACTGCATTTCCGTTGTTGCTACTGCTAAAGTTTAATCAAAATCTTTTTGTAATCATTTTTTTGCGTAAATGCGTGCATGCACTATCATTAAAATTTAATTAATGACCAACGCGTACTCAGTTAATCTGCCTTTATTTTCTGTAATATCTATAAACTTCCAACGATATGAAGTGAGATAAAATGCAACTTGCGGGCGTTTAAAGTAACATAAATATTTTTTTGCTTCAACTGACTTTTAGGGTGTTTTCATTTTAATAAAACTTTTGTTTAATTGAAATTTTAACGTATTGTTACTTTGATAAAAAAACAAAAAATTCAGATGAATACAAGAAAACGTGGCGTTTTGTGTCCATATAATGTCAAATACATGATTTGATGATCATAAACATTTCAATATTTGCAACAAAGAAATATTTGTTTCAACCAATTGACTATTTGGTAATTATTACCAAATATGTGATTTACTTGGTGTTTTGTCTAAATAAGATTTGATAATTATTACCAAATATATGATTAATACAAAAATATTAAATGATTTGGCGGAATATGTGACATGCTAACTTATGTCAAATGGAATCATGATATCCACATACTTTCTTTAATTCACTCCATTATAGATTTAATACCAACTCGCTAATAAAGATTTTCAACCATCAGAGATTCAATAATGTGTCGTGGGTATATTTAAAATGTTCAAGAATGCTTTGCTTAACAAAATACTAAAAGCTTCCATTAACATTATATAAAGGTGCTATGTTTCGTGTATTAATCCTTTAGGTAATGAAATTTCTGTAGGAAATTTTTTTAATTTTTTTGCAACAATAAAAAAAAGAAGAATTTTTATCGTCATAATAATTATTTTAAATGAAATACTATAGAGTCGCTGTACTTATAGCAACGTAATGAGCTCACGTAATTGAGTTTGTATTTTAATACCTTTTTGTCATTATAGCGCTCTTCCGCTGCATTGTTGTTGCTGCTCCCATTTTGAAATTTTTTCTCGATTTATCCCACAATTTACAAGTGGAGAACTTAATTGACATTCAATTAATGTGACATTTAATTGGTATTTAATGTGTCACTGATTTAATGGCTTACGGCATCTTTATATGCAACGATACGATTTTATATGTTCATTTTTCAATTATTCGCACATGTTGTTGCAGTAAATACTGCAACAACTGAGATCCAGTCAAATGAGTAAAAATAAAAATATTGCAGAATTTCAGTGTTATTGCTGATACTAATCAAACACTTGGACATAGTTTTGTTTTATAAAAAAAGGATCTTCATATAAGTCATTATAATTTATTTTAGAAATATTTGCTATTAGAATTAAAAGAAAAATTAAAATTTTTTAGTAGAGATATGTATTTCGACATAACTGAAAAAATATATTGCCGAACTTTAAGTTTGCTACGAATCCTTTTTCATTTTATTTGGATTCAACAGTCTTGATCAATAAATTCTATGCTAAATAAATTCTAGGCTAAATAAATTCTAGGTTAAATAAATTCTTTCGCTAAATTCCTAATAAATTTATTTTTGATTATTTTTAGTATGAAAAATAATTCTTTATTAAAGTTTAGATAAATTGACTGCTGTCATAGTTTTATAACATTAAAAGTAGCTTTAAATAAAAACAATTTTTCTCTCGAGAATTTATTTTAGTATTTTCAATACTCCAGTGATTGTTCATGTTTTCTTTCATATTCGAGGTTTGGTTGAATCTGAAATAAGTGAGAGAAATATAGTAATTGAAATCAAGAAAAAGTCAGCTGTGTTCTATTGTCAACTTATTTCCGATGTTTTATCATTAATTAAAAGATTTATTATTCCCTGCGCTAAGGTCATAGTGCTTCCATTCGCAATGGATGATGAGGGCATGTCAAATATGAAAAATTTTTATCAAAGTTCTCTTCTTAGTTGCTTCAGCTTCGTGGGCCTTCTTATTAAAATTATGGCTCATCAGGATAGAACCAATTGAAAAACTCTCTATAAATTGTGAATGCAAAAGCAATAAATATTCTCAATACATTATAACGGTACTTTTCTTTAATTGTTTATATTCATATATGAAATTCTACTTTTTTTCTTGGTTCACCAGAATAGACCCACTTTTTAATTACTCTATAAATAAAACAAAAAAAAAAAAAAAAAAATTGTATTAAAAATTTAATTTTATTGTAATTGTTTTGTCTGCATATTTATTTAAAAATGTGTACTTTTACCGTTATTCATAATAACTTCGTAAATTCTGTATTTCATTGACTCATGTAGAGATTTTAAGTAATCAAGAGAAACATCGGTCCATGCTGCTTTTATACCATCAATTAGCTCATCCTTAATTTCGTACTGTATTCCTCCTTCGTAGACCTTATGGATTAGCTAACCTCAAACATTTCCAATAATTTTAAGATCAGGTGAGTAGAGCGGCCAATTTAAGGTTTCAAAATTTTGGCTAGAAATACATGATTTCACTACACATGCCGTGTGTATAGGTGCATTATCGTGTTGATAAATCCACTCAAGTGGTAAAAAAATATATTTAATCTTTAGTAAAACTAGTTCCAAAAGATTTTTGTAATGTTCTCCCGGTCATTCGGCTACTTTGTACAATAAGATTAATAGTTCCGTAGTATGAAACTGCAGACCATACCATAACACCGCCTTATCTACTGTGATGACGGATCAGAAATTTTTCCTCCTTACGCAAATCGTGAAAATAAAAGTTATAACATTATTTGCGTAAGGAGGGTAAATCTATTTCCAGTGGTTTCACCCTAGGTAGGAGTGGCAGTGGTTCTCCCTAGGTAAAATAAAAACTGATTATAAGTCATAAAATTAAAAAAAAATATTTAAGAACTTGATTTATAACGAACAGTCTAAGGTTTCCATCCTCAACTCCAAAAAGATTAAGCTTAATGAGCTTGAACCACTGCTCAAGACGGTAAAATTTACAAATAGCCCAAGCGCTATACACAGAAAAAACGATTAATTTGTATATATCGAGATTTGGTAGTAATTAATTAGTGTATTTGATAAAACCTAAATAAATACTTGATATAAATTAACATATTATATATTCCACCGAATTGAATAACCTTCTTGGATTAATGATATATATCGTAATAATTACCTAAATTTATTTGAAAAATTTTACTAAGCCAATTATATATTTGGTAACATATTCAACACATAATAAGTTGGTAGAAACATATATTTCTTTGTTTCAAACATTCAAATGCTAATAATCACTAACTTATGTATTTGGAGGAAGAAATTATGTTTTGTCGTTGTCGTACACAATTATAAAAATAAATTTATGTAAAAAACGATTAGCATAAAATCGATATTTTAATATATCGATTCCTAAATAAATCGATATTTTTCTTTATCTTATATTGGATGCTGTTGGTATATAGTACACGAACATATGTAAAAACCTGAATAGTGTACAAAACTGAAGGTGATTCAGTAGTATTTAAATCAAATAAGTATATTAAGAATTATATACAGTGAAACCTGGTTGAGCGGTACCTGGATAAGTGAGAAACCCTTACTCACTTCAAGGCCCTAGCACTCTTGAATCAAAATACCTCTCTTACTGGGATTATTAAACCTCTATATCTTGGATTTGTTTCTTGAAGTTTTTGTGCGTTTTCGCTTCTATAACATGGGCTTTTCCCTCTATAACTGAGATCGTTTGGAAATATCCTCTATAAGTGGGAAATAATATTTATGTGTGTATAATTTGTTATTTTGAATTTGAATATGCACGTTTTATCGGTCTGAGTATGGTTACTTGGGAAACTGTGTAAATGGGAAACCTCTTTAATTGAGACAGAAATTTTGGTCCCTTGGAGATTAAAGATATCCAGGTTTCACTGTAGTATTAATATTAATGTGAGGTAAAATTAAAGTAAAATAGGATTACCAAATATATATTTGATCCAATTAAATCTTTTCAATTGACTCAAATGGATATTATGTTTGGTCCAATAAACAACATAGTAACATCTATCAAAATTTGTTGATAGTTACCAAATTTTTTAAAAATCTAACAACCAAATACATTTATTTGAGAAAATATTCTCTATTCTCAGTGTATTGAAATGAATATTGTGCTTTCATATAAATGCTCGGATTGGTTAGATTTTGTGTAGGCTATCTGTGATCCATTAATGGTGTTGCATCAGTAGGCGTGGCACTGTTTTATTGTTTCAATTTTATATTTTTGCTGAGAGCTTGAATCGCCAAGGGGATTTAACTGCCTTTAGGCTCGTTCATTTGCAAATGTCGCTACGTTCTCTGTTCTCTACTGCTGTCGCAACGAGTCTACTGAAAGCAACCATAGCAGACATAATAAGTCAGTATCCTCTGTCAGTGCGGTACTTTGTACGAAACTCTTAGCTCTGCAACAATCATCAAATCTCCTATTTTTAAGTAATAGCTATTTTTGACTTTTATGTTTTTGGGAAATTTCGTATTAATTTCGGACGATATTTCTTTTGCAACTGCAATTGCGCGGTGTTTTTACTACATAATCATTTTAAATTACTTTAAAACAAAAACTTAAGAGAATCAGCTGTGATGCCATATTAAAACAAAAGATATCAAGTAGAAGCAAAACTCACACTGCAAAGCTCGTGTAAACGAGTTTAATGAACCTGAGTTTGAAGTAAATTTATTCTAGCACTAAAAATTTGATACTAAATGAATGGAATCACAAAAACTTACCCATTAAAGTTCCTTGTGCAAAATTACAAGTACAAAACATTACCCCCATTTTATTACGCATTTCTCATTTTTTCCACAAATTCTGTTACTTCATTCCCAAAATTTAATTGCATCCAACTTTATGCTGTCAACTTCCGCACTAAATAGTTTTCATGCCATAAATTTGTTTTTGTACTTCCGGTCCGAAAGAAACCTCTTCTTTTCATACGGCACGCTGCTGTCTTCCATGATGTTGAATTATATTTTTTATTTCCTTTGCTGCTACTCAAGCTTATCGTACCTGTTTCAGCAGCGCTTAACTTTTGCGCTCAGCTCACAAACGTACACTCGCACGTTAAACTAAATAACCGTAACAACATTTGCTGCATATTTTATGATAATGTAGATGAGGTTGTTGCTTTTCTTGTAGTTTCTTTGCTGTTATTGTTGCTAGTGTTATCCTTACTCCATGTTTGCATACTTGACACCTTTCTACGCTTACGAGATTTTCGTTTCGGTTTCGGTGTTTTTGTTTTTGTTTTTCTGAACAACTTCCTCTTATGATTTTAGCATCCACTTGCTTGCCACGTGCTAAAAAAGTTTCTTATTTATTTTGATGTTATGTTTTTCCTACTCTTCATTATACGTTTCCTATTCCACGATGCCGCACCAATGCCTGTTGAATAAATATGCTACAGTTTTGCGCGCGTAATAAACATTTTAGTGCATACTTTTTGGTGTTGTCGTCGACGCTCGACGCTAAGATAATGAAATTTGTTGCCACGTCGTTGTTATTGTCGCTTTGCATCGTAGCTTTTAGGCGCATAAAATTAATGCGCTAACCCAATTTGTTGCATAATTAATGTATTAAATGCAAAATATGTTGTTTTTGTTTTATTCTGATTTGCTTTTAGCTGTTTATTCAATTATTTGGTAATTAATATTCCTTTATTTTTATACCCTGCACTCAGTGTATATTTACATTGTCATTACGTTAGTAATACATGGAAGAGGGAGTAGGAGGTATAGAAAAGTATATAAATTCTTGATCAGCGTCACCATCTGAGTCGATTAAGTCTGCCTGTGGAATTCAAGATTACGTAAAAATTAAGCGAGATTAAATTCAGTACATAGGCTAAAACTTCAACAAAGGTTCTTGAGATTGAAAATAGACGTAAGCGGAAATTCATTTATTACATATCTTCCTTCACCTCCTGTTCCCCGTTGGTGCGATTTGATGAGATTTTGCCGGACCCCCTCCCTACTATTTTGAATAACGTAATTAATGGACGTCCCATAAAAATAACACATTCATAATATGCTTCATTAGAGCAGTATGACCATATTTTCCTTAAATACTATAAATAACTTGGACAAGCTCCGAACAAAAGAGTAGGCAAATTTCAACTAGTGGCGTGGCACCTCTCAACCAAACAAAAACTATTAAATGTTATACTGAAAAAATTATCAAGCGTTATGGAATTAAACTTCATAGAAACAGTAGGAATGATTCGCGAAAGCTCTGAATAAGAAGAATAGTTTTTGCAAGTAGGCGTGGCACTCAGCAAACAGAAAAAAAGTTATAAAACCGTGTACTGAGAGAATTATTTAGGGCTAAGCAGCCAAACACGTAAATAAGTATTACTAATAATGATTCGGATAAATTCTTTAATAAAAATGGATAAGATTCGTTAAGAGAGAGTGGCATATACCATGTAAACAATGCCTTCAAAACGTTATACTAAGAAGCTTTGAAACTAAACTGCACACACATATAAGAAATAGTTCGGTCTTCGGTCAGAAAGTGGCGAGTTTTATATAGAGAGCCTCCCATACAAGCATGATCTGGAAAGCGCTACACAAAGAGCATATGTTTTGAAGTCTGATATAACACCCTTACTGGTATTACAATTATCTTATATCCATTAACGTTTGGGGTAAAAGGATTGGAGTGGCAAAAATTTTTTTTTTTTCTGTAAAGCGAATCAGAAAAAGAATTTGAAAAAAAGCCATATAAAGCGAACCCCCATCATTTTGACTGTAACATTTTTTTTTTTTTTTACAAAAAGGACCTTCAAAGGCTCCATTGAATTTTCTACTACCAAAAAAAAAAAAAAATATGCTAAAATCCATTTCAAGAGTTCTGCTTAGTTTTCAAACTCCATTAGGCTGTATTTAAATTTCAAACCAGTATAGCGTTGATTCATTTCCAGAGGTGTAAAATGATCAATATGGTATTTTGGCACCAGATCATAGAAACCATACTGCAATTATATCTATTATATTTGCTGTAAGCATTTTCATATTTATTCTAAAAATTATATTTTTTACTCCAAGCATTATTTTTATAAAATGTACAAAAAATTTCAATATTATTTTCAGTGTATCGGTTGCCTTTTTCTTATGTTGTTCTAAAACTTTTTTTAAATATTAAAATTTTGTTATTTGCTCACAACATAATTAATATATTTGCATATCCATTGTATTTGCATAAATAATTTTTTTGATTATTTTACATAATTTTGTTTGTAGTAGTTTTCTTAAGTTCTTCATCAAATCGGCGGCTATGTGCTTTTGTAAATAAAATTTTAAGTTGTATTTACTTTATTTTGATATTTAAATATTTGTTTTGCGAAGAGAATAAATGAGTTGGTTTTTTCATGACAATTTTTCAAAGTATATTAACCCGGTGAGAGTGTGGTCGGGTGTAACATCGCCACCCTGTTACTTTTATGCGTGTATTTTTTTATTTAGTTATTTAAAAGTTTTTTGTTTTGAGTAGCTGAAGTGAAAAGGATGCAGGAGGGATAGTGATGTTATTGAAGTGACGCAGCACTCTGCGTTTGAGTTACACGCTTGCTAACAACGCTCGGGTGCGTAATATCCTGCCACTAACATAGTTGGCGTATACATTTTATGAAAATATGTAATGCAGTTAAAGTTCGTACCTAGTATGACCAGATGACCTGCCTAGAAACGTAGTACACCCATAGTCAATAATTTTGCGACCAAAAAAAAAAAAAAAACCCACTTTAGACTTCAAAAAACGATACCAAAATTACATATTATATTTCACTTTCTATTCCAAAATCTCCACCTAAACATTCTCATTCTAATTTTAATTTCCTAAGAAAAATTTCAAAATCCCTAGCAAATCACGACCATCTTGCCGCCCTCTTACCGTATACTTACAACTTAAGTCTCACAGGTTTTTTGACTGTGAACGTGCCAAGCAAAATTCAATAGAAATAATGCAAGTTAAAATTTTTTGAAAATATGGTTCTAAAAAAAAAGTCATCATAGTAGGCAGCTATGTCAGATTTCTTTATTTTTCGTGATGAGTTTGTTCGTCACTTCATCAGAGTTGTGTGAAAAGAAAGTGTTGAGAACACCAAACGAAACGAATTTATCCCTAACTTAGGCTTGGCTTTAGTATATGCACACCTGAGATCGAGAAAAGATCAACAAAATATTCCAACATTTATTAGTCATAGAATCTCATCTTAAGTCAATGAACGTCCACAGCCATCATCCCAAAATGCTCCTGGTTGCTACGTTAGATGTGAAGATTGCTCAAGCAAAAAAGATCGTAGGACAAAACACACATGTTCAGCCTGTGGAAAAGCCATATGCATGGAGCATGAGATTTTTTTTTTTTTTGCAAAAACTGCACTGATTTAGACTGATTTAGATTTCCTAAGGTGTTCCTAAAATTTATTTTATTTTTTTTTAGTTTTTTTTTTTTTTTTGTTAATGAAGACTGTTTTTTATTTATTTTTTTAGCTTTTTTGCAAGAGTCCATATTTTTTCTTTGATTTTAATAATAAAAACTATTTAACTGCCACAGGTGTTTCATTAAAATTGCATTATCATATTGCCTATTACAATAAAACATATTTACTTTAATGCTGACTATTTGGAAAATAATATTAAGGGTCAATTTTGTACTCGGGTACATGCGTCATACCCTGCCACATACTCTTTGTAACATTTTGTCACCACACTCTCGCCGGGTTAAAAAGATAAATTGCTATATAAAATGTTGTTACCTATGACAAATCGCAGTTGTCCTTAACGAAAACTTGATTTATTAACTCTTCTCTTAAGCTTAGAGAACAAGCGCTAAAATTACTTTACCAATATTTGCACAGAGCCTATCAAAAACCTCATGTTCTTTTGATTCGAAGTTTTGAATTTAAACGGAATATGCCTTAAGAAAAATGATGATGAGGCTATTAGCATTTCAAAATTATGTGCCACTTAAGAAAGAAGATAAATGCGTTTGTTTTTGTTTTTGTTTTTTAAAATGTTGTTGCATGATTTGCATACATTAAACTTGAAAAAAATATGTATCAGAAGTAATTCGTTTTTATGAGGTTAACATTTTTGTACAAAATAACAGTCAGATTTAGATTCAGCAGCCAAAAATACTGCAGCATTTCTAAAGTTTTCGAAAGGAATGTTCAAATAAAAATATAAATTCTCGAATTTTGAGCTTTTTCGATCGATCGAAAAATATGAGTTTAGCTTTGATGGGGTTTAGTCGAGTATTTCCACACTCTGCACATTAAGAGCTTAAGTACTGAATATGAATATGTATAAGGATTAGTGTTTTCACTGAAAAAAAAAAACTGGAAAAATCAAAATTAAAAGATATAAGCCAAGTTTTCAATATGCTTTAATAATGAAAAAATGGCGTGAGACTTAAAAAAAAATCGTCAATAATATATAACCATATAATGCCATTAATTATTTTATTGAGCAAAAAATACCTTAAAATTTTTCTTTCTTGACTTTTGGCAAGTTTTCATGCCACCCTTTGAATGACAAGGAAGTTTTCCTAGTCGTCGATAGAGTTCTGGAAAGAAAAATCATCAATATTGTACTTTTTCTGTTGGTATTTTTTATAATAAAAATGTCGCGACACTTAACCTAAATATAATAAATTAAATAACTCCTCACAGAAGTAGCACTTTATTAAAAGACTGTTCAGAAATAAATAACATAGCGACCCACAACTTCACATATCTAAGTTAGTTACAAAATTCTATTAAATTTAAAATTTTAAAAATTCCATATAAAAGAAAATTGAAATCTTGATTAAGACAAAAAAGAATGAATTGAAGTGATAACGAACCAACAAACAAATCAATCACAATCTTCACCCTAAACCATAACAACAAAAAAAAAAAAAAAAAACCAAAGAAAACGAAAAACCCCTATAATTTGCATCACTACGTGTTCCAAGTAAATGAAACGACCCAGAAAAAAATGCGACAAACCGAAAATGAGGGAGCAAAACATACAAATAAATAAACAAGCAACACTAACAGTTTGAGTGGCAATGAATAGCAAAGCAATGGCAACAACAACAACAACAACAACAACTATAAAAAACAAACTTGACAACACTTAAACTGAACATGCAATGCAAGTGATATTTACTATGAAAATATAGCAATGCTACAAATGGAGCAACTAAAAATAAAAAAAAAAGTTTTGAAAAAGTAAAAAAATGAAAAAAAGAAAGAAAATGCAGGTGGTTTTTAAAAATGTGGGAAGAAAATGTACCACATTTTCGCTACTGTTTAGCTACCGAAAAAAATGTAGTTTGCATTGGCAATGACACTAAGTAAATGCAGTTTGCATGAAATGCAATTGTTGTTGGTTGCTTTTTGTGTTTGTTAAGCAAACAAAATGTTAGCAAAAATAGCAGCAACAAAACAACAACAACAAGAACAAAACATGTAACACTTACAAAACAACAGAAGCAGCAACAGCAGCAGCATTGAAAATCTAAAAATGAAACTCGAAAGCAAATCATGCAAAAAGTTGCAACAGCAATGGCACTAACAGCAGCAGCAGCAGTAACAGCAACGGTAACTGTGAGAAATACTAATTTACAAGTGCATAAGTTGTGTTGCCTACTTTTAGGCGCCAAGAGTGAGCTCTAAATTGTGTGCTTTTGTGTCGTGTATGCTGTTAGATAGCAATAGCAGCACAATGGTATTTTTTGACAATTCTTTGCGGCAGAAATTGTTGTAATAGAGCTACACATTTTACATAAAATGTTTCTAAAGCAGCGATGGTCATGGAAATCCAGCAAAAGGGGGGAACAACAAAAAACGAAATTTTAAAGTTTTTTTTTGCTTTCATTTCTAAATTCGCCAACAGCACAAAAAAAGAAACGAATTTGCACTACAAACAAAAACAATTGCTACATTCGTCGAGACACAATGCGGCACCATCGCTATTGCCTTTGTGTGTTGTTTTTGTTTTCATTGGAACTCAACACAACGCTGTGCGCCGATAGCGTTGAATTTCTGCTTGCTTGTTTTGTGCGACGAATAAACGGTTCGAGCCATGAGGGCTGAAAGTGCATGTACTTGCCCATCGCTGATTTAAAGTATTTAATATGAGACGATGTAAAAAATTTTGGTCCGAGCCGTCCATTGTATCATTGAAACTCATTTTTGCTCGTGCCTTTTATATACTTACTTATGTGTCAAGTCTCATTAGCACGAATTTTTTCTTATATGGAAGAGGGCGTGGCATCGCCTGTTTTTTTAAAAACTACTCCACAAACCATAAGAAACATATGCTCCAAATCTTATACATTTTCGGCAAATAGTTGCTGCGATATGAATTTATTTTCTCGTATGATAGGCTGGATCCGCCCATTTTTTCCCTCGATACTTACTTTTTAACATAACTTTTATATATGTACCAAGTCTCAATCACCTGCGTGAAATAGTTGATCAGTTGTGACGAATTCAAATTTTATCGTAAGCGGTAGGCGTGGCATCGCCCATTTCAAACCATAAAAAACAAATTTATATGTCGCCAGAAAATTTCAATAAACTTGACGTGTCGCTAAATGAAAGATAAAAGTCGCTCGCTATACTGATCGAAAAGTCGCTAGTTCTAACGACCAAGTCACCAAATTGGCACCACTGCCCAATGTGCAGTAGGCGTTTAATGCTCGAACTGCCTATGCAATGCTGCTGGTCTTCTACTGATTTTGCATGCTTACGCATGCATAACATGATGCAAATGTTGTTAGCGCAAAGCCAACAAACAACATGACTAGCAGCAACAACAAATAACTACGAATAACAAAAACAACAGAAAAAAGAAGAAAAAGTACAAGTTGCCGAAGATAATGTTTTTGTGTTTGCTGTTGTTGCTGTCGTTTTTGTTTGTATGCCGCTCAAACATCATGTTGCTGCTGCTGCTTCAAAAAAAAAAAAAAAAAACAAATGCCCTTGTGCTACAGCTGCTGCTGCTTTTGGCTGAAAATTGCTGGCACATGTGAGACATTTGAAAGTAGCAACAACTACAACAACAACAATCACATGTTGTTGCATTTTTGTATGGCATACATTAAGTATTCACTTGATGTAAATTTGCAAGTTTGAATAGGAGGCATTATAACAACCACAGCAACAATTGTGTAGAGTAGTTGACCAGTTTTATGTTATACCCAAATGATGTTGCACTTAAAAGAAGCTGCTGCTCTTCGTTTTATATGTGTGTGTGGGGGGGGGCTTGTCTATTGTTTGTGTAGTAAATTTCAATAGTGTTGACTTTTTGTTTGCATTGTAGACATCATCAACAATGCAAACAACATCAACATCACAATAAGGTCAAGTCAGTTGTGATGAAGTTATTTATATCCTTAGGGATTTTCAAATCTCTGGGATTTTTGCTTGTGAAACATATTTCGTTGAATGAATATCGTGAGCTGTTTTTTAAAACAAAAAATATTTGTTAAACAATTCAAATTGCCTGCTTCAAATATCTGCTTTTGACCTAAGTGAAATCAAAAGGTTTTTCATATAATGCTTGCTACCCTTAAAATTAGCATTCAAGTCAAAAGGCTTTTTAAGGATAAATACATTTTTGCTTCAAGTGTAAATTTTACCAGAGTGAAAAGCGTAAGTAAAATCATAAATTAAAGTTGTTTTTTTCAAGCAAAAGTAACAGCTCAATAATCGAGTGCAAAGCACTAATGTCTTTTAAATAGCTTAGTATCGTTATTAAAAAGATACTTTACCTTTGTAGCGAAGTTTTGCTCTAGCAAGAAAAAACAATAATAAAGAGAGTTGCTAAAAATACGCATTTTTAAATCGTATAATAAGTAGGGATGCAAGCGATACCGATACGAAGACCGATATATCGGTATATTCCGATATATCGATATCGGCGATATTTATTTGCCAATAAACCGATACACCAATATATACAAAAAAGGTGGTAAGCATTTTGAAATATTTTGAAGAGGTTATAAAATAAATAAGCAATGCCACTGCTGTATTATCTGACGCTATTCCGTTAGTTGACAGTCTTTGAAATGTACTGGACGACATCAAATGCAAAGAAAACCATCCGATACTCCAGCAAGTAGCCGCTGATCTGTTATTGGCTCTTGAAAAAAGATTTAATTTGGAAAGTGAAGAATCTTATTATTTAGCAACGGCTCTTGATCTTCGATATACACGACGAACATTTCAATTGCAGTCTACTGTTTGTACGGCAAAAAAGCGGCTTGCAAATTTAATTAATTTGCCAATATTTTCCGAAACCTCTTATTTGTGGCTGTTGATTTATTTATAATGATTTCACATCTTTGCGTCATGTCAGTCTCTGTGACAACTTTTTATTTCGTATCGGTATCCGTATCGTCAACCGATTGACTTGATCAGACAGATTTTTGAAACGTCAAATCAGTACAATTTTAAAAATGAATCACTCTTCACCAAAATAGCGACGTTGTACCTGGAAAATAGTCGTTCAATTGAGCTTCCTCAACGTGCATATCGTCGAAAATATCATGGCCAACAGGCACCGTCTGACAACACTATTCGTCGTTAGCTGTCAAATTTTTTTGAGAACGGGATAGTGGAAATTCGTCAACATGCTGTTCGTCAACGACCAAAACGTTCTAATGTCACACATCAAATCGAACAATTCAGTTTCTGCAACGAAAAGACCCAGGACGTCTGATGTCAAAAAAAAGCGCCACCCAGATCTCTAGATTTGGCCATTCCGGACTTATTTTTTTGAGCTTATTTAAAATCAGAACAATTGACAAGCTCAAGACAAACGTACCGAAATCATCGCTATAACGCTCGAGATACTCGAAAAGGTAATGGAAAACGCAACAAAAAGAGCGAATTTTGCTTTGGGCAATAAAAATAGCCATGTTATTGATGTTGTATTCAAACACTAGTCCAAATAAATTGCATAGGAGCAAATTGAATTAAAATACGTCATACTACCATGCATATAAAAATATATATAAAAATCGGTTATTTTTTTAAAGTTATTTAATGCTTACATACCGACATAAAAGATAGCGTACCCCACAGATATAAAACCATGCCTATAAAGATATAAGGTTGTCACTATACTGTACAGTATAAAGACATACCACCTAATATCTTTTTAAGCACTTTCTTATGCACAGCAGAAAGTTCCAAACGATACATGTGCTGGCATGTCCAGGCCCGGATTTACCTTAGAGGCACACTAGGCCAGTGCGTAGGGCGGCAAATACTGGGAACTTTTTTTTTAAAATTTTGGTGATGGGGAGAGTTACACTACCTAAAAAAAAAGGTCACCAGAAGAAGGGCGACAATTTGTGAGCGGCCTAAGGGCGGCAAATTTCTAAATCCTGGCCTGGGCATGTCTCGTCTCTATACTGTAGACGTTTATGTACGTCACTAAAAAGTTATGCCAACTCATGTTTTCATATGCATTTTATTATGTACATTATAAAGAGACATACGAGACATGCCAGCTTTTGTCTCGTATGTGCTTTGTACAAGGGCAGGAGGTTAGATTATTGTCTCTTTTTTGTCTTTGTTAGGCAAATGTGAGAAAGATATGATTCGCCTTAAGTAGACAGTGTCACAGATAGCCTACTAGGTAGCGTGAAGGACTACGGATTGCTGGGGCATGGGTTTTTGAGATCGGCTATAAGTCGTAAGTAAAAAATATATTTGACAATAATATAAAACTAAATATAACAAAGGTAGAGTCGTTAAGCAATTCACGCAACTCTTTTTTAAGTCTTTGTAAATTGTATTTGTAGTTTAATACCTAAAAAGGTTTCCGAGTTTTTTCAAAGATAACAAATAGCCAAATATGTTTTTATACTTCATACACCAAATGGCTCTTATAGGCCCCCGTAAAGAATTTGTAAATATACAACGTTCCAAGATTTTTTCAACAATTAGGTTCATTGATGTGAATTAATAGAAAGTACCCAGTATAGCTCGGAATAAAGAAAGTTTTTGACTTTTTGGGTTTTATCGTTATTTTTTTATGATAACCTCTTTGTTTTTATGTTAAGAATTATTAAAATATATATCAATTTTTCTCAACATAATTTGCAAACATTTGAACGGTTAATGCAACTTTTTGCATAAATAATGACTAAAGACTGCAACATACTTTTTATAGCGTAATTTTTAACAAATCTCTACACTACCTTACTACATTTTTTTTGTAATATTTCTAAAAAATACTTTGTTGTTGTTACCGTTACCAGCATCGCTTAACTCGTGAGTAGTGACTTACATTTAATCCTGACTTATGTACAGGATTTTGCCACTAATCCACATCAAACGTAATAACTGCAATTTGTATAACCAAGTGACTGGTTTTAGCTGTTATGGTTACATCTTTGATGATAAAAATGGCGACTTAGCGTCTGTCTTTCCTTTTGATGGCAGTGCTCGTGTGTCTCATTTGATGTAGTAAGCAAGAGAAAAAAAAAAATGTTTTTTTCTGTAATGAAGAATTTAAGGTGAGAAAGGTAGTAAATTTAAGCTGCACATTAAGTCAATGTAGCGTCAGTTAAAAGACAAAATAAATTGCTGCGATAAAAAATTCAAATGAGAAAAGCACTTTAATATATGGGTGTTACACCATGGGCGGTGCGTTGAAAAGGAAATTTTAACATAATTGTTGGGTAATAGATTGTAATATAATTGTTCTTTGTTATGCTTTGTTATATACATATTTACACATATCCTTTATTTTTTAGTTTTTTAAAGATTTTTTGAAGATTTTTTGGACTTAAAATAACCATTGAAGAAATTTCTGTAAACTGCTTTTTCATAAGAATTTGCCTTACAAACACTGATCCCATTGAACCACAGCACTTTGACAGCAAAAATATTTTTTTTTTCAAAAACTCCTTAAATTCTGCACTAAATAAATCTTATGACGATTCATATAATCTTTCCAATTTAAAGTGCAACACAAATAACGCACACAGTTGGCAACACTTTAAGTACAATTACAAAGAAAATAAAAAATAAAAAAATTAGCACACGAAAGAGACTGACTGCGAAAAGTACGTTAAGAAAAAAATTAAAAAAAAAGTGACACAAACGCACGCATTTAAATTGCATTTTAAGTGTTATTTACACAGCAGCACTGCACACACACACACACTCACACACACGTTGCTGCACATTCATGCATGTAAATATGCCACACACATCAACATGCATTGCTAACCTAATCTCAATGCAACATAGAAGAAGAGATACGTAAAAGGCAAACGAAGAAAAATTCCTTTAACATCTTTTGTCATCGACAGCCAAGTACGTAGATGGTTGGCAACGCTGTCGTCGAAAAGACGCGCCAAAGTGTCGCGCTACTTTACAGCGCGTTTGGCATCTGTGCTTGCTGGTACATTTTCACTTAAAGAAGACACTTTCTGCTTACTTAGTGCGCTCAACACATAATCAAATACGCTTTTGTCAATGTCGTAAGCAGTGACTATGGTATGCCAGTTGGAAATGTGTTAATAGGTGACCTATGCTTACGATGACTATCTGGCATTTATTTTTAAGAACAAGTTAGATACAAACCATGCCGAAGGCTCTCTAAAATTTTTAAAATAAGCGAAAATCAAATAATAGTTCGAAATAGTTTATTACCTATACTATTTATACAAAATTACTTCTATGAAAATGGTTTGTAACGCTTTGGCGCAAAATCGTCTAATCCGAATTTAATAATTTATTTTTTTGAAAAACAAATTTGTGCTAAACAAGGTTACTGCACACTTTTTTTTTATGTTCTAAAGTTAAATATCGTGTTTTTAGGGTTAATTTTTTGCAAAATCTCACACAAAAATTGTCGTTTAATTTTTCCTTACTGATGCTTATGCTGCCTCTTGAGTTCTCCATTCATATGGTTTTTGTTTCTTCTCTCATGTACAGTTTATATTTGGCTTTGAAGATTTGAGAGCACACTCTTTTTCAATTAGTTTTTTTTTAATTGTTATTTTATTGCGCTGACTGTTCAATAAACTTTGTGTGTCAAACACCAAAATACAAATTTTTTTTGGTACCTGCTTTAGAAGGGAGAATTTACACAGAAAGCGATGTTAAGGAAATTATGAACAAAAAAAAAAAAAAACAAAGGGGAAGCCGCGGGTACCACATATTCTAAGAGAAAATAGTAAACTAGACCATCAACTAACATTATTGAAATTTATCATACCAAGGAACAGTGACTATATTAGACGCATGATCTTGAAAGCCCGTTTATATCGAAGCTACCCCTTGCTTCGCATTTATGATCACACCCTATGAATGGCCGACTCATTACTGATATGTGATATTTGTCTGAGCTGAGACGTTCTTATCACCTAGCGCTTCTACGGTGGGCGGGAGAATAAAATCAGAGTCCCTCATGCTCAGCTGCCATTTGCTTAGAGCCGCTACTAGTTTTGCTGAAACAAAAACCTTTAAACCTCTATACTCTGACGATTCGGGCGGTACAACAGTTGCTGAAATCTCTAGCAAAGGTACAACGTCAACTGAAAAGATTATTTCTCATTGCGTCTTGGGACGGAAAATAATTTGGAGAAGTGACTGTGCATAACCTTCTTTTATATTATTCCATTTTACTTTGACGTTACCATTCTTCTTTCTCGGTTAGTTTCTTCTTTATGCCAAGCAATCATCTCAGACTTCCTGGTTCCTTCTATTTCAGTTAAACTTTCTCGGTCTTCAGATAATATTTCCGAAGAATGATACGTTCATAATTTGGAAAGTACCTACTGGATGCAAAAATGTAAAACGTTGTCCCAGATTGCGTGCTCTAGGAAAAAAATATTTAAGAAAATATTTCTCTCGTTTTCTGTAACCTCGTTGTCGTTATTATTACTCATTATCATCTCTTAAATTGATTGCTGGAATTGTCTTTTTTGCATTTATATCTGTCTAAGGGCTTCATAGCTCAATCAACCGAATTGCTCTGGGTTTTCCAATTGCTTCGTATTCGGTTTTTAATTTTTAATGCCAAGATTATCTTTATTGTCTGTATTATGATCATTATTTGCATTCAGTAATTGCTTTGATTTCATGTTCTTATCACTGACATCGTTCTCATAATTTCGAATTTTATCAGCATTATCTTTCTTTCCAGTCTATATTGCTTTCATTTTCTACTTTTTTTTCGTTTTTTTTATATTGCCTTGATTGCTTTCACTGAATTTATTTGTAAAAAAGCCAATGAATTCTGCACAGCCACTGGCTTTATTGTCTTTGTTTTCAAATACTTTTTTTATTGAATTGTCCGTCTTGATAGTGTTCGATGCTCATTAATTTTAACAGTCTTTGTTGCCCCCTAATCGACTTTTGTATCTTTATTATCTTCATACTTTTCATGTCTTTATTATCTACTTAATATATACTGCATTTATTGTATTCAGTAACTTGCTTTTCGTCGTATGCACTGTGTCTTCGAAGTTTTCTTAGTTATCTTAGGGAACGTTCATTAATAACGTAAGTCAAAATAGTCGGGGGAGGGCGTCCAGCAAAATTTCACCAAATCTCACCAAGGGGGAGGAGGGAGTCAAGGAAAACCTCACGTTTACTTGTTAATGCATTTACATAAAAAATTATAATTTAAATCTCACGGGAGGAAGAGGAGGGGTCCTGCTGATCTCACCAAATCTCACCAATAGGAGGGTGGGGGGAAGTCTGACGTCCCCTTATCTTAAATTTCTTCATGACCTGAACAGTCTTCATTGGTTTCGTTGTCATCGTTGTCGCGCCAAACTGCTTTTACTGTCTTAATTTCTTTGTTGTTGGCTTTGTTGTTTCTTATATTCTTTATAACATCAATTGTCTTTATTGTCTTCAATAACTTAAATATCATATCATGAAGTCTACTGTTTATGTTTTTATGTTGATAGCAATATTTTGCATATTACTAACATTTTCCTATTGGGTTATTGCGTGTGTGCGTCAGTTTTTGTTTCGTGCTAAATTTAAAAGCCGCTTATAAAGTCTATTGCGCTACTTTTCTGAAGTTTTTTGTAACTTCACATAAATTCCAGCAAACCATATGCCTCTTAAGTAAAACATTTTTTTCTTCTCTGCATTTTTATACATCAAGGAAAAGGAAGCTGTTCTGTGGCGTTTATTTGGCGAAATTCCTTAATTTCTAAATTCCGCAATTTTATTGCGTTCATCTTTTTGTTCTTTTTTTTTATTACTTTGTATTACAATACAATTTTTTTTAGTTTTGTTGCTGCTAAAGTGCACAAAGCATTTGTTTTTTATTTATTTGCATTTGACTGAGTTTGCGGCGTAGCGCATATTTTTTTATTGCATACTAACGGGCGCCAAAAATTTAATTTATTTTATTATATTTTTCATTACAGTGCGCACTTTTGGCACCTGTAATTTTTTTATGTTTTTTTTTTCTACTGCAACTTTCATAGCTGTTAGCAAGGATATTAAATTTTGTAACTCTTTTTTGGCCTTTTTATGAATTTTTGCGCAAACTTTTTATTTCACTTTGAATGCCATTTATTACATTTTATATATAGCATAGCATATAGCTTGGTTTAGAGTTGCTACCTACCTACCTAGATATATTGATATGTTTCTATCATACGCTTCAGTGGCTTTAGCAACATGTTGCTATGCAGCATTGTAGGATTTAAGTGAAAAATGTTGTTCCTTTTGTAAGTTGCAAAAATTGAATATTGCAGCAACTGTTGGAGAGATTTTGTGCATTTTTGACATATTTTTTGTGCTTGAGTGAATTTTTCAATTTTTGTATACAGCAGAGAAAATGTTAACATGTAACGTAAGGACTTTTTTTTTTGGTTTTTTTTTTTTTGTACCAAATATATGAAATATATATCAATATGGTTGTTAAAATGTTTTCAAATAGACAGTGTGGTCATATTTGAAATGTTCTCTCGTGTCATTGGCAATTATATTCAAAGAGGTTTGCAATTTTTTCATTGATAAATATATGCTACAACAACGCTTAAAAATCATCCAATTTTTTTACTAAAACAACTTATCGGAAATTGTTATATTTGTATGAAAGAGTTTGTAACTTTATACCGCCCATGTTTTTAAGTGCAAAATAAAAGAATAAAGCTTTCCCATTTTTTGTTTATTTCATAAAAAAAATATTGAATTTCAAGAAGAAAAAAAATCTTACACTTGTTCCTTTGCAAGTATATAACACAATCGGCAATCCCTTCCCTATTCAGTTGCAGCAAAGCAATATTATGAGCAAATCCTCCTTTCAACTCACTTGCTTTTAAATCAACTTTAATAAAATTCATTGAAATCATCAAAGCGATATAGTAGATGATACTCAGCAGTTGCAAGTGTTTTCATCAAGTTTGCTTGCCATTTCATTCAATTGCATTCGGTTCTTCAATTTTTTTCTTCAACAGACTTTTAATATCCTTTAATACTTAGCAGAGTAAAGACATTGTCTTGAATGCAAGTCATCTCATTCACTTTAAGTTTAACTTCAATGAATGCATTTTCATTTTCATTTTCATTTTATATTTCTCAGCTACTTAGCAGCTGTGATAAGTAGCAGCAGTTTTGCAACCAACGTAAAGCAGCAGCTGCATGCTGACTTTACTCTGTGCAGCATTCGACAGTTGGCCATCCACTCAGCATTCAGCACTCAGTGTAGCAAAAGTCAAAATCAGTTTTGATTGCATTTCAAACGAATTTGATTTTCAAGCAGATTTTTATTTTGGAGCGTTTTTTTTTTTTTTTTCAAAATGGGAATTTATTTATTTTTCTGCTTTTAAGTTTTTGTAGCCATCGCTTATTGATGAAAGTGCATTTTTATCATATTTTGTGCTCGTCCTTGGTGAGTTAAAACAGAAAATATCAACTTACTGAATAATTCAGTTATCGTTGTATGCATAGTATATATGATTGTTGGTTGGTTGTTCTATCATTGAGAATATTATATTTCAAACTTAAAGCAACTCAAAACAAGATATCATTAATCAGAGTATGAAAACTTTTTGTTAAAACTTTTGGGTAAAATTGTTTCTTCTTTCTCAGTCAAAAACTTTATAGATCGATAGAAGATAGCTTGAGCTACTAGCGGTGGAAACTGCTCTTATTACACTTTGCGATAAAATAGAAAAAAAAAGTCTCAGCTGCAAAGAGTTCTCACGCTGTGGCATGTCTTTTAGTAGATAAAACTTTAAGGAATATATTATGTGAACTGTACGAAGAAACACAAAGAAATTTAGTATGATGATGTCTGCTACTAGAAAGTTTTACTGAATCAAGTCCGAATGTGATTGCACGGGTATTTGTGGCATCTCTCAAGTTTTCGAACTGGGCCCACACAACTAGAGCAAGGTTTTGCACTTGACCTATTCGAGAGATATTGAAAAGTGAGTATTTTTTGTCTCGTTCATCACTTTGAAAGCGGTGGGTTGTCATTAAAATAAAAATTCTTGTAGAAAAAGTACATTCCATTTCCCGTGGCCCCGCACTTTCGGGATGCAGCCCTAGCCTCAAGTCGTTTTTTATACAGGGTGTCCCAATTAAACTTACACAGCTGAATAAGTCAAAAGTCAAGTTAGAGGTTAAAGTGACCCCTGTAGGTCATTTCAAGGTCGAATTCTCGCTTGGTGCAGAAAAGCTAGTTATCATTGGCTGGACCGCTGCACAATCTTGCCTTAATTGGCTGCAGCTTTTCTGCAACAAGAGGGAATTCGACCTTGAAATGACTTTCAGGGGTCACTTTGACCTCTAACATGAATACCTAACTAAATCCGGGGTCAAAAGTAGAGGTTTCCATTTGGAAAACTAAAGTTGACCTTCAAATAACCTTGAAAATATAGGCCAAGTTCATGGTTAAGATCATGGGTGGATCAGCTCTTTCATACCCACCAACTTTTATTTGAAACATTTTTTGAGTGACTTGCAATTTTTTGACTTATTCAACAATGTCATCGTTCCTACAAATAAAAATTATGGTATAATATTGCTCAATCTCTCATTGGGCTGAATTTATTACCATACAAAATTTCATCAAAATCGTTCACTTAATTTAGCTGCGAACGTATATTTTCTTTTTGGGGGCGTGGTACAACCCATTTAAAAACAAATATCTTTGCGCAAAGTTCAAGCCAACTCCTTCATTTACGTAAAAAAGTTCATTATTATAAATTGTCCAAGTGCACTGAAAATGGCGAAAATGTATCGAATGTACTGACGACGATTTTTCCCCGACACAAATGTAGGTACAGTAAAATCTCGATTATTCGAATCAATTAAAACCAGTGGTATTACGTAAAAAATTATGAAAAATCCGGATAATCGATTTCAAAGTCAAATCAAACAATAATTAAATTTTATTAATTTTCCACGTCTTTTGAAATTTCTTCACCTCAAGAATAAATGTATTTTCATACCAATTAAGAAAAACTACATGGGTTGAGTAATTGTCTGTAATTAATGATGTTAAACGCATGAGAGCATATGAACTGAAAAATAAGAACCGGTTCAAACCACTTCCAAGACAGATTTTCATCAAAAAAAGTGATGCTGTCTGTTTGTTGAGATTTCAAGACAATCGCTCCTTTTTAGCTTCTACCGGACATTATCATTATTAAGTCAGAAGAAGTGTATTGTCATCAATTGGACAAATTGCATGATACCCTTGTACAGAAATAGCTAGCATTGATAAATACAGACGGTATAATGTTTTACGAAGATAATGCGGGACAACATGTAAGTTTGGAAACTTGCCAATATCTTTTACAGATTGGTAGCCCATAACACCCACACCCACTTTATTCTCAAGATCTGGTCTTTTTTTTTGGAATATAACTTCTTACGGACTCACATAATTTTTTATATGACAAAACATTTACTTCAAATGGGGACGTCAAAAATGACTTAGAGCAGTATTTTGCTAGCAAAGTTCTATGAGCGTAGAAAAATGCTACGAGGGCCGTTTGATAATTCCGTGAAAATTTGAAACAAAGAATGATTTTTACGGCAAAAAAAACGGTTTATTTCTTCCAATTTTTTGATTCCATCCGAAAAATATGTTTTCGGAAGGTCCTCACAATAGGCCTCTGTTTTAGGGATGAGCTTCTCTCTGGTGATGAATCTCTTTTCGCCAAGTCATTGCTTCAGGTTTGGAAACAGAAAGTTGTAGCTGGGGGCCAAATCTGGAGAATATGCTGGATGTGGAAGCAATTCATACTTCAATTCATGGAATTTTGCCACGCCTTTGAATCAGTCACATAATCGCGTTTATGATCAAGAGTGAGCAAAAGTGGCACCCATATTGCGATAATTTTTTCATATCCAAATGATTTCGCAAAATGTTCCACACCTGTTCGTCTGAAATGCAACAATATCGCGTACTTTAACTCTGCGATCGGCCAACACGATATCGTCAATTTTAGTTTTAATAAAATATTTGTGTACGGTAAGAAAATCGTCAATAATTTTCACATAAAAAAAAAAACAAAAGTACTTTCGAAAAACAAGAAAAAAATATAACCCATTTTGGGGCTGTGCGGGACCCAACTTACTAGTTATCAAAACTTTCTTATTTTCTTTTAGATCACTTTATCATATAATTTTTGCCATGTTTCAAGTATCAGTTATCACTTAATCACTTATCATTCATCAGTTATTATTTTTTACTTATCATTTATCACTTATCGATAGTAACTAAGCAATTAATTTTCAACCTTTTTACATTTTCACAAATTCCTTATTTTCTAAAAGAAGCACCACGTATCCAGAATCGTGCTCGAGTTTTACATCTCTATATAGACACATTTTCTTTGCTTTGTGTTTGCTGTGTAGTTTCCAAATTAGTCTTTAGAAAAATTATTATGTCTGGATTATTATAGAGTGCTAACTTACTTTTAGAGTGCATAATATATGAACTCAAATAAAAATAAATTTTCTAACTATCCTTCTTATTTTTTTGATGATTTACGATTGATATAATCCTTTGCTAATACTCAACTTACAATTACAATCAAGTTATTTTCAATAGCCTATTATTATGTTAAGTTTTTTCGCTCAAGAAACTCTTTCGTTAAGTGCACAATCAGAAAGTAAAGTTTCGCTAAGAGTAGACATTTTAAGTTTTTCTATTAAAATGCATTTGTTGTTCGTTGAAAGGCAAAATTGTTTTTTCTTCTAATTGCTGCCTTTTGTTGCAATTCCTTCATGCCACTGTTTGTTTTGTTAACGTGACTACGTGTGAGAGCAAAAACAGCTGAAAAGTTGAAGATTGTGATTCATTGGTTTGAATCTAATTTGCATTTGTGTTTTTACGTGCACAACAATGGAAGGATATTAAAATAATGATTGTTATTGTTAAAGACTTACTTGACTTTTTAAGTCATATTACTTTAAAATATAATTTAAAAAAACTCGCTTTTAAGTTATTGCAAAGAAAAAGGGAGAATGTTACATTGAAGTAACTACTTGAATCCACGCTTTCAACTGAAGAAAATTCAATTCAATTAAACTGTGTTTTCTGCTTCTTCTTCCGTATCACAATCCTGCTTTTCACTTCACTGACGCGCATTTAGCTTAGCTGCAGAATATCCTGCAACTTATGCCAATGATACCAAATGCAAGTGAGAAAAATACTCTTGAATGCGCCAATGCTTTTGCTATTTTGATGCTGCAAGAGTTCATCCGATAAGCCAGGATATTCAATGACTGAATGAATAACAAAAAAAAAACAACGAAGCAAAAAAAACGAAAGCAAAACTTTACAACATAGAGCAATTGCCTTTTGCCAACAGCAAAAGTGAGAAGAAATAACACAAGAAAATAGAAAAATAAAAGGAATACACTACTAAAGGACATTACAGGTTTTAAACTGTTTACACTACACACACACACACATACCGACACCCAACGACAACAACAACGCTTTAAAAGCCAGCACCCTTGCAATGACTTGTAAAAAGCTTTTCTATTGCAATCAATGACAAATCCTTGCCAATGATCCTTCTTTTGCAGCAACGACTAAAATAGCAGCAGCAATAGCAGCTAAACTTTTTTGCAATGAAGCTCTTTCGGCCATGGCATGCAACGTTGTCATTACACCAATGTGACTTGGTGCACTTACTGGCAATGCGTTTGCATTTACTGCATAAAAATTTCCATTTCATTTCTTTATTTAATGTGGTTTGCTGTTTCTTCTTCGTCGCCTCTTAAATGATGCACTGTGGAGGTATATTGCGTCCAGTGTCCAGTCTAATACTGCTTGTACTATGCTTGACTCACACATACTCGTCGCATGTTCATGTATTTGTGTACTTTAACTTTAACAACTTTAATGGGAATTTGCTTGAGAAGAGTTTTTAGTATCAGCATTTTTAATGATTTTTCGTTGAAATAAAGTTGCTGAGGAACGCTGATTAAACTTTAGCGTATACTTAAAAGAGTTTGCTTTGGAAGAAGTTTGTAATTTAAACTGATTCATCAGATAACATTTTTAATCGTGCGTATAAAATTGCAATCTTAGTGCAGTTTTCATATATGGCAGCTTTAAGTTTGCCATTTTTGCTCAATTTCCTTATAACTTTTTAAATTGTTCTTTTCTTCTTAATACTCCTAAAATAAACTGCTTTCCATTTCTACTTACTTTCCTCATCACACTAAATTAATTTATACGATAAAGATCATCTACAAAAAAAAAAAAAAGAAAAGTTCACAATAGAAATTTGTCAAAACTTTTGCATTTCCGCAGCTTAAACGTTTCATCTTTTGCAAAGTTTTAATTTTCTATTTACGTAGTTTCGTTTCATAAACGAAAAACTTTTTGTTGGTTTTTCGTATTAAAATAATTTGTTATTTTGGTTGTTACTGTTATTGTTGTTGTTGTTGCTACAATTGAATGACATCTCCAACAATAATACTGGCAGCACGAAAATAAAGACAAAAAAGAAAATTCGTTTCTATAACTCTTTACCACTCTACTTAATCATTGAAATTGCCAAAACAAAGTGTACACCAAAAAATATGGAAAAACGGAAATGAAAATGCAGTCCCTTTTACTTGAGATGATAAGCAGAACTTAAGCAACTTGCAACAGCAACAAGAAACTCTTAGAAGATGAACAAAAAACTTGAAGTTTTGTAAATTGAGGATGACAGCCAGAAATTTGCTAATTTAATTCTAATAACTTTGCGGATTGTTTGTTTATTTGTTTGTTTCGAGGCAGTGACGTAGCAAAGTAGAGAATACAAGGTTAGATTCATAAAGCAAAATAGCTTGGTTTTCTTTTGTTTTATTGTATCAAGGGAAAAAATCAAACAATCAAAAATAATGCAGTTTGAAAAATAGCTTTTCAAAATATTCCAACACCATGACAAAAAATAACTGGAAAGTGACCATAGTTCGGTTTTTCGTTTTGAGCTTGAAAAAGTCGAAATAATCTGGAGAATTTTGAAAAAATTCAAAAAATTCGAAAAAAGTTAGAAAGTCGAATTTATATGAAAAACGTTGAAAGAGCTTGAAAAAAGTCGATAATTCTTAAAAATATGATTGAAAAAGGTCACGCCCACTTTTCCAATCTCGCCTACTTTTAGTTCAAGTATCGTGATCGGTATTCGCATGCCAAATTTTATCACAATAGTTTGCATAGTTAGCGATATATAACGTCCTTAGACTTAAAATTTAGGGCGGAGACACACCCACTGGCACAATCCAGCCCGACTTTGATTATGAAATAGCATTTCTTAAAACACTTTTTTAAAAAAATTTTAGTATAATTGGACACAGATTTCGATAGAGATGCCATGTATTTTATTTGTATGGGAGGTGCCACGCCCACTGGTGGTCATTTTGTCACGCTCGTGATTCAGTAAATGACTTATAGCATGTAAACTATTTCATACCAATTGCTGCAATAGTTCAATTTAAAATAGACTTACAACTTGTTCTTAATATGGAAGCTGCCACGCCTACTTATGCGATTCCATCGAACTTCATTCAATTTCAAAGCTAATTGTACACCAAATTTTAAGGAGATGACTCTCATAGCACACTAAGCATAACATTTAAATTTTTTGCTTGTATGTGAAGTGCCACGCCCACAGTTACTATTGCGCCGACAATTTATTATAAGATATCATATAAAAATTATATCTGCCGTATTGAATTTCATGACGACTACGTTGTTAGTTCTCCTACTATAACGTTTATAAGTATTGTGGGCGGTGCCACGCCCTTCAGCGACTTTTGTCAGTATACTGATTTAGCTTGTATATATGACTGCCTTCAGTAGTATCATCTCTAAAATTTTTATGAAAATCGTAGGTGAGTAATATACAGGGTGTCCCATTTTAACTTACACAACTGAATAAGTCAAAAGTCAAGTTAGAGGTCAAAGTGACCCCTGAAGGTCATTTAAAGGTCGAATTCCTGCTTGGTGCAAAAAAGCTAGTAATCATTGGCTGGACCGCTGCACAATATTGCCTTAACTGGCTGCAGCTTTTTTGCACCAAGCGGGAATTTGACCTTGAAATGACCTTCAGGGGTCACTTTGATCTCTAACATGAATACCTATCTGAACGTAGAATTTTGTGTCCGGAATCCGAAGTAAAAAATAGGGGTTTCCATTTGAAAAACTAAAGTTGACCTTCAAATAACCTTGAAAATGTAGGTCAAGGTCATGGCTGGATCAGACCTTTGATACCCACCAATTTTTATTTGAAACATTTTTTGAATTATTTGCAATTATTTGACTTATTCAGCTGTGTAAGTTAAAATAGGACACCCGGTAGAATCAAATGATTGAATTGTTGAAAAATGGCACGCCCACTTTTGCTTCGCCTTCTTTCGGTAAATGTCAAAATATATTTGATCAGCAAACGTTTGCTCCAACTCCATTACAATAACTTGCATTGTTTGCTAGATATGATGTTAAAGAAATTGTGGGCGGTGCCACGCCCCTATAATAATTTTAAAAAACTAGTGACCTGGTCAATATAAATTTTGTTCACATGTGCCCAAGTTTCATGCAAATCGCTTTAACTTTCGAAATAGATGTGGCCTATATACTATGTACTTATACATTCAGTATGGGCGTTAGGCGTGTCCATTAGCCGATTTCGCTCAAGAAACTTGCTTGAATTTTCCGTAAACCAGATTACAACAGACAGACAAACGAACATGGCTTAATCGATCAAGAATATATATACCTTTCTATACCACGAACGATACCCATATTTGAATTAACATGCAAAATCAAAGCTCCTTTTCTAATTGAATCAGCACTTGTTCAATTAAAATAGCTGTCAAAATTGCTAACAGAAGAAGCTAAAAAACTACACATGAGAAATGCTTTCTTATAAAATGTCACAAAAAATTGTCAATTTTATATTTCTTAACTCTGAAAGTTTTTGAGTAGAAAATTCGATTCAAAGTTCTTTCATTTAATTCTTCTCAGCTTTACCAGGATGGAGTATTTTGATTGGATTTGAGTATTTTTTTTTTGTTTTCAACAATTTCTTTTGGTAGCCATTGCTCATTGTATTGTTTGTATAAATTTCTTTACCACCTTAACCTTACATACACAAGGGAACAGTAAGCTCTGCTCTTCTGCTTCAACATAACAAAATTGCTAGGTCTCTACTACTGCTGCTTGCTGTTACAAGGCTTTGCAACTTCCGCTTTAGTTTGTGCTTTTACCACCTGACAGTTGAACTGTCAAAAGCTGAAATTGAACCCAAAACTTGTCATCGTATTTCATAGAATTTTCTTGCTATTGCGGATTTTTCAGTATACCCTACATATAACACGAAGGTAGCTATTGATTTCAAGCATAAGTTGGCAAAACGGATTATGCTGCAGAAATTATGCAGCAAAGTTACTAATTAGCTTAAGAGCAATCAAATAAAAGAAACTGCGTATTTGTCAAAATTGCAAAAAAACTCGCAAAGTTTGTGCATAGCAGACCAAATGTAGCGTTTACTAAATAAGTTTTTTCGATTCAACCAACCAGAGTCAACAGCCATGGCTAAGGTGCAACTACAACAATAGGCGAGTGAGCGAGCAATGTCAACATAAAATAACACAAACAACAACTAATAGAAAGCAAGGCAATCGGCTTAAACGTCTCCTTTGACTTTTCAACAGCTAAGCTGTAAAATTGTCAAATTTCTCAAAGAACTCAAAAAAAAAAAAAAACGGAAGGAAAGTCGAAAAAAACAACAGTTGAAAGCACATCACAAGTTGCTTCATTGTGCGGCATCTTCATGGTAAAAGGATTAAAAAAAAAAAAAGTCAACTATGAGGGAGTATAAGTGAAGTCCTAGAAATTCTTTTCAACAGGATTACAATTCAAAAGTTGCAAATACAAAAGAATGTGCTGGAGTGTGTACTTTAAATTTTGTGATGGAAAGGGTAACAGGTGGCAAAAAGGTGAATTCAGGTACACAACATTGTTAAGCTGTTGACTTATATTGCGCAACAACGACAACAACAACTTGAACGTTGTTATAACTTGTGCCAAGGATTATCGGGCAATTGTAAGATGTACATGGTTGGAGGAAGAGGAAATAAAGTAATAACGCTAAGAAGAGTAAAAATGAATTGTTTTAGCTTTTCACTTAACTTGAATTAGTAGAGGTCTTAAGCTTCAAAGGACTTTAAGATTTTTTTTCTTACATTAGGAAATGTCAGTTACAACTATAGGGTGTTTTTTTTTTGAAGATTTGGTTTTTAAATTGACTACGCCCTTTCAAATGACAATTGGTAGCTGATTTGCACTCAATATAAGTTAACTTTTTACCATAATAGACGTTTGTAAATTCACTAAAATTTCATATAATTCATATAATTTTTTGCAATTATGATGTCCGCCAAGATCGCGGAAATAGTAACAGAAAATAGCACAGGATTTCAAGACTAAAGCAGCTGGTTTCCGAGATGATTTCTTTAAATATCTTAAGCTTTTTTAAGAATAATTTTGACACGCACAGGGTTAACAAGTGACCGGGATTGGCCGAACATTTTTAGCGTGTTAGGTAAAAATATTTTTTTGGGAAGGTCTGGAATTGCTTTTGCACGACTTGGTAAACCTGGTCACATGTAACTTAAATTTTCTAAATGGATTTTATTCAGTTATTCATGGACTTAGTCAGATCTATGTTTAAGTAGGCGAATGCAAAACAGTGGAATCGCTTTTTAAATGCTATAACACAACGTGCCCTCAACAAAATCACCGAGTCAATTTTAATGCTACTAAAACCCAGTGTTGTCTGATGTCTCACAGACGAATGGATTACCCCTCTCCTTTTCTTAATATGACTGTCTTAGATGTTGCGAGGTCAATAACACTTGACGTTCTGGGCATATCGGTTCAATCAGACCTGAGGTGGACAGATCATGAATTTGATGTGTCGAAAAAAGCGGCCAAGTGTATTGGTTTTTTGAAACGGTGTAAGAAATACTTCACCCCTGTTGATCTTCGTACTGTCTACTTCACCTATATTAGACCCAAACTGGAGTACAACTCACACATCTGGGCTGGAGCTCCAAACACCAATTTGAAGCTGCTAGATCGTGTTCAGCGACGTGTGATGAAACTAATAGGTGATGAATCTGTCAACTTCTCCATCGATTCCCTTCACCACTGGCGTAACGTAGGGTGTTTGATCCTTTTCTATAGGTACTTTAACGAGAAGTGCTCTAGAGAGATACATGAACTGATCCCTTCAGTCCGAATTTTCTCTCGCAGTACTGGGGCGTCCCCATTCCCATTCCTTTTGTGTCACGCCGGTATTCAACAGGACATCACACTTTCGTGATAATTCTTTTTTTGGCCGCACGATTAAGTTGTGGTACAGCCGGCCTGCGTTTGTCTTCCCCGGCAGCTTTTACATCGGAAAATTCAAGATAAATGTTCACCGACACTACCCCATCTATCGCCCTTCCCTCTAACTTTTCTCCTTTTCTTAAACCAATACGGTGCATTGCATTTATAGGGGGTATCCCCTGAGCGTTGGCTAATTCTTAAAAAAAAAAAAAACATTGTTGCTCAATTTTTTGTTAAAAAGGTTGTGAAGAGGGCCAGTGCAGATTTCAGTTTTATTCCAATAATAGGTGTGACTACGCCTCTAACAGAATAATAAACTTTCACGGCTAAATTAATAGACCGAATCGATAAAATTATGATATGAAGATAGATTTTACAAAAGGAAATTGTATCAAAAGCTCTTTATTTTTTAGTGGGCGTGATACCGCCTCTAACAGAAAAATACGTTTTCACTGTTAACTAATTGAATAATTTACTTTATGGCTTTAAAACCCTTTTCTAATGTTAAAGCTTTCTGTTTCAAAAATTTCATAAATTTTGTTGCCGTCCATTTGTGAAAATTTAGATTTAGAGCTTCGACACCTTTGGAACTAAAGCTGATTTGAAAAGTTACGATATCGGCGAATTTACTGCCATGGTTCTTGTTAGTAAAGTTTTGAAATAACTTCGTAGATATAGCCCACTCTAATATTTCGCTAGAAATTGAATCTTTTTTTCAGATATAATTTTAATTCTCTTAAATAATATTTTGCATAAATAAAAATACAAGTAATTTCTTCCAATAAAGTGCAAAAATTATTTTACGAGCGTAATAAATTTTCAACATATTTTATATAAATTGCAAATGATGAATTTTTCGTAGTTGAAATATTTGCTTTAACTTCAAATGAATTCTGTATGGAATTCTTGATGTCCTACTGTTGTTCATTCTCAGTCATGTATGCATTGTTGTAGCTGTATTACTAATAAACTGACATTTGCATGCGCAATAGAGTGGTACGAAAAATTGCTATTTTCAAAATGAAAAATATGTTATAGCAAAACGTAGATATGTGAAATATTAAAACTAAACATTATTATATCGAACTTATTCAGTCATTCAGCAAAGACCAATATTATTGTAAGTTTTTACTAATTGATCAATGCTATTTTTTATTCAACAAACCAGACAAAGATAACATATGAAACAATTTAACCTGGTAATTGGTGACATATGTTTCGGCTATTACCGAAGTTTATTAAAACTATATTCTAGGCTTACACGAGTTTTTTAAAGTTATAAGTCCAAGGAAATTATATGAACTTCTACATTAAAAAAACTGAAAATGCCATCTCCAATTTAAATATATAGTATGTCCTAAAGTAATTTCATTTCGAATGAAGTAATTTTTCGAATGACTCTATTGTACAACCCAACAGACATAGTGTGACTGACATGCAGTCAAACCATATGACATTATTTGACATGTAGTGAGACAGATACTGGATAATATTTACCTTAAGGTAAATAACTAAACAAGATAAACTCATTGTTTTATATTGTATAAATGTCATGATGTTTCGACATTAATTAGATATAAGCAATTTTATCGTCACTTTAATTAGTAGCAGCATTACAACCTCGAAGGATACATCCAGAGATGGGTTATGGGAGTATTTGTGAAAGAACTTATTATTCTTCATATAGTCAAAGGAGAGTTTGTGGATTGCCATAAATTCTGCAGATAAAAGCATGAAGAACGATATTATGCTATGCGCGTTGGTAAAAACTTTGAATTATGCAGAGTGCAAGCTTAGCGGAAAACAATTACCTTTCGTACACCGCTACCTTGCAAATAGGAAACTGATCCTTAAGGCTTAGCAATCAAGACAACGACAACTGTCAGTGAATTTGCAGAAGCACTAAGAAAATTGTCACAACAATGGATAATATTGAAATATTGTTTTCAATAAGCTCAAAACCTCAGCGCCCATGAAATTTATTTTTCTTAATATTCAATTAAGAATTTCTACAAAAATAACGTTTGTTCAAAGTTCACAGCGTATTATAATAGTCATAGCAAACTGATATGTAAAGTATTAATTATGTATATTTATATAAGGGAGTTCAATCTAGGATTCTTCTTTCACTCACGGCATTGTCGTGAAATTTTTATTTCCACTATTTCTCCAAAATCAAATTTCTATAGCATTATTTATTTCAATACATAATGCCATTGATTCTTGCATTTTCATTATTGTCCGGAATTTATACACTAAATTATTTCAATTAACCTCCAACTCTTAAATTTCAATCCAATAGTTGTCCAACTTTTTAGTTGGACTCCAAGTAATTAGCCAGCAAACAATTGCTGGAGAACTTAACTGTTTTATTGGCTTACAATAGTTGTACAACTATTTGGTTGCTCTTCTCAAGCAACGTTTGCTGTAGGTTTTTGCTTTCGATAAAACAATTCTATTTAATTTTTCCCACAATTTTGTTAAATTTCAATGGCTAGGTTGGTTTTTGGAAGAATTGTTAAATTTTCATCACTTGAATCTGTGATAACTGTGTAGATCACAATTTATTTGATTTTTTAATTGCTCTGTTATACCTTTTGATTTATAAAAAGAAGCAAGTATTGCTATTCTGAAACCAATATTCGGGGTTTTATTGGGATTATAATCCCTAGTATATAGGTTGGTTTGTAAACTGCACATAACATCATTTTACACACAGTTTGAAATTGATAACAATTGGTATTGGTTACCATGTTGAAAATGCCAGTTATGTTAATTTGTAATTGTTTACGTGAGCTATGTAAATTGAAGATTGAATGTTCTATAGCAAAAAAATTAGCATAGTTATTGAGTAATGCTTAGCAAGCAAGTAATATTGACAGCAACATGCTGTGGTTATTTAACATCATTGATATGTAAATGAAAACTGTAATGAAACATTGAGGTAATTGATGACAAATTTCATTTTATGTTAAGGTTGATGACATCATCTAACTATGTACGTGCTTAGAATTCAGAATATTTGTCAAAATGATAATACAAATTAAAGCTGAAAGCTTAAGGTTCTATTGTTTATGATAAAAATTGTGAAACAATTGTTAAATAGTTTGAAATTTTCAAAAAATTGCTATTCAAATTGCAACTGTGCTGCTGAAAATAGTCGTCCATGCTTTTCAGCTTCAGTTATCATTGGCATATTTAGAAAACTGTATGAGTGAAAGGAAAGTTTGAATTAAAATTTTCATATTTTCAAGCTTTTGAAGAAATTTAATATATATTTATGTTTCTTCAATATTGTTGTAAAAATATCCCAAAGGAAATTAAATTCTACTATTCCACCTTGCTCATTGCTATCGAAAATTTTTCAATTCCACGATCTGTGATTTAACTATATTACTAATGTCTGCTATGTTTTCTATATAAATATAAAAGTTATAGATATTCTCATCCTAAATGTAACAAAGTATTAACGAAATTATTTTTCTTTTCTTTTCAGGTAACTTAATCTACAAGATAGTAAAAAAATACGCTGACTGAACAGGTAAATTAGCCCACATATGTGCAGCGAAAACTTTTTGCTTATTTCAAAAGATTAATAATAAATTACTTTTAAGATGATATTTAATATTTACGCATCAGTAATTGATCGTCATAATGAGGTGATATCAAAATGGAATGTAAAATGTTCCAACATCCCCTTTTTATGCCCTTCACTGGAGGTACATATATTCATTTTGTCATTCCGTTTGTAACGCATAAATACTCTATGTAAATATACCTTAGCCCATTTTGAAAAAAGTTGTTGCACTTTTGATGAAATTAATGATTTGGTGAAAAAAATTAGGATTGGGCTAGGTTTTGAATTTGCAAAGGCTTTTAAAGAGGCGTGGCACAGCCCTATATTTTTACTTTTATAACACCGTAAGCAGTACAAGATATTGTAAAAAAATTTGATACACGGCTACAGATCATATATATTTTGAATTGTGTTTAAAGTGGGCGGAATTGGAAAAGTGGGCGTGACACTTTTTAACAATTAAAAATGTTGATTTCGTATACTTCAAAATTGGCACATTCGATTATCATACAAATTTAAGGGACGATACTATTGAGAGCAGTCATCACTACAAGTTTCATCAGTATATTGAAAAAACACGTTGAAGGGCGTAGCACAGCCCACAATATTTATAAACGTTATGATTAGAGAACTAACAACGAAATCGTAATGAAATTTAGTATGGCAGATAAACTTGCTAAACAGTATCTTCTTACGAGAATTTGACGCAATAGAACCGGTGGGCGTGGCACCTCCCATATAGGCGAAAAACGTTTAATGCTATAGATAGTGTGCAATGAAAGTAATCTTCAGAAAATTCGGTGCATAGATGACAATTATTATAAGCTATAAAATTAAATGAATTTCGACGGGATTTCATCAGTGGGCGTGGCACCTCTCATATTAACATAAAATTGGAAGCGATATTTTAAGAGAATTATTGCAGCAATTGGCATGAAATTTGCTGTAAGTGGTTTACTTGCTATAAGGTATGTCAGCATCTACAGCGGGCGAAATAGCATCACTGGGCGTGGTACCTCCTATATAAGTAAAATACCTTAAGTGGCATATCTATCGAAATATATGAGCAATCATACTGAAAATTGGTATAAGAGGTTTGTTTATGGAAAGCTATTTTTGAATCAAAATCAGTCTCGATTGTATGAGTGGGTGTGTCACCGTCCTAAATTTTAAGTTTACTTAAGGCATATGTCGCAAACTATGCAAGCTATTTTGCTAAAATTTAGTATGTGGATGTCAATGACGAATATAATTTATTGAACCAAAAATAGGCGGAATTGAAGAAGTGGGCGTGTCATATTTGATTTTCTGCATTTCTATTCTCTTTTTTTCAACAATTTCCACAATCTTTTGACTTTACCAACTTTTTAACTTTTCCCAATATATTCCATGTTTTCCACTTTTTTAACCTCTCTCAACTTGATTCGACATTTTCTTTTTTTTTTCGACTTTTTCATGAACTTTGAATTGTTTCAACATTTTTCATTTTTCTTGCAACTATTTTTGAGTTTTTTAACCACTTTTAATATTTTTTACATTTTTCAATTTCTTTTAACTTTCTGCAATGGATTCCATATATTTTAGACTTTTTGATTTTTTTTCAACTGTTTCAACACTTTTCAACCTCTTTGAACCTTATTACATTATATTCGACTTCTTCAATCTTTTCAAAGTCTTTTTAACATTTATTTGGAAAGTAGGTTAAGTGCAATGTAGGGCATGTTAGTTTCGGCCTGGCCGAAGATAACACCCTTACTAGTTAACATTTATGTTGACATCTTGCGATCTGCTCATCTTCTCTGTGTAATGCATTCGAATGACGGTATTTTGGTCATCTATTTGCTGCTAAGCTCTTTGGTTTGGCTATGGCTATGGTTTGATTCTAACTCAATCCACAATGTTTTGAATTTTTATGTCCAAAGGTCTCCAGCATCCTCAGTACGACTTTTTCAAGTTCTTGTCTCTAATTCATAAAAAATTAAAAAAAAAAATCAACCGTAAAATATTGCAAAACCCAACGAACCTATTTACTTTGTGGAGTAAGTATGTTAGAGTGACACCAAACGCCAACTTAAAATCCGCAAATGTTGCAAATAAAGTAATTTTTATGGCACACAAAGTGAACGAACGAACGAACAAAATGAACGCAGTGATGCAGCAAATGTTGTAAGCTGCATGAGTATGCGCTTATGAGCGTCATTACGCGTTTGCTTTTGTTGAATGCCTCCTTTGTGCATGCCAAGGTATTTTGCTGTTGTATTTATTGTGCCGTAATGCTGCTATCTAGGACCATTCTACTTTCAGTTGAGCGCAACAACACAACACAAAACAAAAAAAAGCAAGAGCGAGAAAAGAACCGGTGGAAAGGAAGAAATGGAACAGGAACGACATTTGCATTTTCGCATTTGTAATGAAAATGTAAAATTCATGCTGTCTCTCATGCATTTATGCAAGCAGCTTACCCACACATACACACACATAGAGACGAATGTAATATAATGCATACACACACTAGCAGCAGCAGTACAGTTATTTACATAGTAACTCATTGTGTCAACTCGACAGAGAGAATAATGAAGTTTTGCCATTTGTACGTGTGTCAGAGATAAGCAGCATAGCAAACAAAGCCAAAGCGATGGGGTTGAGGAGGAGGAGGAGGGGAGGACTGCGAGGTTTAAATGCGGTGCTGCTTTATTATACGTTGTCTCACCTCGGTACTCAGTGATGCATGTTTGGTATGTTGATGATGAAAATTAAAGGACCCACACACAAAACTGTAACTCCTGACCCACTGAGCAAAGTATCCTTCAGTCATTCAAGTGTTTGTGCTAATGCTTGTGTTTGTACAGCGTACATACAAATTACACTTGGATATGTGTGGTCTAATCATTGCATATGTTAAGGTGCTTTAACAAACTCACTTTGTTGCATCATGAAAAATGCATCAAATTTATATTCTAATGAGCAGCTGGCGTGCGAGGGAGTTGGTGGCGAGATATTTTAAAATTCTGTGTATTTTCTCATGTTGAATTAAAAATCTGTACTAGGGACTGATGATGGTAATTTAAATAAGACAGTTCGTGGGCAATTTTTTTAATTTTGTTTTACATAAATGGAAGTTTGATCATACGAAGTTTTTTTGCTTTTTGCATTAGGGCTTTGAATTTTTTTTGTTAAGCTGTGGACTTAGACCTATGTTGCTTCAATAAAGAGAGAAAATTATTGAAAAAGTATATATGTATATAGAGCTTTGTAATTTTGCTTGAACTATGCAGTTAAGTCCACATTTTCTAAACACTGATTTTATATTGCTTTTAGTGATAATTTTTTATATTATTATTTTGGCGATTAGATTTTAAAAATTTTGAAACCGTTTGGCAGATATTTTGTCATTGTCTGTAATTACAAGAACATCCATCACCAACTATATGTTTGAATTAATAAGGGTGTTTTGTTTAAGGCAGTCACAGTTTCGAATTGAAATAAAACTCAAAAAATATCCAAATGGTTGGATGTTTGGCTCGCCACAACTGGCTCATATTAAGCCCAGTCTGAAAGTCAAATTTTCGATCACTTTTCGAGCAATTCAGTACCTATGTAATTTGGAAATATGTATGAACCTTTTCATAATGAAATGATAAATATTATTGAATAAAAATTAAACCAACGTCGCTAGCAATGACGACATGTTTGACGTTTCATGCTTCTGGGAATGTATGACACTCTACCATATATAAAAAACCATTTATAAAAATAATTATTTTAAAAACACTCATACGATATGTTGTGCATAATGTAATAAAAACAAAAATGGAAAATGTAGTTTGCCTTAGACAAACAACATTTCCACTTGAGAAAAGTTAGAGGGAAAGGGGATAAATGGAGTAGTGTCGGTGAACATTTATCTTGAATTTACCGATGTCAAAACTGCCAGGGAAGACAAATGCAGGTAGGCTGTTCCACAACTTAATCGTGCGGCCAAAAAAAGAATTATCACGAAAGGTCATCGATAAAAAAACAGTAAGAGGATCAGAGATAGGCAGAGCCCTAATGAACTCCAGCATTAATAAAATGTTCATTGGAGGTGAATCCTTCCACCACAACACGAATAGAGCGATCACTGCAGAAGCTCGTAATCCAACGAGCAAAAGAATCACCAACAACAAAGGCAATTAGTTTTGATACGTGGGCGTGATGCCACACTCGATCAAACACCTTAATATCCAGAGAACCATACTTTCACCGAAAAGGGGAACACATCGGTTCCATATCTTAGTGAGGTACGACATAAGATCAACGAGAACTACGGAAACCATATTGGCGATTACTAAGTAATTCGTTGCGCTCCAGGTATTTCACAAGGTGAAAGTTTATTACGCTTTCCATAACTTTGGAGAGCGCAGAGCATATCGCAATGGGTCGGTAATTATTTGGGTTGGAAACCTTGCCTTTTTTAAAAACTGGCTTGATATTAACAACCTTCCAACATGTTGGAAATATCCCACAAATGTAGGACATGTAAAAAAGGTTGCGTAATGGACGGACCAGTGCTCTACAATGCTCAACTCTCATATTTTAAATTCATTCATTTCATTTGATATTTAATTTTATAATTAAAATAAAATACAGTGCAATTACTTACGTTACTCTTGTAGGTATACAGCTACTCACATGCAGCTTTTGCGTATAAAATTGTGGTTAAATTCACTTTGTGATGTTTCGGCTGCAGTCTTCTTAAATTAGAGTATGCAAACTCGAAAATGCAGTTGCTTTTGCTCATAAAGGTATTCAGAGCGCAAACAGATATGCTGGAGCTTATACATTTTTAATTAAATTAAGATGAAAAAAGAATTTATAATATGTACTACTAAACAAGGTAAACTGGTCCGATGAGGCTATGTATAACATATGCCACCAATTACAAGGAGTACCATTTGCTGTCTCTGTCATGTTTGTTTAAAAAAGAATTGCCCGATTTGTGAAATTTCTTAGCTTGCTTTAATGCTTGCTTAGCTTTAATTAATCAATTAAACATATTTTTACGCAATTTTAGCTTGAAAACAGTCTTTGAACACTTAATGAGAATGATAGTTAGTGTAAGCTATTTTATCTATAAAAACAAAAATTATGTTCCCACTGAATTCACAACCTAGAAAATGTTGTTTTTACCATGTCATCTTCAATTTATTGCTGTTATAATTGGCTCTAAATAATTTCAGCCAAAACTTTCTAGTTTGTTTTTATTGTGGCAACTGACAAGTTAATGAACAGCCAACATGTCGTATGAGTAACCAAAATATGTGGTGTACAAATTTGCTGACTTAGGTTTTTTTTTCATTCCTTCTCTCTCTGTTTTGCAATAAATCTTTTTTCGCCATTAATGAAAAGTTCACAAAAATTCACACAAAACGTTAAAGGGGACAAAATTAATTGCATTATTTCACAATGCAAACAAGCGATGAAAATGTAATTTATTTCTTTATGCCAACGAACGAAACATAGGAAGTGAAAGAGAAAGCAAATAAAGTTGCAAAAAAAAACGAGCACACAAATGAAACAAATTTCAAAATCACAAAGCTCACAAAACTACAACTTTATCCTTTCAGCGAAGTGCGGCGCACTTTGGCAAAGACGGCGACGACTGAGCGCACAAATTAAAATTTCTGTTTTTTCTTTTCTATCTCTCTCTTCTGCTGCTTTCATTTTTATTTTGTGTGCCATTTTAACGTAGAACGGTGGCGCGCCTTAAAAAATCGTAACCACAATTGCATCAAGGCCACACAGCATAGCATTACATGGCTCAATCTCTGGTTAAAATGCGCTGACCAGGAATTCGTCTATTTTGTGTATGGCATGTTTCTTGAGTTTTGCTTTCGTTGCTGTTGTTGTTGTTGTCGCTGTTGTAACTGTAGACCGCATTTTAGGTTGACTGATTGTGGTCGCTGCTTGTGTCTTGTGGCATTTTACGTTGTCGACAGTGAAAACCAAATAACCAACTCAGCGACTAACTGCTGTACAAAAAAAAAATACAGAAAAAGAAGAGTTAACAGCAACAATGATGTCTGCATCCGGTTGTGCTGCCACAGAAGAAAATTAAACGCTGCCTTCAAAGCTACTTTCAGTACCAACATATCCGGTCTTGATTACATTTTTGACCTTCTTTCAGCTTTTTTTTTGTAATTTGATCGCTTTCCGTGCTTAACTCTTAGGGTAGCCACGAGTTTCTATGCGCTTAAGTGGAGGAATTTGGGTATATTCGCTGAAAAGCTTAAAAAAGATTGTTAAGCTTTAAAAGTGATATTTCTAGGTTAACCATAAGTAAAGTAGTTAAAACAAAATAAAGTATTCGATGTGTGAACATCTTTATTCAATAAAACATAAGAGCAGGGACCCAAAATAACTATTATTTGGTTTTTTGTTTTTTCATTTTACAGTGGTTCAAAATAAATTTTTTTTTGTACCAATCGATAGGGAAAGGTCGAAAATAACCATTTCCGAGCTCAATCTATCAACTGGTGCAAATTTTTTTTTGAACCACCCTAAATTTTTTTTTTGCTCCAACCAATAAGAAATGGCTTATAGACATACCTTAGGGCGGCTCCGGACCTTGAAAAGCACCAAAAGGGTCGAAAACGGTACTTTCCAAAGTCCGGAGCCAACCAAAGTGATGTCCAAAACTATTTTTCAAACTTTCCCAATCGATTGGAGCAAAAAAAAATTTTGTGAAAATGGGTCAAAAACGGTCCATTCTAGGGTCCGGAGATTCTCCAAATGATGTTCAAAATCCATTTTTGATCTCTGTCCATCGATTGGTGCATAACTTTTTTTTCCGAAAATGGATCGAAATCGAGCATTTTTGGTACTCGGAACCACCTCTGATGATGGTCAAAATCCATTTTCGACCTCTTTCCATCGATTAGTGTATAAAAAAAATTTACAAAAATCGACCAAACTCGGGCATTTTTGGGACTCGGGACCACCATTGAATAATAATTGACAATGGTTATGAATCAACGTAAAAAGAATCCATTGAGAAATAATAGTTATTGACAAGGGCAAAACAATTCCTTATGCATAATAGTTATGAATCAACGTAAAAAATATTTATTGAAAAATAATAATTAACGACAATTAATAAAATATCTCTTATTAATAATAATTAAAAAATAATTTTTTTGACAAAAAACTTATAATAGTTATGTCCCTGCATAAAAGTCAACCATAAGCTCAATACAGATCAATCCACGTGGCATTTACCGTTTCTTAACGCTTTCAGAAATCTTTCACATGAAATGTTACAAAGTTTCAGCAACGTTTCAGTAATCTTTCATTGCCATTTCAGAAAGCCTTACCATATAGCGTTTTTAAAAAATTAACTGAGATTAGCATTTAAATCTTCCTCAAATCTTGCCAAAGTTGCTCTTGTGTTAAGAAATGAAAACGCGCTCACTTTGATCCATTAACTTTGCTGTAGAGCATTTGTTTAAACCATTTTTACTTTGCCGCATTAGTCACTTATTTGCTAGCAATTTTTGTTGTTGCAGTTTTTTTTTAAATTTTTGTTGCTGTTTATTTCGCTAGTAGTTTTGCTATTGAGTTCTCTGCCAGCTACAATTCAGCGCTTGCTTGGTTTCATTTCCACATCCGTTGCTGTAAGTGGTGCTACTGCTGCCGCTTCTTCTACGGCTGCATATGTTGAAAATGATTTCCGCTGTCGTCATTTCTGTTGCAAAAAGAACGTCGCAGTCTCCAGAGTCTGCTGCATGAAGCACACAAAGTGTAATTAAAATGGCCGTGGGACTGCAAGCGAATTAGTAGGTCTGCCTGAGCAAAGTGTAGTGGTAGTTAGTGATGACCGGGATTTCGGCTGTAGCGGTGCTACTGAACGGTAAATGAAAATGTTCTAAGAAAAGCTCTTGGTTTTTTCTCATTTTTTTTATTTTTAGGTCAAAAGTTGGTGTTTTAGTTTTCCGCTCAATGTGTAGTTGGTTATAAATTTTATGTTACCTAATTTCGAATTAACTCTGATGATGTTGGTTGCTAGTGGCAGCCCGCTGTGTCAAAGGTTTTGTTAATTACTTTTTAAAGAGGTTTTTTTCTTTGCTATTTTTTATGTTAGCCTGTGAGGTTAATTATGAAGTTTATAATTAAATAATTTGGTAGATGAATTATGAGTTGCATATTTTATAAAACCTTGACTAAAAGAATATGAAGTATTTATGCAAAGAGGACATAGTGCCCTAAAAAAAAAAAAAAAAGATGAAGAAAAAATGATTTTGCTTATAAAAAGTGAATCAAACTTTCCTTTATCCTTTAATATGCCCAACACTTTAATCTACATTTTCCCCATTTATGTTAATGTCACGCACATGACTTAACTGCTTACAAATATCATGCGTAACTACTTTAATTTGATGTTGTAACACCAAGAGATTTAAACAATCAATATGTAATTATTCAAAGCTGATTAAAAGAAAGTTGCAAAACTTAATTGGTTCGTAGTTACGGTGTGATATTAATCCCTACATTTAGAGCGATTAACAAGTCTTATCACGATATGTTGCTGCCGTCATTATCGTTGCGTCTTTCAATCATTCCTAGTGTTGTTTGAGGTAAAACGCATTGAAATGAATTGAAGTGGAATACCATGAAATCATTTTCAATTAAATTCTGGCATTATTCGCTTTATTATTATTCGTTATTATTATTTCTCTGTCGAAATTATAATAATTTCAATGTCCATTGATGAATTTCTTGTGAAGAGAATTATTTGCTATTTTTATTATTCTTATTTGCGCACAATAAAATTAATCAAAATTGCACAAAAGGACTTTGATACACAAAGTTGACAATACACAGTGTGGAATTTTGAGAAAATATAGTAACTTATAAGTTGAATATGACATCGACAGAAAAAAAATAAAGCAAAAAAATTCCACGAAACATTGCGACTCTGATAATCTTAAATTTAAAACTAAGAAAAATGTGACCAAAACTTTAAAGTCTAAAAAAGAATACTTAACTTAAATAATAAAAAAATAAGTATGCAATAACCTTTTTTAGCACAAATATGTTGTTTGAAAAAAGAAATTATTAAAATCGGTTCAGGAAATTTTGCGCCAACCCATAAAAATCATATCCATATAAGAAATTTTATATAAATAGTAGATATAGTGCTATTAACTATTAACTTATTATTAACTTAACTATTGTTGTCCCAGTATTTATATCAATTTGTACTCGTGATTTGGTGATGAATATGGATGCATATTCTCCTCAGCTTTCTGATAGTGTGGTTTGTTTACCGAAATAATGAATAAATGAAACTGTCAAGAAAATTTAATATATCTCACTATATCCTTTCAAAAGTTAAAACTCAACATTATGCAATATGCCTTTTTTTCGTATGTCTATATTCATTTTGTTCTATGCTTATTTGTCTTGATATATGTATACGTATTTGTCTGGATGTACATAATATGTATGTGTATTTGTGCGTGCGTGTTTGTATTTGTTTTGAATTGTTAGTATTATTTACAGCTTTTGTGTAAATGATTGCTAAAAGCCTCCGGGTATGGTTGGTAGAAATGTTGTTATTTTAAATGCAAGAGGACAACAGCAGGGCATTTACAAAATAAGCAAAATAACACAATGCCAAAAATTTCAACAACAATTATATCAGCTACAACAACAATGATCTCAGCGACAACAAAACTACACACTTACTCACATACACAAAAAGTTTGTTGTTGTAACGCAAATGTTTTGCGGCAATCGAATCGTAATGACGCATAAATGGCAAAAAGGATAATGATTTTATTATTCATGTACATACATAAGAAGAAAAGCCTATTTGTTATTGACAATAAAGGAATAAACTGAAAAAGAGAAAGCGACAGATATAAAACAGAGAGAGAGAGAGAGAGAAAGTCAAAGATAGAAAACTAAAACCATTTTGCCTATGGCATATTACATCAAATATTGATATAAATTATGTTTATTTAATAAAGATTTTGCTTTTTGCATTTTCAACGCATACAAAATTGATGTGCTTTAATTAAAATGTTACTCATACGTCATGTTATGAAATTATTTTATTTTCATATATTGAAAACAAACAGTATGATGATAAATTATAATAAAATATTTCTTTTAATCAACTTGAAAGTATTTAAGTTAATTTTAGCAAAGACTTGATAAACTCTACTCAAAATAATAATTTAAGTTTAAGAACTTATAAAGCTTTGATTTGAGTATTTAATAATATTTCGATTATTTAGCTGCTTTTGCTGGTTTAGAGTTATTTATACTCTGAGGGCATAAATGTCTTGTGAACACATGTATCGTTATTACGGTTAGCTGTTCAGTATATATTTAACTTAGAAGAAATAGTTTTCAACCGTAGCGTATTATCGTTTTTGAAGGAAATTCCTAAAGTTTGATAGAAAACTTAATTTTTAATTAAAAAATGTAAATTGGATGTCAATATTGCGAATTTTTAGAAGAGTATGTTACTAGTGAATATACTAACCCACTTGACATGTAACGTTTAGTATACCTTTCAGAAATCTTTCATATGAAATCGTACAAAATTTTTAGTTATGTTTCAGAAATCTTTCATTACCACTTCAGAAACCTTTCTTCAATGTATCAATATCCACCTTTTGATTTCATTTGAAACGTTTCTGAAACGTTACAGAAATCTTGTAGGATTAAGGGGAAAAAACAAACATGTTTTGTTTCGTTATCGAACTCTTTTTTTATTTTTCGTGATCGGAATTCAAATTTTTTGCTTCATTTTACCCACATCATGACTTGCGTTGATACTTTATATGCAATTATTATTTGTGACGTTTCTTAATTTATAATTGACAATAAACAACGTTTAACACAGTATAAAACAGTTATTAATAAAATATTAATTATATTTCATAAGAAAAATTTTAGTAAACATTATAACTATAACCTTTCAGAAACAATTCAGTATGATTACAAGTGAAAGATTTCGTATATTACGTTTCAAAAAGATATCATTTAAAAAGTTCCGAATAAATTGAATCTGTAACCTCTCAGAAGCATTTCAGAATGATTGCATGTGATACATTACATTTGAAATATATAATAAAGATTTTTGTAAACGTTCTGCTTGCAATATTTTAAATTAAACATTTCTAATACGTTACGTACTGTTTCCAAAACGTTACTTGCCGAGTGGGAGGTTTAGAGTTTGAATGTACGCTTTAGTGGGCGAGTGCACTTATTTCTTAATACGTCTGAAAATTAGCAAAATAATGAGATGATGTGCAATACCAAAAACAAAGGAAAAAAAATGTTTTGAACATTTATAAATGAATTAACTTTTAAAAACTTTTGATTCAACGAAAATTTGTAAAAATTACCCAAAATGGATTTCATTTTAATGATTCGATTGTTTCGCTATAGATTATGGAGTCTATTACCGACAGGTTAACCTCTGATGTACCCAATAACATTACAGTGCCTCGTTTAATCGATCGAAAACGTTGTTGAAGCTCAATGTATTTCTCATATTGAGAGAAGTTCACATTACTTAATTGTTATTTAGTATAAAACTTATTTATTTGATGATATATGTATGTATGTGAATATAATCTGTAAGAATGAAAATGTGATCTGACTGCTTTAGTTTAAGCAACTTCCTACTCTTTGCAACGATATTCACACTCCTCTGCAGTATTAAATCGATTTTGGTTTCCTAAGCAGCCACCATATATGAAACGCACACATTCGTTTTTATCTAAATTGTAGGAAAACTTGAAAAATACCGTTAAGCATGGACCTGCATCAGAATGTTTTAAGGCACATACACCTGAAAAAAATATATCAAAATGCCAAATAAATAAATTTATATTAAATAATTTTATGTTCTATCTCTATGATAATTACAATCTCTTACTGCAAAAGTGTAGGCGAGAAAGCTCAAGGTTCCAAAAAATACTAAAAAAAATTTCATTTTTAATATTGAAAACAAAGCACAGATCTTTCAGAAACTAAATAAATGCCAGATTTCTAGTTGATTAATAAACCTCAATTTTTTGGTCTAAGCAAGCTGCGATAATCAAATTAAAATTTTTTGCTATATATGGCAGATCAAATTCGCATATCTTTACGGTAGAATTGGATACGCTGAAAATAGGCCTACGATACAGTCTTTTTATGCTATCCCAGTAGGCAAGAGCAGGAGCTAGCAGTGCTTCCAGCAGGCCTTCCTTGGTAAGATTAAGGCCTTGCCACCTCCTTTCAAACTTACTTTCTTTTTTATATGAAATATTCCGATAAAACAGGCCTTCTTAAGCAGGCCTTCTAGGAGCGCTTGCCGTGCAGGAGTGATAGAAGTACTCGGAAAAAATTAAATTTTAATACGCAGTGAGACTCTGAGTTAATTTTTTTTCATCCGCGTCATCTCACTTGCACTTGCGCTGATATTTTTAATGTTAATTTGTTGTGACGTTGAATACACAACACTCTGCCATAACATGAAACAGACACTCAATTATTCTGCTAATTAAAATTTCACTACTAAACAAAAACAAACATCATAATAAAAAAAATTGGTATACATATTTTTATTTCCAGGAAAATTTTGTTTTGACAGCAGTGCTAGCAGGCCTTCTCCGAGGAAGGCCTTGCTCAATTGCCTGCTGGGATGCTTCGATTTAAATTTATGAATGTGTCGGTAAATATCAAAGAAACATAGTACGCAGGCTACATGAAATATATTGAATGGATTTTACTTTAAATTTTGCATGACGAAAAAATAAAATCCAAGCGATTTCTAATACTTTCTTGACCGAGGTTTTGTGATTGATATCGATTGATAAGTTGACAATGATTAAAAATATACATTCTTTCAATACCTTAAAAACCAAACGAATGTGCATTATGTGTGTACGTCATTAGAAAGGTAAGTTTTCAATGGCAACTTAAAAAAATTCAATTCAGAACAAGTAATAAATTGCATTTTGGCTTTAAATAAAATATTTACACAGCTATTAAAAGAGTGATGCTAAAAAACGTTCAACATTCATTGCTGTCGCCGACAAATTTTTTTCCAAACATACTTTTCTATTTATGTAACAAATTGTTTGCCTTTTTTTCAATGTTAACATGAACAAATGTAGTGGGAAACCATATTTTTGGTTTACCTGGTTTTCTACTTATCTTTTTGCTTTCATTAAAAACTGTTTCATAACTCTAGCAGCGAATGTTGCTTTTCATTAGGAAATACAAAAAAACTTCTAAATAAAAGTTTCAAAATAAATGCCTGGAAAACTCCGGCAAAAATATGAATATTGGTATAAAGCGAAAAATCTACAGTCAACAAAAACAGCAACTACGGGTGTCTACATAAAATAAGTAAAACAAACAGCACTGTAAATTTGTTGTGCTTTATGAAAGCCATTTGAAAGTTGAGTAACAAAAAAAAATTTTTTTAAAAATATATTGTCACACATGCGTTTTTCTTATGGATAACATAGTCTACATTTTTTTACTGTGTATAACATAAATTCAACTATTTTTCACATGCAATTGCCTTAATTATTTAGCATTCTGTAAACAATTCATAACATTTTTTTAATGTATGGGAAAGCCAACAGTTGACAAGTTTGACACTTATAAATATTTGTCATCGTTTTGCCTTTGACCAAGCTAATTTTTCCAATGGCACTCGATATGTGGACGTTCTTTGGGAATGCTTGGGTTCGAAAATTATTCGCTATCGAGTATGTTCTCAATTCAAATGAAAAAATTTCTAGGATTGCTACCAAAGCTGTATAATTTTCATTTTTCGATTTTCCAGTTCAGGCATAGTAGTACACTCTCCATATTTTATAATTTTCTTTTGTTTCTAATAATTCCAGCACGCTTGTTTTGGTTATGGTTATGGTTATGGTTATGGTTATGGTTATGGTTATGGTTATGGTTATGGTTATGGTTATGGTTATGGTTATGGTTATGGTTATGGTTATGGTTATGGTTATGGTTATGGTAATGGTTATGGTTATGGTTATGGTTATGGCTATGGTTATGGTTGTGGTTATGGTTATGGTAATGGTTATGGGTATGGTTATGGTTATGGTTATGGTTATGGTTATGGTTATGGTTATGGTTATGGTTATGGTTATGGTTATGGTTATGGTTATGGTTATGGTTATTTAATGTTTATGGTTATGGATATTGTTATAGTTATGGTTATGGCTATGGTTATGGTTATGGTTATGGTTATGGTAATGGTTATGGTTATGGTTATGGTTATGGTTATGGTTATGGTTATGGTTATGGTTATGGTTATGGTTATGGTTATGGTTATGGTTATGGTTATGGTTATGGTTATGGTTATGGTTATGGTTATGGTTATGGTTATGGTTATGGTTATGGTTATGGTTATGGTTATGGTTATGGTTATGGTTATGGTTATGGTTATGGTAATGGTCATGGTTATGGTTATGGTAATGATTATGGTTATGGTTATGGTTATGGTTATGGTTATGGTTATGGTTATGGTTATGGTTATGGTTATGGTTATGGTTATGGTTATGGTTATGGTTATGGTTATGGTTATGGTTATGGTTATGGTTATGGTTATGGTTATGGTTATGGTTAAGGTTATGTTAATGGTTATGGTTATGGTTATGGTTAAGGTAATGATTACGGTTATGGTTATGGTTATGGTTATGGTAATGTTTGTGGTTATGTATATGGTTATTTTTATCTTTATGGTTATGGTTATTTTTATGTTAATGGTTATTGTTATTATAATAGTTTTTGCCATATATTTTGGCTGATTAACCCTCTATTCAGGAAGTAAATGTGAAGTTTTTCATTTGATTGTAGAAATTTCGTAAAGTTAAGTAAAGTTAAATGGATATATGTACGAGTATATAGCTAAGGCAGCTTGTTTTATCAATAACGTATTAAAACATACTCGTAGTTTTTGATATCTTCGTTTCATTTTTTTTATGTTTTAAATTGCATTTCCACTATGCATATCTATTTTGATTACTCTAATCTTTCCACAAAATTAATTCATTATTATTGCGCTGAAAGAATTCAGACTTGTTTTGTTCCCTTTTTATTTTGCCACATTATTCATCCAATTTAATCACTACTGACCTGTTTTCAGTTTTTTGTCCTGTAGCGTTTTTCATATTTTACAGTATTGTGATTTGGTGCACAATTTTCAGTGCTTCCTTGTATAAAGAGATGAATTTTTTTTTTATAAATAAGTTTTCTTTTCATAAATCATGGTCTTTTGTTTACCATACAGAACTTGCTTTTTTACTCCAATTGCTGCTTTTGTTTTAAAGTAAAAAATGGAAAAAAATTATATAACAAGTTATAATGAAACCCACAATAGCAGATTGCCAAATGCGATTATTCATTCACCTTTTTGCTGTTAACCCGAGTATTTGGTCTCTAACATTTGGTCCCATTTGCCATGACAGCGAAAAAAAAAACTATTTATTGTTGCTGGTTTTTTATGAAAATACTTTTATTGTTTGAAGTACTGAAGATTTTTTGTTTTTGTTTTGCTTAGGGACTTACATTGCTATTTCAAATAAATAACGACAGATAAAAAACTAAACTTCAAGAAAAAGCTAAACGCTGTTTCTCTACCATATGAATTTTGCAGAATGAAAATATGTCCTCAAGGGCGTTGTACGATTTAGTTTGTTACATTTGGCAAAACACAATAGATATGCTTTGAAATTTAAGGGAAATATTATTTTTTTTTAATCAAAAATAATAATTTTTGGTTTTTTATTTATTTTTTTAATCGCTTGAGATATAAAGAAAATCTGTTTCAATTTTTCAATATCTAAAAGAAAAAGTCTCTGTGAAAAAATTTTTAATAAAATTTTTAGAAAAGCAGCTCAGAATAATATGCCGTGCTAGTTGAGATTTTTTATATTCTCTATTTCTTTTTTTATTTTTACAAAGAAAATGCATTGCAAACCATTAAATATCTTCCCAAAAATATGGTTTCACTAAAAAAAAAACATTACTACAATAAAATTTAATAAAATATGGAATTTCACAAAGCAGATAACGCGCACAAGAGGCAAAATTAAATTTATGCTTCAAATTTGTTTTTATATGGCAAGTAATTTCTTGCATTTTTGACCAAATGAAATAAAAATCATGAAAATAGCAAGCAAAAATAAAAATATTAAATAGGAAAAAAATGCTACAATAATAATTTCTCGCAAGTTGTAATAATTTACAATATTTCTATTAAAAAAAAAAGAAAAAAAAAACAGAAACAACAAAAAACAGCAAAATCGCATTCAATTGAATGTTTGCAGCACGTTCCGTTTATACTACCGGCAGGCAGCTGCCTGACTTCCTTTCGCTCCAAATCTGTTATTTGTATCTACTGCTGCCGTTGCATTTGCTGCAAGCGGCTTCAGCATTCAGCTCTACGACTTTACAACTCAGCGTTGCATGGCGTTGCTGTTTGCTATACGCGCTGCTACTGTTTCTTCTACTTTAGCTGCGGCGCACATACATAAATCATTTAACTCGCAAAGAACGTACATTTCCGCCATAAAATGGACGTTTCCTTATTTCCAGAGTTATATTCATTCCCTTTTTTTTTTTTGTTTGTTTGATTTTAACGTTAGTACGCGATCTTAGCTGCATTTTTGTGCTCTTGCTCTCACTTGCTCAGTTTTTGGTGGTTGATTTACTCATACAAATACATACACTACATTGCCGCTAAACGGAAGTGCGCCATAACTGTAGCGGAAGTCAATGAGGCAAAAAAAAAAACAACAATGATAGCATACTAACATAAATTGCAACAAAGTATTAAAGGTAAAAGTGTAGTCATAAACTTTTTGGAACACGTCCTTTATAGAGGATGAAAGAAATCAAAGTTGAGACTGAGTTACTTTTTAAATTGTTTGAGATAAGTGCAAAAATTTTTATACTATCAGCTGGATTAGCTCAGCTTTTTAAAAGAATAAAAAAAAAAAAAAAAAAAAAATGATTTTGTATCATTCTAAATCTAAAAAAGTCAAAAAGCTTTAAATTGTAGTTCTTTAACATCACTCTATTAAAAAATGTTGTTTAAAAGTCGTATTTTCAATAATACTTCTCTCAAAGATTCGGAAGAAGTATAAAAATATAAACAAATCTGTTCAGAATCTGGTACTACCAATGTGTTAAATAAAGTTAGAGCTCACACGAAGTTTAACTTAGGCAATGTGAGACTTTTGAAAAATCCCATGCAACTTCAACAAAAAAATTAAATGACATTTTAGAAGAAATACTGTTAGTTTTTTTTATGGAGTTTCATATACATAATTTTTTAAAAATAAATTTCAAGTAATTTTCACGTAAAACTCTCACGTTTTTTCTCATATCATGTAACCTCAAAAAAAAAATTATATGAAATTTTAGAAAAAATACTGTTAGTTTTTTTTGATAGAGTTTCATATGCATAATTTTTTTAAAATAAATTTCATGCAACTTTCACGTAAAACTCTCATGTTTTTTTTTCATCTCATGTAACTTCAATAAAAATATTGCATAACACTTTTGAAAAAATACTATTAGTTTCTTTTGATAGAGTTTCATATGCATAATTTTTTTAAAATAAATTTCATGAAATTTTTACGTAAAACTCTCACGTTGTTTTCTCATCTCATGTAACCTCAATAAAAAAATTGCTTGACATTTTAGACAAAATACTGCTAGTTTTTTTATGGAATTTCATATACATAATTTTTATAAATAAATTTCAAGTAACTTTCACGTAAAACTATCACTTTTTTTTCTCATCTCATGTAACTTCAATAAAAAATTACATGACATTTAAGAAAAAATACTGTTAGTTTTTTTTTTATAGAGTTCTATATGCAGATTTTTTTTAAATAAATTTCATGCAATTTTCACGAAAAACTCTCACGTTTTTTTAAAAATACATGACATTTAAGAAAAAATACTGTTAGTTTTTTTTTTATAGAGTTCTATATGCAGATTTTTTTTAAATAAATTTCATGCAATTTTCACGAAAAACTCTCACGTTTTTTTAAAAATAATTTCATGGCTCTTAACTATTTATAAACCCCTTCTGTGTACCAGCTCTAAAAAAGTAATTGTTTAAACAGAAACAAAGATACAAAATGATTTGAAGATTTATCTTGATACTTCTGTAAATATCATGAGTTTTTTTGTACAAAATGATTTGAAGCCTAAACTTGATATTTTCTGTAAATATCATGAGTCTTTTTGTACAAAATCTATTGAAGTTTTGTAAAATATTACAGTGTGCGGATTGAAAAACATTATGAGACCTTATAGAAAAATCTCATTAGAATCATTAGTAAATCTTTTTTTTTACATTTTTAAATTTCATTAATTTTCATAATAATCAATTTACAAAATTCAGCTTTGGTCGTTACTCTTTTTTTTTTGTGTGCTTCAATGCCATTCAAATCTGTCCACACTCATATTACTTATGAAGCAAAAATTTGATTCTATAAAACTTTTACTCAAAAAAAGTCCTTAAACTTTATCTTGTTACATATCATACAAAGACAAAAAGTTACAAATTTTCATAGCAGGCTTATGCCACCACCATCATCATCATTCACTTTATGTGGCAACAGAATTTCGTAATTTCACGCATGAAGTGACTTAGCTGCCATATTCTGGTTTCATTTCTGCATCGCTAAACTGATTTGGTTCAATATCAGCTTCTCGCAAAGTAATCAAGCAAATAACCACAAAGCGGACAATAGTTGAAAACTTTGCTCCTTTACTTCAATCAAAGGTGTTGTTGCTACTGCTAAGTCAAGTCGCTTCTTCTTACTCAATTGAATTGAATGCAAATGTTTGCATGTGGCACGAAGGTATCAAAATTAAGGCGGTACAGCTGCCGCCCGCCACACATCATGTGCAGGAAGGTAAACATTTCAAAATGAAGTAAACTCAATTTTGGTCACAGCTTACGCTATTGAGGTGTTATGTTGACATAGGATTTAGGAAAATATTTGCAAAGGTTGTAATTTTAGGTTGAACGCGTATTAACACGTTGACGGACAGTAGAAACAAGTGAAATTCGAAAATTGACACTATATGTTTTTGTAATTTTTAGAATATTAGAAGTATAGTTTTACTCTTTCTGCTTAAATACACTTAATTTTGATTAATTCAGCACCTTTAATTAGGTTGCGGCTACAACCGTCATGGCGCCAGCGGACTCTAGACACTATGTAATGGGACGATGGCGGCTATAACAGCAAAAATTTAAAAACGTAAATGACAGGTTTAATGACTGAAATAAGCAATTTTTTGTGAGCAACAAAGTATTTTTGGGAGTTTTACACGAAATGTTAGTTCATGATCAAACAAAAATAAATAAATTTTTTTTCGAAAACATGACACTAGGCTTCTACTTGTACGCTGGTAAATGCACATTTGTGCTGCTACAGCCGCAGTGTCTAAAAACGACCGTTTCGTATTGGACGGCTATTGCCGTCATGTCACATAGTGAACTTGAACTTGACGGCTATAGACGCAACTGTCCGTCAACGTGTTAAATACATCGGCTTATGAGCAAACTCTGATTTGCTTGGTTGTTTTTACTGCACATGAAATTTATTTTCGAAAAAGTTGCCATCCCATAAATATTATGGTTTATGCTGAATTATTAATAAATAAAAGTCATAAAGGCTTTACACATCATTAAAAATATAAATTATGTGCTTCAGTCGAAGCCAACAAAAAAATTAGCAAAATCAACTTGTTGGACAGATAACTGGTAGTACCTACGAGCTCCCGTTTTTTTGCATAATGTTGCAGAAATGAGTAGCCGCATTCACGAGAGATGAAGTACCGTTTAAAAGTTTAATCTTATCTTTATGTGAAAATAATTTAATTTCGTGCGCTGCCTGCAGAATATGTGCAGTCATAGTAACGAATTATGGCAGGGGTGGCCATAATGGAACATTTTAAGCCAGAAAACTTAACGGACAAAACTAAAGCATCCCATTTTTAATAGTAAATAGAAATTTTTAAAATTAGTACTTAGTTGCGAACACTTTATTCTGAACGACACACGCATATCTCTTTGGTATAGAGAAAACTACATTATTGATGATTTCCTGCAATATCCCTTCCCAGGATATTTTCAAGGATTGAAACAGATCCGCCGTGGGTTTAGAATTTTCTCACTTGATTTTCATGTTAACGATTCCCACAAGTTCTCAATAGGTTTCAGATCAGGGCAGGCCAACTAAGAAATTGAATTCCATTGCTCTGAAGCCACGCCTTAAAAACTTAACGGCTGATTTTGGATCGTTATCCTGTTGGAAATTTTGTTGCGCAAAAGTGTAGAAATTAAGAAAACAGTTGGATTATGAATTTTGCTGACTTTTCATTTATTAATTGGACTAGAAGTCAATTGGCGGAAAGGTTGGCTCTGAAGAATATTCTTCTCTAAAATTTAACTTCCAAAAAATATTGTAGTTGGCCACACCTGCACTATGGTATACTGCACAACATAGTAAGTAGTGCCAACAATAAGTAAAATGGAAAATAAAGAGCAAGAGAAAGAAAGTTTAAAAAAAAAAATTATAAGCCAACGTAAGATATTTGCACGTAAAAGCCATAATAATGAAATTTTGTGCAACATGAATTCAATTGCATGCAATGCACAGTGTTCGAATAGTACCAAACGCATGGACATAGATTAATCATTTGGAACTATTATATTCAGTACTAGGAGAAGGTCTATCGTTTCTTATATACAACTACTTTCTTATGGAGTTTTGACGCTAGGGTTCCGGTTGGATCTTAGTAAAAATAGGCAGGTAAAAATAAGCAGAATCTTTCCAATATTTTATGTTTTTTCAATGATTTCTGTCCATTTTGTTTTTTATTAAATTGGTTTTTATTACTAAAAAGGCGGAAATGCGGTGCAAATTAAATAAGTATTTTGTGAAGTATTTGAAGTGACTCATGATGTTCCAGTAAGATAAATTTCTCAAGTAACATGAGCCAAATTAGGTAAATCAATCACACGTCAAGGATGTAATACTGCATCGTTTGATTCTAACAAATACATTGCTTATCTCTGTAGATGTACTTAGGCTATCTGCATCAAGTCTCACTCGTTACAAAAAGTAGAAATTTTTTTTGAATGACTCTTTAAATTGTATAATATATGATTAATGTTGAATAACAAAGTTAGTAAAAGAAACTATAAGAACCGTAAAAAGACGCCACCACCATCCCCTTGGTAAAAGATGAAATAAATAAAAATAAACAAACTCACTCATCCTAACGCATTGGCTCGTAATTTAATAAACATAGAGAATTACTCCAGACTGAAAAGAAAGGATTGTCCTTCTATGGAAGTTGTGCACCGAACCGAACTAATCAGCTCTAACGTTATGCAATCATCGCGAAGCAGATATACCGGGACCTAGTTCGTCTCGGGCACAGTCCTCCAATACAATCCGACCTCGGCAACTCATCGCAGCCCGCTCCTCTTCCGATGAGGATGCGAGAACGAGACCTAGTTCGTCTCGGCCGCTTTCCGATGAATTAGAGATTGCAGCAACTAGAGACTTAGTTCGTCTTGGCTACCACCTCAAGAATGCCCTGGCAGCAATAAGTACCCCCAACGTGGTCGACCGGGATCAAGTTCGTCTCGGCGATCATGAATACATCGTTTTTGTGGTACTCGCAACTCCTATTTGGATAGACTGGGACCTAGCTCGTCTCAGCTACTAAGCCAACACCGGGACCTCGTTCGTCTCGGCTGGCAAAGAATAAGGGGAGACGTAATTGTTATTGCTATGCGCTCCAGTGCACTTTCTGCGCGTGAGCCACATGCAAGCTGAACCTACTATACAAAAAGTATAAGTCCCTGCTAACTTTTTGTTTCTGGAGACAAGTTCATTATTAAATTATATATTAATTATACAAAATATTAATCTATAATAATGTTACTTAGTATAAGATTTTAAAACTTATTGTTAGTTTCTTAAGAGAAGATTCAATAAAAAAAAATTAAGTTATAAAAAAAAAACTCTTTTGAAACTCAATTTTTATTTATTTTTGAGAAGATAAAACTTACCGGGTGTAGTTGCAAATGATAAAATATTAAGTTTCAGTTAAATTTTGTCTTTGCTTCATAGCTATGTATCATTGGTAAAAAGTTTTTCTGGGAAATGTTCCCAGTATGATCTTTAATTTACTTTTGTTCATTTTCTTATTATTTTTAAAGTCCAATTTTATTGTAATTTTTTATTATATATATATCTACTTATAACTTTATTTTTTGCAATTTTAAAATCAACATTTACTTTTGTTAAAAGATTTCTCTCTGAGTCTACGAATCCGTACAATAAAATTCCTCATTCGTCAAAGTTCTTTACATGCTTCAATCTTATCGATCATTTCACTAGTTCTTAATGAGAAAGTACTTATTTATCTAACTGCGGTCGCCCCTAAATAAGTAGATAGTATTAACACTGGATTCATTCATTCATTCAATTTTCTTTCAAATAGATATGTTTCTGGTGCGATTGTGAATGGCTGTGGACAATAAGAATTCGTTTTACTGTCAAGAGTTCATGGAAATAATCAAAACATTAATTTATAAGAGATAATTTCATTCAAATGTTGTTAGTAACTGAGTATTTTGCCTGATAGAAAATTCATGAGTTTTTCTTTCACAAATGACGTAATCGCATTATTACCATAAAAGCGGCAAGATAAATTTTGTTGAGCAAATAATTTTGTTTCATTTTACTTAACAATTTCAGATTTTTTATACAGAGATTATTATGTTTATATTTAAAGTTAACTAAAATTTATTTATTTCTAATTCAACTTTTATTTCTTTTCAGGTAATACATGAAATTTAACAAATAAGGCTTAATCACGCGTATAAAGTAAGTCTGAATTATAATGATAGCTAATTGAACTTTATTTGTTCTGAATGTGCAATCCAAAGGGGAAACACAACTTTTAATTATCAAACAAATTAGGCGGCATAGATTTTGAAACCATTGCCAACTCATTAAATTTGGATGGATGACTGTAAGTCAGCTCGCATTAGTTTCCCCAATGCGTGTCACTCATGCAAATCAACATGCCAATCACGTGCTTAATTTGCACACTAACACATAATACATCACATATATATGCACAGATCAACGCTCACGCATACTAAAATACAAAAATATATGCAATTGCCATGTAGCTTTTGCGTTTGACAAAAAAAAAAAAAAAAAATTCATGGAGCTTAGCAACATAAACAAGGCTGGAACTGAATGTGTTTTAGGAAAAATTGCCTAAAAAATAAAAAATAGGTTATTGACTGAAACACCCAAGGTATTATTGTCGCGTTTTGTCATATTCAATTTTATTGTCTCTAGTCAATTTTGGCTGTCATTTTACTAAAATTCGAGCAACTAACGTAGAAAAATTTCCATAATCGTATGATTTTTATTTAAATTTTGGAAAAATACTTTTTGCTTCTCTTACAAATATCTTCGCCAAAAGAAAAAAATTAAGATTTAATGATCCGAACCGCAGCTCGAATATGCCATGGTCTTAGCAGTTGTTGATGTGGTGAAAAATACTAAATGAGTCATCCCTGTTATCTACTCGTTTATACATACTATCTATGTATATTTGCGTCAACATTTAATCCACTAGCAAGGCATTAATTTTCCCTTACACACATCAATACCCCCGCTGTTCTCTTTGTCAGTCAATTGAGATAGAAATAAAAGCATAAGCAGCTGTGACGTCTGCTAAATTTTGCATAAGCCAAGGCTAAAAACGTTGGCAATAGAAATGCGAATGTTGGCAAGTGACGTAAACGTAGACATTAGCGACTGCTGCTTTTGTAGTATTACAAATATATTGCATTAAATTGTTGTCGTTGTCGTTGTTGTTAGTGTTGTTGTTGCTACGCTACTGCTTTTGTCACCATGTCGCAAATGCTAAATCTCTGTTAAAATACAAAAAGTGTTGAAGCACTAAATTTGGCTTAAATAGGCGGCAATTTTTTATTTCGCTAAAAACAGCTGCTGCTCCTGCTACTACTGCTGCTGCATTACAAATGTTGTCAATAAATCAGTTGTTGTTAAAGAGGCTTCTTGTTGTTGCTGTTGCTATTGCTGTTATATATTAAAATGCTTATAAATATGAACAACATTATGCAGGTTTCAGCATATTTAAGCATCTTAAGGTTTGTTGAGTTGATGGTGGCTTTCATTTTATTCTGCAATTTTCAATGAACATTTTTTTTTTTTAATAAATGGAAAATTTTGTGGGATATTATTGTTTTTCAAAGCAATAAACTAATTTCTTATAAGTATGATCTTGGAAGCAAAGCAAGGACTTATAGCTTTCTTAGAAGGCCTTCTAAGGGCAAATAGCAGGGCAAAATTTAATATTTATACAGTATTTATAGGAGCTTATAAGAGCCATTTGGGATATGAAGTATAAAGACATATTCCTCTCTGTGTTATCATTGAAGAGTCTTGGTAAAATAGCTTTCAGAGTTCTTTTAAAGACACCTTACAAAAACTTTAAATATAGTGCTTGGGGAGAGTTCTTCAAAGGGACTTACAGATTCGAAAATGCTTTTTAAAAATCTTTGAAGTATAAAAGAATAAAGTATATTTATTTAGTTTTATTATATTACATATTTCATTTTTAGTTATTTTTGTATGCCGACCTTGAACCCATGTCCAACCGATTCATAGTCCTGCATGCTAAGCTATCTGTGATTTATTATACTATATCATATATTAAAAGCGAATCACATTTTGCTCACATTTATCTGCGTAAACGCCTTTAAAAGACATGAAAATGGACTCTATAAAGACATGAGGCGGCATATCTTTCAACTGAGTTTTATGTCTACAGTATAAAGACACACACGGGACATGCCTCATTTCAATATAAAAATTTTGTTATGTGCAATATGAAGACATAGGCGAGACCTGAGGCGGCAAGTCACGCGTGTGCCTTTATACTCTACGTAATAAAATGCTTATAAAGACATGAGGCAGCATCTCGCTTTATGTCTCTATAAGCAGTAAATTCAATACATTTTTATATCTCTATTTATAATGGATTCATGTCCTGCTATAGCAAGATATTATATATATATATATATATATAAAGGGGATACCCCTTTAGTACTAAACGAAAAAATAATCAATTTATCTTGATTATTTTTTCGTTTAGTACTAAAGGGGTATCCCCTATCAAGAGAATATAATATGTGGCTTAAGGCCAAAATTTTTTCCATTTAATTTTTTCAAAACTCTATTATCAACTATTTTAACGCGTCTGCCTCTAATATATTTTGTTGAGAGCGAAGTATATATAAAGAAAATACAAAAGGCAGACGTCCACACTTCAGCCTTTTTTATAACAGCAATTTTTTGTGCTCAGAATTGCATCTTAAAGCTGAAAATCAAGAGGCAGATCTCTTTTTTTCAAAATATATGAGGTTGTATATGTCAAAATCGACGATTCAGGTCAACTTCGTACAACATCAAATTTTTCCAATTATATATAATGATATAGTTGAAAAGCTTAAAATTTTCTTTTCTCCTCCACTCTGATATTCTATTTTTATCTCCATAATATCGTAAATTTAAATTTTTCAGTAATCCTGCCATACTGGAATATAAAAAAAAATAACAAAAAAACCTGAAAAGAATTAAAAAAAAATTTTAAAAAAAATCGGAGATGCAAAAAAATTGGTGTCTGATTTGGCGTTGAGTGCCCCTTCTACAAGCCGGAATAATAAAGAAAAATACTATAAATGACCAAAAAAATAGAATAGCATAGCAAAATTGGCAAACTAAAGACGCTAGTGCCCTTAATAATTTGTACATCAAAAGTTCAAATGCATCTGCCTTCGAAAAAATAACATAGAAATCATCTGCCTTCTATATTTTTATATTTTAATAAGTAAAAAAATGCGTCTGCTAAGAGGCAGACGCGATAAAATTATACATATGTAATTAAATTTTTTATTTACATGTTGGTGGGTTTCAAATTTTTAAATGCAGCAAAAAAAAAGTGGCAGACGTTGTTTCTCGCGTTTCTAATGACATAGTGCTTATAATTATCGCAATCTGCCTGAAAATAAAATCACTTTACTTTTATACATATATCAAAAAAAAAAAGAAAACGTCTGCCTCTTGCATTTATCGGTTTTTGTGTGTCGACAAATTTTATAGAATATAGGCAGACGCGATGAAAATGATTCAAGGCACCTTCTATTTTTGCAGTTTTGAGTTGAAATTGCTCATTATTAATAAGTGACAGAGATTCTGATTACCGCAATATGACTTAAAATTCCAATTAGTTAATGAGTAATTGATTAATTTTGGTCTGCACACTTAAAATAATTTGCCGAAGAAGAACTCAAAATTTTACTTTCATCACGCGCTATCAACTTTCGATTAGGTAAAGCGAAATCAATTTTTATATTTCAATAAAAATGCAGCTTCTTAACAGCAGCACATTTACCCACCTCGTACGATCGTCTATCAACTGTCATAATGAAATTTATCTCTATTAAAGCAGCAACAGCAGCACTTTTCCAAAACTGAATGCATTAAATAATCGCTAGCAATCGATTTTCACTAACGGCAGCAGCAAATTTTAAGTGTTGCGCTCCAGCATTTTGCAATAAATACAACAACAGCAAAAGTGTTACGTTTCCTTCGCTACACGCTAACAACATAAAAGCGTGAGATTCATGAGCGACTTTTCAAGCAATTTTCGTGATTTAAGTTTTGTGCACTCGTGCAGAAGCTACACGCAGACAGCAGCAACGATGATAAAGAGCAGGCGTGGCAGCTAAAATGAACAGCATCATAGCCAGCAAGATGCCTGCCGAAAAGTATTGTACGCTTTTATATCGCAGTCGCATTTGCATTTGCACAAAATTCAATTTGCCAACGCGTGCTCTAGTGTCTAACATTAATCAAAGCCAAAAATGTATAAAAGCAAAATAGTGAATGCGGATGCAGCTGAAACGGGAGCTGCAATTGTACTGCTACCGTCGCTGTTGTTACCGTTTTGCTGTCGTTACTTTCGACGACGACGATAAAATCCCAGTGGTATGGTGGTTATGGTATGCGCTGCACATTGCGTTTTGTTTATTAACCAAAAGTTTATTTTCTCGTTTTACATGGTGTTGAAGAATCTGCTCTCTTTTAGTTGTCGCACTATTTTTTTGTTGCATTGCTACTCTGATACGTCAGCAACGAATTTGTTGCAGCTAACAGCCAAAACAGCAGGGAACTTTTGTTTTGTTGTTTATTCCGTTTTTAGCAGCGTGGCTTTTTCATTTGTTTGTTTGCCTCTGCCGATGTCGGAAATTTCAATTTTGCTGCTCAGTGTTTATTGTTACCATAGAGACGTTGCAATGTTGCTTTGTTGCTGACGCTTATATGAAAGCTGTGGCTATACTATACATATTGTAGGTAGGGATGTACAAAGGAACATTAACTGGAAAATCAGATTTCAAGACTTCAATTACAACAGAATTTTTAATATTTTTTCAATTTTGAATTTTCCAATATTTTGCCAAATATCTATCACTAAAAACTGCTCAAGTCGATTATACCTTAGATAGCTAACCTTCGTCATTCTGACGAACATCAGTCTGCTGTTCACTTCTGGCGCTCTATCCAAGCGCCTAGTTTGCTTGGGGAAGTCCATTTTTTTGAAAATTCGGACCCCCCCTACCCTTGGTGAGATTTAGTGGGACCCCTCCCCCCTTCCCGTGAGATTTAAATTATAATTTTTAAATAATTCATATGATACAATCTGTTATCTGCTATAATAATGTATATTCTCTACATTAATAAGTTAACATTTGGTTTTCCTTGACCCCCTCCTTGCCCTTGGCCCCCTATTTTGTCTCACGTAATTAATGCACGTAACAGTGGTATTGCGGAGTAGGTGAGTATTTGGAATTTCGACATTCAGTTCAGTTCGTCATTTTGACGATTGGTTAACTTTAGTTTAAGTTTTTTTGTTGTTATAGGATGAAATCGTATCTAAACGTTTAAAAACATTTTTTCTTGTCAACATTTTTTTAGGTTTTGAGGTAGTTTAGGGGGCAAAATTCCAAGTATTCGCACTCTCACCATCACCAATGCATCACCACTTAAAAAAATTTAATAAAATTTCAATTTCCCAATATTTGCCGCCCCTAAATTCTTGCCGCCCTAGACACTGGACTAGTGTGCCTCTAAGGTAAATACGGGCCTGTATATTACACAAAATATCAGTAGCAATTAATAAAACCATAGATTTAGAAGAAAAAACGCCAATTCACATTAAAAACAATCAAAATTTACGTGCTCGTCAAAATGACGAATGGTTAGCTTTTATGTATTATTCAATTAAAAAAACTTAAGGCCTATTTGCCATTATTTCTGAGTGGAATTTCTATTTTATTTTAATGCAATTACATTTTTATTTCAACAATTAAGCTCAACTGCATTTGTCTTGAGTCGACTTTAGCGGCTTTTCATTTTTGCCTACGAATATTTTGACTTTTCAACACTTTCTAACTTTTTCAACATTTCGAAATTTGTTTTTCAAAACCGACTTTTCTAGCGTTACATCATTTTGGTAAACTCTTGTGCTGTACATTTTCTGTAAATAAAGCCGCAAATTTCAGCGCATATCGAACGTCATCATAATGATAATATTGACCAACGATATTATCTCTCTAAAAAACCGGTTCTCAGTGGTGATATGTTGAGTTTGCAAAAATTCACACGTTACACATACCTACACGTCATACTTTTATACCCACCCATACATGTGATGGAACATCCACTTGCACTTCCACGCAATAGAATTAAATTTTTGAAACCATAAAAAGATTGAAGAGTTGCATGGAATGCGTGACGTTTGTGCTACAACTGCAGTTACTTACGTGTTGTAGTAACTGTTTTGTACTTATGACGTTTGTTATCATGATGATGTTTTATTTTGTAGTTGAATGAAGTTGATTCGAAGAAACCTTGTACATAAAGTTGAAAAACATTTTTATTTAGTGGTTGGTGGTTGTTTCTTTAATAACATTTAGTATAACCAAACTTTATATGACGTGGTTGAAAACATAAAATTATGGTAAGGTTTTTTCTTATGCGTGTATTGTGTTGTTTTGTTCTTTGCTTAAAAGAGAAAGTTAAAAAACTTCTGTGTAAAATCACGATACGGAATTGTTATGTTGTATATAATGAAATAAAATTACTTCTTCATCCATTAAAATTTTCTTTGACGCCTTCAAAGAAAGCCTAAGGGCTCACAATAAATATAGGCCAGTGCTTGATCCAGTTTTGCACACATTTTTTGTAAGATAATTGAGAAATATCCTTCATCTCTTTTAGCGAGTTTGCTTTTATTGCTTTAACCGACTCAAAGCGTCGTCCTCGAAATGATAATATTATCTACGGCAACAGGAAATCTAAATCTAAATCGATGACATTTATTATTATTATACAATCATGATGCCTAAGTGATATTCCTTATGTATTGCTTGTTCTTCAGCAAGAGATTCAGAGTGTCCTAAGTTGAAGCGAACTCAATTCGTGATATTTTTTACGCAGTGTAGTATGTAACGCGTTTCGGAAATAAGTACCTAGAAACCGATCATTAATCGGTCAAATAAATCAAAAACATATTGAAAAATGTTGAAAGAGGTTGAATAAGTTGAGAAAAAAAATGTTGGGGAAAATTAAAGGAGGTTGATAGTGTTGAAACAGTTAAAAATAGCTGAAAAAGTTGAAAAAAAATGAAAAATGAAGAGGTTGAAACAATTGAAACTCACTGTTAGAGACAAGACAATATGGAAAATGTTGAAAAAAAGTAAAAAAATCGAAAAACTTGAAAATGCCACACCCACTTTTTTAAATCAGCCTACTTTTGCACCAATAAATTATATCCCCAATCGGCATTCGCAGGATTTGCGAGTTATGCCGTAATAAACCTTAAAATTTAGGTAGGTGACACACCCACAAGTACAATCCAACCCTATTTTCATCCAGAAATATATAAACAACAAAAAATTATAAACAACATACTAATGCAAAATTTTAGTATGATTGCTCACATAACACGCTAGATACATGTATCGTCTAAGATATTTTGCTTGTGTGGAAGGTGCAGCGCTTAATGGTCCTACAACTGGGTCCCCTAATACCTTTATCAAAGCAACAACGTCTTGTAGTGCAATCCGACTTAGAGAAGCTGGTAGTTGGATAGCGAAGCAATACGGCCATTGATCCATCCTCGAAAAACTGCCAAAAGAACTGACTAATCTTCCAACAGATTACACCTGGCCTACACTCAACTTCGAGAAAAACTTTCAGCTGAAGATTCCACAGAGGGTTCAATGGGAGGAGAGCACTATCGACTTAAATTTTGAAACCGCCAATTACACCGATGGGTGAAAGATGGACTGCGGTGTAGGTTCGGGGGTCTACTTAAAAGATCAAGTAATTTCTCAATCTTTTCGCTTACCAAACTCAGCAAGTGTTTTCCAAGCAGAAGTCTTTGCTATTTTATTAGCTTGTAGGCTATTGGGCGACACTAATGTGGGAAGGCTAGCGATCTTCTCCGATAGCCAGGCCGTCATTAAGGCTCTAAACTCGGAGACGTTAAAATTTATTTTAGTAGTACTATGTAGGAAAGAATTAGCTAGGCTAGGGCGTCAGCTCGACATAACCCTCATATGGGTACCAGACTACAGGAATATTGAGGGTAATGAAAGGGCTGACAAATTAGCAAGGCACGTTCGTCCCTTCGTGAAACCGGAGCCTCAGATTTCGTGCACACTCCGATTAGTATAGTTAAGAAAAAAGTCTTCTCGCTCTTTCTTTCTCAGGCAGCAAAGAACTGGGGATCCCTGCAAACCTGTAAAATATCCAAAGCAATATGGCCATCATATAATAATTCACAAACCTCTGACATATTGTCCAAGAGTCACAAAGACATCGCAAGAATCACAGCGACTTGCACTAGACTATCGGCAATCAGGCTGCAAAATCAGGCATCCTATTCAACACTTATTGCCGCAGTTGTCTGAATGTAAATGAGAAAGAATCTGTTGAGCATTTTCTCTGCATCTATGTGGCCCTTGCCAGAATCAGACTTACTTAGATATCTAGGACAAGCTTTCTTTAACAACCTCAGCAAATTGGCCGAAACGGGACATAACTTTTATCGTTACCAGGGTCCTAATTAAAATTTCTTGACAATCTTCTTACCAGTTTTGTAGGGTCACTTATGTGGTACACGAGTGCTACTTAATGGCTTCTAGCTTGGATGCTAAGCTGCTACTCTAACATAACCTATTGTAAATGTAGAAGCTGCCACGCCCACTAGTAAAATCCTGTCAAATTCCTTTTAATTTTAAAGTTTATGATAACTGACACCTCTTCAAAAAATTTTATGAAGATTACTCTCATATTACACTGAATATAACATTTAACGTATTTTGTATGCACGATCACAGGTACTGCTACGCCCATTTTCGGTTTTTAGACACCTTAAAGCACGTATGTATGTATTTTATGTTAAATATTATGGGCTCCACCGAGTAACCTTCAATCAAATTGTTCATGCCGCCTGCTTTTCGTACGGGGTCTCTAAAGTTAGAGGGACTCTTAAAAATTATTTTTACATAATTTTGTTTTCGATCGAAGAATAACTCATGAAGCAGATTTGATTCTCCTGCAGGTTATTTTCGACAAAAGAAGACATGTTTCCTGCTCGTAACTATTTTTGGTTCACGATATGCATACCAATATTTGCTTAAGAAATAAAATTTCGTTCCAACAAACATTATGACTAAAATAAAATTATATAATCATTTGTTGTTACACTCACTATCAGACCGAAAAATCGGTTTTCTTATACCATTTTATAAGGTGAATTTCAAAATTCGTTGCCTTAGCTGGTATGGCTGTTGCCATGAGTATAAGTTCTGCATTTCTATTTAGAATTTGTTAAATGACTGTGAACCAGAAGCCAAAAATGCTCAAGCAAAATCGATCAACCTTAAAAGAATACATATCAAAATAAGGAATTTTTTTGCACTGTTTATATTCACAAAGAAATTATATATCGAAATTCGATAAAAAGGATGCGCAACTGTCACAAAATTGCAGTTTAATATTTTTATATAAGCAATGCAATGAATTGACTGGGCAAAATGCTGTTGAAATTTTGCTTCTTATTGAAAATAGCCATCAAGTCTGAACTTGAACATGAACAATTTAAGAGCACACGGTGTTATTACACAAAACAAAAAATTATTTATTAAAATAGGAAAAAACTTAAACTTTACATAACTATGTAAATGTTAGTTTTGACACAAAAACTGCAAATTCCCATTACTCGTGGCATGATAACAGCACGGGAGGAGCTAATTAAATACCCTTAAATTAGCTAAATAAATGGTTGAAACTTTCAACGTGTGCATACCATTTAAAGTTTTAATTACAAAATTTAACATACATAAATTTGAACATTTAACTCTGCACACTGCATTCATGCTGCAGCAGCAATTGTGCTGTGCAGCTCTACCTGTTCATTTGGCTGCCTCAACGCTGTTGATGCGTTTCGCAATTAACGAAGCACAAATAAATTAAATTGAAAATAAAGGAAGAAGTAGTACGACTCACTGTAATTGCAACTCAACTTAAAATGCATCTATAAATTTAGCAAAGTGCTGCAGTAAACTATACTCCAACAGCACAGCTCACCTGCCAACGACTCAAAGCAAACATTCAAGTGCTACCACAGCGTTTAGAGACTCAAACAAAAAAAAAAAAAAATGCACTCACTTTGCATGTAATGCCAAAAGGGAATAAAATGCAGCAGCAGCTTTTGTGCATGTATGCGGCGTGTGTAGCTGCACATGTATGCTAACAGCGCAAGTCCTTTTTTTTATGATTAAATGCATAGCATATAGTAGCAGTAGCACTGAGGCGATTAGCAGACAGCAGGCTACCTACCGTATGCATTTAGGAAACAGACGAGCTAGTCGAGCATGTACCTAGTAAAGTGAGAGTGCACAGGCCAAAAGAAAGATAAAGATGGTAACACTGCTACATAGATTAGTCACTTAAGGCGCTAATTGAAATTAGTTTTCAACTATTTCGCTTAAGCGCAAATGTGTAATACTCAAAAAGGACGAAAATGGCGATGGCAACAAGCCAGAGGATACTTAATTCATATCTTGCATGGGCACCAAATTGCACAGTGGTTGCTGTCAAACAACAAAAAATTTATAATGTCAAAGTTAATACTTTGGAATTGTAGGCGACTGTAAACTGTTTGCTATTAACAAAACCTTTTAACAGTGAAATTGTTTTTATTGGAAACTCCTGAAATGTAAGCAACAGAAGTTTTCGTATGGATTGAAGTTGCTTGTATATTGTGAGAAGTTTGAGAGTGAATTTGATTTTATTTTATTTAATGTTAAAAAACTTGAGTAGAAAGCTGAATATATATTAACTGTATTTCTTAGTAATAATAAACTTTACATTTTTGGTGTACTTTTTTTACAAACAATATTTTTGAGCAAGTTTTTTACATTTTCTGTCGTTTCATTTGTATTTTACTAAAAGTTTTCGTAGCTTCTCACGCTGATTTAGATTCTTAAAATTGTCAAGGTTGCTACCAATACTTTTGCTATTTGCTTTTTGATTTTTACGACAACTTTCTGCAGTTGTATCGTTTGTCTACTTATTGTTGAGTAAGAACACTTAAAAATCATAAAGAAATCTGTTTTGGTCCATTTCCTTAAAAATTTCGTTGCATACTTGAAGGTGCGTTAGGCCAAACAAAAGAAAAAATCAAAAGAGAAATTCGATTTTTTATTTTTATAAAATTAAGTTTTTCACTTGATAGGACCATAAACAGGTGGATCGCAAGTAATAATTCATAAACTTCCTAAATCGCTATATCTAAAACATTCAAAATTGCTTGAATTCATATGAATGTATTGGTCAGTAATCAGTTCCACGAATATAACGAAATTGCAATTTGGAAGTTAATGATTTTAGGCGCATTTTCAAAATAAAGCAAACCACTATGCAGCATATTGCTGCAAATATTAAGGGCTAAATGATAACCTCTGTTCGAAGGTATAAGTTAACTTCGCTTAAAGGCAGAGCTCGAAAAAAGCTTTTAAAAAAGTTTTTTTTTTTAGGATTATATTTTTGAAATAAAAGAAAAAGCTTCCTTAAAAATTTTTCATTAGAATATAAAAGTTAATAGTTTTTTTTGACTTGTGAAATAAAAGTCGACAATTAAAAGTTTTATTTGCAAAAGTTTAAGATAAAAAATTCTTTTGCTGACCCTCCTAAAGGGGTGTTTGGGACCAATCGATGGGAAAATGCCGAAAATGGATTTTGAATGTAGGAATAGTATCTCCTTTCATCTGCCTAGGCAAAGAGCTCTTAAGGGAGCAGGGGCAGTCATGGCCGTGAAAATTAGAGCATTTTCAATAAGTTTTTTTTTTGGTATTAATTTAATTTATTTAATTAAAGTGATAATATGGCATCATCACATTAAGTTTCAACTTGTGCTTGACGAAAGTTAAAAAAAAAAAATATTAAAAATAAAAAAAGTTATAGCTGGCTGCGTTGGACCTTGTCCCATACAGAGTGTTTTGCAGTGACCATCACAAATCCTTGGAAAATGATCTAGTCCCTGGTCGAAGGTTTTTTTTTTAAAAAAAAATCAACAAAATGGCGGCCTCAGGAATATTTACCTCCAGATTTTCGGTAAAAAGCCAGCTGATCAGGCACTAGCTTTTTATGTTTTTCAAAAACTGTGTAAATTTAATTGAAATCTTTCGAGCACTTTTCGAATTACAGTGGTCACCGGTTCCCAAAACATAGTTTCGAGAAAAACGCATTTAAAGTTTTACACTCGGTACTCTTACTACTAAGAGCCCTTTGGTTATTGCCGAATAACTCCAAAAGTAATTGTCGGATTGACTTTAAATTTTCAAGATATATTTTTAAGATATTATACTTTAAGAAAATGCAAAAAAATATCAATTTCTCAAAACTCATGACTGCCCCTGCCCCCTTAACAAGAAATTGGAGGGAGTTCCACCCCGACGTTTTCCATTTTGATCTTTTCTCATTGATTTGTGCTGTAAAATGTTTATGAAAATTTTTTTCGAAATGTTTGGAATTTGCACTATCTATTTTAGGCCTTTTTCTATCGATTCGGCGAATTTGATTCGAATGCGAATTCCAAGCACTCATTTAGAAACTCTTTTGTGACTTCCAAAACCCATTTTCGACTTTTTCCCATCGATTCACGTAATAACCCTTTTTTTTCCGAAAAAGGGTCCAAAAATCTCCTTATGAGGTTTGGGGACTACCCTTGTCTCTTTCTAATTCCATTTTCGGTCTTTTCCTGTCAATTCATTGAATAATTATTTTCTAAAAATGGATTCAAAGCATCCCTTCAGAAGTGTCGGAGACCTCCCCTGTTATTTCCAAAATCTATTTTCTGCCTTTTTCCATCAATTCGTGAAATGAAATCTTATTCGAAAATGAGCCCAAATCACCCTCTTAGGAGAGCCGAAGACCTCTCTTGTGACTTCCAAAATTCATATTTGAACTTTGCCATTGATTTGTGCTATGATTTTTTTTTTCCGAAAATTGGTTCAAAACCTGTACGACAGTCTTATTGAGCTTTCAATTTAATTTATTTCTACTCAAAACATTTCGACATATACATAAAGTTTTCAATACTTGTCGTCGATTTATACAATCTGCTTTTCAAAAGAAAGAAAAAAATCAATAGAAATACACTCCATGAGAGTGATTCAATTTACTGACAAAGCTTTCACACATAACGCTGCCAGTGCTTGAATTCAATCGTTTTTTTTTTTGTTAATTTCTTTTTCACACAACAACCTACCTACTTGCAAGTTTCTTTTCTTTACCAATCCATAGCGGGGTTAAAGCATTGCTATAAAAAACGTAAGTAGCTTAAATATAAAATAAAGTTGTTCACTTAATGCTACTGACGCTAAAGGCGTTAGGGTTAAAATTAAATTTAATATTAATTACCAGAGGAAAAAATTGTGTTCGAAAAATGTACAAAGAAGAACTGAATTCATAGCTAACATAAAAGAGACCACCAACATTTAGTTATAAACAACATAAAATATAAAAAAAAATTTGCCACAGAGCTTGAAATTAAATTTTTACACTCCAGGACATGATGACATGTTTTTTCGCTTGCCATTGCATTTGTGTGTATGTGTGCGTTAGTAAGTAAAGCGCGCTTAAATCACATGGGAACACAGCCATAGATAAATGTATGCATGTATATAGTCACACAGAAACATTAATGCTCAGTTATATTTGTAATCGCACCAAGCAGTGAATGCTGCTAGCATACGTTATCCTATGCAACATTAAAATGTAGGAGTATTGTGAACACTGCGTTTTTTAGTGCTGACACAAATTTGTGTATGTGTGTGTGTGTGCACCTGCAGCATGCAAATATTACAGCAACATTCTCTATATATACGCCCCTTTGTTATATACATGTGACATTCCACGTCAACTGGCCCACCGCCGAGTCCAAAAATGGGAGCCACCTAGAATATCGATTGAGGGCTTAAAATTTTCGTAAAGTCAAGGGCTTTCGAAATTCACGTGGCCTTTTTTCCGAAACCGAGCCCCCCACCCACTATGCCCGCTAACAGCCCGTGGGCCAACTTTTTGCATTGTTCATCTTTTCATAAAACCCGCATCGTGTGGCCGACTGAGGTCTACGATGAACCAAATGAAAGGTTTTGAGCTCTACTTTTAAAAAACGCGTGATACGACCATTTTCGGGTGATGTAAAGTGCCATATGGCTGCAAAAACCATGCGACGCGTATTTAAGCCTCTCTATTTTTTATCTCGAAAACCATTGAGTCAAGGAAAAAAGTTTATTGAACAAAAAAGTCTTAGAATTGATCGAGGAACACCCTCAATTTTTTTCAGAATTTTTTGGGTTAATTTTAAATATTCGGAAACGATGGAAAATCGAATTTCTCAAAATCATTTCCAAAAAATTCTGAAAAAATCAAAACCTTTCATTTGGTTCATCGTAGACCTCAGTCGGTGGGGGGCTCGGTTTCGGAAAAAAGGCCACGTGAATTTCGAAAGCCCTTGACTTTACGAAAATTTTAAGCCCTCAATCGATATTCTAGGTGGCTCCCATTTTTGGACTCGGCTGTGGGCCAGTTGGCGTGGAATGTCACACATATATTTCAGTTTTCACTTTATATTTGAATTTTCCACTTAAAAATTTCACTGTTTACACATCAAAGGAACATTAAGCAGCCATTTATGCTTGCAGGTATGTGTGTGTATGTATGTGTTATTCTGTGACAATCAAAAAAGTCTGCTTCTTTGAAAGTATAGGCAATTAAAATCTTGAATTTTTGGCTCGTATTTACTTTCGGATTTAGTAAGGCGCCAACATATTTTCTAAATAATTCAGTCAACCCGTTTTACAGAAAATAGCGCCTACATAATTAATCTTTAGCGATAAGGATTATTTTCATATTGATGGCTTCGATGCTCACTATTGCGGATGGTTATTGCTTTAAAAATTTGGGCCCCTTTGAATCTTTCTGCCTATCGAGAAATACTCAGTAAAACAGACTTCACTACTTTTGTTCAGCAAAGTCCAAGTGGCTGATGTTGAAAACACAAAATGTTGCAAAATTTATTTCCCTAAATGATGTGACACAAAATTCAAATAGAACCAATTTGTAACAACAATAAGAAAACAGCAGCGAGCAATTAAACGCGCAAATATCAAAATATTTTGCAAAATTTCCCAACTGGAACTGATAGTCAAAATAACAACAGAAAAAAAAGCGACAAAAACAAAAATGGCAAAACGTCTAGAATATCATGTGCACGTCAGCAACACTACCATGACAGTCTGACATGGCATACAATGACGACGATCAAAAATGGCGATGTGACCATCATGCAACAGTAGCAATAGCCGTAGTCGCAGAAGCAGTAAAAGCAGCGGCCGGAAGAAAACAAGTAACTTGTAATGCGAGGGTGCGCAAAAATACGTGACAACATACTGACAATGACAAAACAACAATGACAGCAAATGAACAATACAATAGAAAAAAAAGAGTCAACAACAAGAATGAAAATAAACAACAAAAACAACAACACACTTTATATATTAATGACAGTGTGACAACAGCCAACTTTATGGTAGCAGCATTTGCAGCAACAAAGATATCACAGTGGAAAGGAAAACAAAAAATTAAAAAATAAAGTATGCGACAGTTGGGAGTTGTCTGTGTAAATGTTGAAAAGGTGTCATAATGAAGACATGTGCCCACCACGTCATTAAGTGTCTTAACAAAAAGAATTCCAAAGTTGTAAAGCAAATGCTGCGCCAAATATTTCACTTTTTCTTTTTGAACTTTTCTTTGTCAAAGGTAACATAATGTGTGCGGTCATGTTGTGGACACATTTTTTCCGGTTCATCACCGGAAATATGGAAATAAGTTTTTTTTTTTTTTACTTTAAGGAGTGAAAAGGCAAATTTCTAGTGATAGATGAAATAACATTAAGTTGAGGAAATGGTAATGCAAAACGAAAGATGAGTAGAATTATTATGAGCAAGTTCACTGAGAATGTGATTGGTGCCATAGGGATAACCATTTGTATAGAAAATCTGTTTAACAGTTTGCGAAGAAAATTTTGCATTTTAAAAAATTTTATTATATCTATTTATATATAAACAAAGTTATATTTTAGCAAATATTTAAGATTTTAAAAGCAGTTTTATCAATTTTATTCAGCGAAAATATAAAAGAATTTAAAGGACGTGCACGTCAAAAAATGTATGTGAAAACTGAGATAGTTTTCCTAAGAAAAATCAACCTGAGGTCATAATATATTTTCACTGCAAATTTTTTGTACAATTTAGCAAAATTTTTGGGAAAATCTCGTTTAAGTTTTTTGCCAAAAATGGCCAGATTTGTTAAAGAACATTTTATTTCTCATTAGTGAAATCATGATAGAACTAAAGTTTTAAGCCAAAATTTCAACAACTCTTATCGACGAAGCATCATATTAAACGTATGTATATGTGTGACATTTTCCTGTTGCCATAACCAAAATAACCACTTCTACGGAGATGCACAGTGGGAGCTTGTGGTTATATATCTAAGAAAAACGAAGGAGCAAAAAATTTTAAAATTTTCTAAAACAAACGTTAAATAATACTTAGGGCAGAGAAAAAAACAATAAAAGTTCTAAAATTTGCATGAATTTAGTGATACAGTGGGCTCGAAGTTGAACTTTGAATGCCAAAAATGTTTCACGAAACTTAGGTAGTGAGCTCTAGTTAACTTATTTAAAACAAAATGCAATAATGTAGCATCTTGGCAGAAAGGACATTGCTTAGACTTTATATAAACCAATATATAAAAACATTGTACGCACATATAACTTTTTCGCTGACAAAGTCAAGCAAACAAAACATTCAAAAACCCACAGTAGTACATTATATAGCGAAAGAGCGTACAATGTTTTTTTATGTTTCTGATGATAAAAAGTCATTACGGAAATAACGGTAAAACAAAAGTATGCAAAATGCAAGCATGATTTGCAGAAAAAAATTGGAAATGTTGCTTTTGTTATTTGCTTTGAAAATAGTACCGTAGAATGGCTTGGCAATGATGAAAAAAAAAAAATTGACATTTCGAGATTTTGGAAAAAAAATCTTCTGACCTCAAATGTGTTTTAACAAGTATTAAATTCATGTCATTTCTCTTTGATATTAATAAAAAAATCACAATAAAATTTTAAGCGCAAAAAATTGGGGTTTTTGAGAAAATCAGCCTTGTTTTTTTTTCATAAAAAGCGCTATAATTCCGCCAATTTTCAACAATTTTCCATTTTTCTTAAAGATTCTGACAGAGAATCAGAAGTTCTATTAGAATCAAAAGACATAAATTAACTATTTTTATTTGAATGAAAATGCGACTTTTTTGAAAAAATTTTTCAGCGGTTTTTCAAATTTTGACACGAAAGCTTTAAATGGGCATAATTTCGTAAAAAAATGTTTTTTAATGAAATCGGAGGAATATGTGTCCCCTTACCATATATCCTCTGAAAAACATCATACATTAGTCCGACTGTATGGTTTGAAATGGATTTGGTCTATGTATATTCTCGCATTTCGTTAATTTTCATATATATTGAAAAAGAAGGTGTGGTTAACTACACTCCAGAGTTACACCTGCTGTTTTTCTTAACTTTTTTAACGAATATTTTTCTATTGAAAGAAAAAATATTTTTATTTCTTCATATTTTGAAAGATTTTTCAAAAATTTTATCAATTTCAAGGGAGGTGCTTAAATTCAGAAGGGAGTTTCCTTTAAGGGAGGGGAATATGTAAGTGATATTTTTCGTCTTTTCGTACCACTTTGTATAAGAGATATAAATTTGAATGCTTTTCAAAAACAGAAAAGATAAGCCTTCAAAGTGGTTTTTCTCTTTACTTGAAAAATATTAAAGATATTGCACAATTTTTAGCATTTTTGAAATCAGCATTGCCAAATTAATGGAAATTGTTACCCATTTTGTAGAAAATGCTCTAACAACATTCCACTTTTGTATGGTAAGTAGGCGTATCCGACGGCCGATTTATTTCCTAATTATAAATTGTTGTTGTTTTAACCAAAAACACATCTGTATCAAATTTCAAGAGTCTAGCGCAATTATTATTACTTATGACCGCCGTTTCATACAAAATCATCCACTGTGCGACATTTTATTTTATTGTATTGCTACTGTTTTGTGTTTTCTAAGTTTTAAGACTTTTTTCTAAAATTTCAGAGCTTTCTCTGTTAAAGAAAATTCTTAATTTGCTATTAGTATTTTAGTAGTTGTAGTTGTTTAAAAACTGCCTCCCATATAATGCATAATACGCATTTAATGTTACGTATACGACATGTTATACTCAAATATAATAAATAGAAGATATTTTAAAGCAGCTATACAAACTGCAAAAACTATGACAATTTAAATTTTTAATAACCATTTTAAAGATGAAATTTTCAAATTTAGGAAAATAAGTAAATTTTTAGTAAATATAATACAGTGGTTAAGAAATAGAACAACAAATATGTAGTCTGGCAATTTTTTTTTTAGATTTTCTATACATCTGTACACTTTGAGTAGAAATTTTATTAATACTTTTTGTGCTATATTTTTAATCAAAATACAACATTTGACAACAAATGCACTTCAACCATTATGATTGTATATGAAGTATCAGCTTGACAGGCAACGTCCAATATATGCTTAATTTTCTTTATGTCAATTATTTCAAATTATTTCAATTATTTTGAGCTCTACGCTTCACTGATTTGCAAAATTTTGAAATTTTATTAATTTTTTTCAATATTTATAATATATCTCTTTGAAAAAAATAACTCAATATTTGAAAAACAAATTATTCGCTCATCAAAACAATTGTTTCGATATGCACATATCAAAATATGTCAAAAAAAGCATTTGCAGCAATAAACTGTGTAGTAAATAACACACAAGTTGTATTGATTGTGATTTGCTTAAATCAGCAGGATATCAGCCAACACATGGCTACAGTAAAAAACTTTGCTATATGTTTTAAAACTGCATTTTTCAATTTATTTTTTTTTACATTTTTTTAACATTTTCTGTGGTACATTTCTTTTTTTTTCATTTCTTTAATTATTGCTCCAACTGCTTCGACAGTATGGTAACATTGTTGCCAACATTACTGGATTTTTCTTAACCACATTTTTTTCACATTCTCGCTGCAAGTGGAATGCTCAAATTAACATTATTGTGTAACTTTTTATGCTTCATTTCAAGTTCTTTCTGTGCTCTTCTCTTCATCATTTCAATGTTGGTGTATATTCTGCTTTACGCAACCCTATTTAAGTTGGGATACTAACAAATTAATTGTTCTCCTGAGCACGTTTTTAGAAAATTGAATTTTTTTACTTTAAGTTTGCAGCACGTAGTTGCAAGTTAAATGAGTTGAATTTGAGTTGGAGACAAAAAAAATGACAAAATGTCAAGAAAACATGAAGTCAAAAATTAATGTAGTTTTTTGCTTTTTTTATGATTTTATGATTATTCAGTTTTTTATGAGCGAGAAGAATTAAAATTAAATAAAAGTTCAACTTTATGACATTTCATGGAGTTAATTTATTTACTTATTGTTATTCAGGCACATACATATTTCATTAAATTATATTGTGAGTTTTTGCATCAATTGGGATGACTACATTAGTCGGTATGTGTAGTGTAGTGTTAATTTTTTTATATTCTGCTTCATACTTAAAATATTCTTAATAAATGGTAGCAGAGTTTCAAAGTAAATATAACACCTAAACTGATCCCATTTTCCAAGTTTTCGTATCAGGATTCCAAAATATGTTATACTTAAAGTCAACATATCTTTCTTACCAGAGATGTTCAAGCTTAAGTCTATTTCTAACAATATCTAAATTAGCGTAGTTCAGCGGCATATTTTGCTATCTTGAGCTAATTTTTTTATCGCCAATAATAAACAACTTGACCACGTTCATATAATCAATTACACTACTATCCTGTCACCATATGTTGCACATTTTTTGCAATAGCCATCATTATCATAGTTAGCATAATTAATTGCATTGTTGGTCAACAAAAAATTGTGTGAGCCTTTTAAATGAATTAAAAAAAAAAAAAAAAAATTAACGCTACACATTGTGCGCAAAAGGACGCATATACTGACAATATACTATGATTCTAGCGCTTACATAGTATGCGCTTAATACGCTGTTGTTGAAATTTCAAAACAAAGTTGCATGAAACTTTTTTCTTGTTGTTGTTGTTGTTTATTACTTACTGCACATGTACGTGCTGTGCGTCTAAGCGTAAACAAGAATATTTATATAACAAGCTTATGTAACATATAAACTTGTTATTTTGTTGATTGTTGTAAAGAACTGGCAAGTGAAGTTTTTATATTGTCAAAAGCTTAACAAAAAAAAAAAAAGAAAAAATCAAAAACAAAACAGATTTCTAGAATAAAGAATGAAAAAGTTAAATGTTAAAAGAAAACAAAATGTTTTCCTTTTAAGACAATGCAGATTGAATTGAAAAACTGAGAAGTAAAAGTGCAGCAACGTTGCTCAATATTATTTAGAAAAATTAAAGAAAAAACAATAAGCTGCACAGAGTAAGAGAAAAATGCTCCAAGGACAGCAGAAAATTCAAAATATACAAAATAAAAGATTTAATGTGCCCGATACAAGTTGTAAGAAAAAATTAAAAATTTCGAAACAAAAATACGAGATACCAAGATAAAAAATAATAATATTAAAGAGACAAAATTTATATAATATGATTTGGAATTTTCCGATGCTACTTACCAAAGAAAAATAAGTATGTTAACATGTTATCTAAACTATTTACATATATAAAATTGCTTTTGTGAAAATGGTTTGTAACGCTTTGTTGCAAAATATACTAAACCGATTTTAGCAATTTATATTTTGAAACAGCAAATTTGTGCTAAAGAAGGTTATTGCATAATTTTTTTATTTTTTTTTAGTTTAAATATCCTTTTTTTAGGATCATGATTTTTTGCAGATTGAAGTTTGAGTGTTTACTGCTTAAGCTGTTTCGTGAGTTCTGTTTTGTTGTTATTGTTTTTTTATTTTTCCTTTTTGTATTCCGTTTGTATTCGACTTCGAGTTTCAAAGGACAATCTCTCTAATAATTGTTTTCTTTCGTGTTACTTTTGAAGAAATAATATACGTAGAATGAGATGTTTAGAGATTAATTTCATTGTGAAAATACGAGACGTCCGCGCGCCAAACCGCGGGTACCACTAGTATGAGATAAAACGCAAAATAATAAATAATTAATACAGAATTGAAGTTGAAAGATACTTAAACACTGGATAACAGATACAATATATGCATAAGCAAATGATGCAAAATGTTAAAAAAATACAAGACACAAAATGCTTGTAATTACATTTGAGTCGCGGTAGCTTGGAAATTCGACAACTTGGACTATCCAATAATCGAAACAGTCAAAATTTTACCAATACGTATTCTATAACTTAAACAAGAATATTTTTCGAAACTCTGTGATATGAAAATATTTTCTAACACATACAACCATGATAACGCAAATAGTACCAAACAAATAAAAAATGTAAATGCTTCTTTTTTTGAACCAAATGGCGACTCACTTCATAATTGCCTATCACTATTTTTTTAATGTACCATCTAGCATACGGGACAGTCTTTTACAAACCGAACACTTCTCGGACAGCGCATTCATGATTTGGCTGAAATTTTTCTTATGGGTTCTGTATCGAAAAAGAAGAAATACGTATTCGAGGATTTCTTAAAAAAAAATTTTTTTTTCTAAATAGAGCGAATTCAAATTTTGTGATTTTTGGCTTGGAGACTCACTTTCAAAGGTATAAAAATATATCAAAAAAAAGATAAAAAAATAAAAGATCTGAAAGATATAAAATTGAGATTAATTTCTTTGTAAAGCTACGAAAATTAACTTAGGCTGCATTCACAGTGCGCGCTATAAGCAAAGATTGGCGTGAAGCGAAGAAACAGTGTATGGGTATTCGTAAGGAAATAGCGCGAAGTGTTCAGAGTGAAAGCGAAGCGATGCTAGAACTTCAGCGATAAAGCGTTTTTATAGCGTCGTGGGCGCTAACACCAGAGTTTTTTTTTTTGTTTTCCGTGCAATAAAGAAATTTGATAGGAGGTAGAGAACAAAACTATTTTCCGTTGTTTTAAATAGGAAAAATGGAAGCAGTGCCAAAGCAGCAGTCAGTGTCTGCTGTTGTTTCATCACCTTTTTTGTTCATTTCATTTGCAAAAAAATAAACAAAAGGGAAACAAAGAATGAAACAAAACTAAGCGCATGTGATCAAAGGATCACATAGATGTAAAGAAAAATGAAAGCAGAGCCAAAGCAGCGCACAACGTTTGTTGTTTCTCATCACTGTTTTTTTTATTTTCATTTCACTTGCTAATGCAAAAAAGAAACAAAAAACGAGGGAGAGACCAAGCAACGATAGAAGTAAAGAAAGAATGTGAAAGAAAAAAAGAGAAAAAAGATCAGTAGTAAACAAAAAATGTGAAAGAAAAAGAGAGAGAAAAAATCAATCGCTTCGCAACTCGCTTTGCCAAACGCTTCCACTCTGAATGGAACTAGCATCTTATAGCATTGACTAGCTTCGCTTCACGCCAATCTTTGCTTACAGCGCGCACTGTGTATGCAGCCTTACTCAGTGTGGTAATAATAGAAAAAATTCAAAATTTTAGAAATATGAACATTTTTAACATATTATACTTAGGTTGAATTTGTTTATCTGTATTTTATAAAATTAATCATAACACCATTTCACTTTTGTAAAAATGTGCCGCGGCAAAGATTACACCCCGGAAAATAGAGTATCACTTACAACATAGCCAAAGCTGGCAAAACTATTGCTGAAAAAGCGGAACTTATGAAATTTTCCCAACAAACGATATATAATTATCTTAAATTAGTAGAATCCGAAAAAAGCCCCTTCTGTCAAAACGGCATACCAAGAATCGCTTAAGTTTTGAATGATTTGATTTTTAAAGAAAATGTACTTTGGAAACCAAAATAAATATAGTGAATTCTGATCAGTGATGGCATTTGGGTTTTGTGAAAATTTACTGAATCGAGATTTCAAATGTACTTTTTATGTCTTAAACACCCAATTTTCCTAAAATGTACGAAGTTGTTCCAAAACTTTCTATCAAAAAAAAAAAAAAAAACGGTTCTCACTTTTCCCATCCCATTATTTCACATTAAATTAATTACAAAATCTACACATTGCGCGATTATTTTCATTTACTAAAAAAAAATCGTAATTAATATAATAGTGTAATTATATAATATACAGGTAATTACTATAAACCTACGCATTCTGGTGTTATTTTCATTTACTAAAAAACAAAAAAAAAGGTAGATATTATAAATTATCCAAATGTGCCTAAAATGTACTGAACATGTGCTAAAAATTTGGCGAATGTACTGAAAATGCCCCAAATGTACCGAATGTACTAACAATGATTTTTCAGGACGCAAATGTACCGAAAACAGTACAAATGCACCGAGAAGGCCATCACTGATCCTGATATAAAAAGGAACGCTGATCGTCCTAAGAGTCAATGCTTGAATCTAAGATACAAACAGAAGACTATAAAACATGACGGAGAAAGCATTATTAACCGCTTAGGGTGCATTTTCCAGGCGTGAAGTAGGTTCAATTGTTCACATAAATTAAAAAAATGATCAATATCAGTATTAAGATATGCTCAAAAATAAAAGGGAACAGTTGATTTCTGATTTTACGCCAATTGTTGGAACGTTATGCAGTATAATGAGCACAAATACACAACAAAGATTACAAAAGAATGACCAGTGATGGAAAATATAAAAATTTTGAATTGGTCAGCGTAAAGCTCAGACCTTAATTCAATCAAAAACCAATGGAATGATACAAAAGTTAACCAAAACTTTAAACCAAAATTTTGAAAATGTTAATTAATTTTGAAAAATTAACTAGAAGAGATCCGGTACTGCATTCTAAAGAATGGTATTAAAAGCTTTTAGAAAGCATGACACGTCGATGTATAGCTGTATTTAAAAATCATATATATTGTACGGAATAACGAAACGGTGAATTATTTTTTATATAACTTAATTTTTTATATTAGATGTTCTCTTAAATTTTTCAACAGATTTCTCTAGTTGTGCTTTTTTCATGTCGTAGTTATATTGGAAGAGCCTTGTGCAGTATTAATTTAATTTTTTATATCAGTTTTATTAGCTACTGAATAAGTTACAAATTGAATAATTTTCTTTTAATGTCACTACCATTTCTTTTACGAAAAACAAAAATAAATCTGTAACTTTTTTGGTAAAATGTGCTATTTGCATGATCACGGCTGCATGCACGTATATAATATGCTGCAAAATTAAAAGAAACAATATATGAAAATTAAATACTAAGTACTGCATACAATATACTAAATAAAAGATGCGAGACTAGGAGCCTAAATGATAGATTTAAAATACCATACAAGTTTGAACGTAACATACGTTCAAAGTTTATGTTATCGCATTGCTCAAATTATAGCCAAGTTATTACATTCAATACTAATGATAAATGGCAGCTAAAGTTATGTTGTGTGAAGCTCAATAGAAGCTGTGATAATAAAGTGTTGATGAATAGAGTTTGAATTGAAATTGAAAGGAGTCAGAGGTAAGGCTGTTGTGAAAATATAGTGAATCTCAATTGATCCGAATCGAAGATGAAGGAAAATGCATTTTAATTGAAGATGAAATTAAATTCAAGTGCAGCGAGAGTAAAATAGCAAAAGTATAGTCAAAATACAGCAAAATAAATTCAATTAAAGACTACTAATGTCCGAAAATAATGCTATAAAGCACAAAAAAAAAATAACTCATTTTTGGCAGAATAATTTGTTTAACTAAACAGAGTAACTCGTCGTTTCCTTGAACGTACGAAATAAAGAATTCTTGCGGCAACCACAAAATGTTCATTTTAAAATGCTGCCACCACTAGAGTGCAACTCAAACTTTACAATAAGGATAACTTCTGGAGCATTTATTTCTTACAGAGTTTTTCTTTCTTGAAAACTTTTAATTCTTATTTCTTGTTTTTTTTTCACCATTCATGTTCTTTGTCCGACAAACTTTTTATTTTCTACACTGCTGCCTGCAATTGTTAGTAAAGCAAAATAAAATAATAAAACTATAAAGGGAACAAAAAAAAAAAAAAAGAAAAGAAAATACAACATTTACCCTACAAGCTGCTTTGCAACACTTGCAATTGTAGTTGCAGCAAAAGCTTAAAATGCAAAGCACAAGTTTTTGCAAAGTTCGACAACGCTGCTGCGTTTGTTTGTTAAGATACGTAGCTTGGCAAAAGTTTAAGAAACTTTGCACTTTGCTTTTGGCCAAATTGTGAAATGTAAAACCAAATAAGTTTTTCTTATTTCGTTTGGTTTTTTTTTTATCTTTATCTTTATCTTCATATTTGTTTGCTGCTGCTGCTTAGATTTTCTGGACAAATTTGAAAAATTTTTGTGCCAAAAAAAAAATGTACCATTTTAGTATTGCACGCTCGTAAAGTGGTATTGATAATACGAAGTAACAAAAATAAAAAATCAAAGAAAATCAACACAATAATAAATAAAATCGAAGCTGCATTTCTTGGCAAACTATTTCTTTACTCCACTTTGCACTACGGATTGATTTTCTTTTGCTGCCAAGTTGAAAATTTTTATTTAGAGCATGAGTTTGCACACACAAAATAAAGAGGATATGAAGAAAGTATCTTAAACTTCGTTTTCCCAATGAAGTATTGCAAAATAATCAAGTTGTTAAACATTCTTTGCTTGTGGCAACAAAATAAAAATTTGCTGCGAGAAATATTTTAAATCAACATGGAAGTAAAATATTAATCAACATTTGCTGCGTAAACTTTCGAATGTTGCAAGTTGTTTTTTGAGTTGAGCTATTAATTAGAAGAAAACAAATGCTAACGCGTATGAACAAAGTGTTTAAAGCATGAACGTGATGAAAATATATTTATTTAATTAAGTTATATTACACTGAAAAATATTAACTCTTCGATTTACAAAGTAAGTTTGTTTTCATAGAAAGTACAATAAAATCTTGAGAGTATAACAATGGCTATATTACAATTCAATTTGTATGGTTGTCTATGGTAGAGAACTCTTTCTTAAAGAAGCTGCCTTATACCAAAACTACGTATCTTACGTTGGATGGCGATTTATTCTAATCCCCAAGACTTAGAAACAGGTAATGCCGACTCATTTCATTATCTCCAATTATTTGTATAATTATTTATTTGCTAAACTCAAGTACCTTATGCAAGATAGTGTTATTGAAAACGGTTTCTTTGGGGTACAAAATATCATATATTCCATACTGATGTATATAAAATTGATCGTATGGAAATAGTTTGTAACGCTTTGGCGCTAAATATACTGAACCAATTTCATTAATTTCTTTTTTAATTATACATGTTTGTGCTAAAGAAAGTTATTGCATACTTATTTTTTTAAAATGGTAAATGTCCTTTTTTTTAAAGCCTCACACCTGCCTTTTGAGTTTTGTGTTTGTTATGTTATTTTTTTCTTCTAAGTTGTACCGTTTGTATTTGGCTTTGCGACCCTTTAAAGTAAGCAGTTAAAAAATTTTGGACCTCTGCGACTGCTTTATATCTCTGGATATTAGTATAGTCTGCTAACTGTTAATAAAGTGTCCTGAAATGAGTTTCTCTCTAATTAAGTATGCCAATGATTACTGTTGACGAGCAAACATATTCAGAAAATATAGACCTTTGATATGTTGTCCATAAAATCGCTGATATTGAAGGTTGTGTAAGATACCTGCTCATTCAAACGCTTTAATATAATAATACTTAGTTGGTCGCGATGAGAAAGATAACTTGCACAATGGTAACTTTTACATAGAAGGTGCTTTTCTGTAATCTTTATAAATTCGAAAACATCCGTACCAGTTGTTGGGTATTATCTGCAAACCATTAGCAAAAACGCCTATCCTGCAAGGTCATGTAATGTAATGTAATGTTATATTAATGTGATGTGATGTGATGTGATGAGATGTGATGTGATGTGATGTGATGTGATGTGATGTGATGTGATGTGATGTGATGTGATGTGATGTGATGTGATGTGATGTGATGTGATGTGATGTGATGTGATGTGATGTGATGTGATGTGATGTGATGTGATGTGATGTGATGTGATGTGATGTGATGTGATGTGATGTGATGTGATGTTATGTGATGAGATGTGATATGATGTGATGTGATGTGATGTGATGTGATGTGATGTGATGTGATGTGATGTGATGTGATGTGATGTGATGTGATGTGATGTGATGTGATGTGATGTGATGTGATGTGATATGATGTGATGTGATGTGATGTGATGTGATGTGATGTGATGTGATGTGATGTGATGTGATGTGATGTGATGTGATGTGATGTGATGTGATGTGATGTGATGAGATGTGATGTGATGTGATGAGATGTGATGTGATGTGATGTGATGTGATGTGATGTGATGTGATGTGATGTGATGTGATGTGATGTGATGTGATGTGATGTGATGTGATGTGATGTGATGTGATGTGATGTGATGTGATGTGATGTGATGTGATGTGATGTGATGTGATGTGATGTGATGTGATGTGATGTGATGTGATGTAATGTGATGTGATGTAATGTAATGTAATGTAATGTAATGCAATGTAATGCAATGTAATGTAATGTAATGTAATGTGATGTAATGTAATGTAATGTGATGTAATGTAATTTAATGTAATGTAATGGGATGTAATGTGATGTAATGTATTAAAATGTAATGTAATGTATTGTAATGTAATGTAATGTAATGTAATGTAATGTAATGTAATGTAATGTAATGTAATGTAATGCAATGTTATGTTATGTTATGTAATGTAATGTAGCGTAATATAATGTTGTGTTATGTAATGTAGTTTCATGTCATGTAATATAATGTGATTTCATGTAATGTAATCTTATGTAATGTTATGTAATGTAATGACTTCTGTCAAGTGCTTTATAGATTTGGTATTAGAAGCAGTTCATAAGTGGTGAGGTGCTTTTAGTTATCACGTTTTTACGTCTCGTTTTTAGAATGAGTTTTCACATTGGCATTTTTGCTTACTGGTTTTTCTTTCACTCAGCTGCTCTATAAAGAAGCAAGAAATGATTATAAAGTCAACATTTTCTAAGCAACTCTTTAACACACAAAATTCCAAACAAACTCCTTTGAGATTCCATTTTGTTTTCTTTTCCGATTTTTTTACTTTCATTCCAGTTACTCAGACAATTCATTAGCAATAACTTAAGATTTTTTGGAAAAATTACTGATTTTTGTGGAAAACGATTTCAGAGACGTTGTGTTGTTCTTCGCAAAAAAGTGAATTTAATTAAAAACAGGCTGTTTTTGATGTGAATGTGTTGGGATCTTAATACAATTCGTGCGCTCGCTGTGACAAATTTTGCTTTGAGTATTCCTCAAAAGAATTACATTGCTGACAAACAGCTGGCAGTAAAATGTGTCAAATAGCTGTCAGTGAGTATCGCAAGCAATAAGCGCAAGTGTCAGAAGCAGCTGATAGTGGAAAATTGTATGCTGCAGAGGTGCAATACGTTTAGGGTAGACATTTAAGTAGGCATTTGTTTTTGTAGTGATACAAAATTTTGCTCTTTTGCACCGTTGCATGGCATGTTTGCATCAACGCTTAAAAGAAACCCGTATTGAATTTTCTATATTCATCGTTTCTCAATCCAAAAGACATCGATATGATTAGATTTAACTGAGCTTAGCGTATTTTTTTATAACAACAAACGGTCATATCTCGCGAAACAAAAGCCACATATACATATGGTAGATCTCTTAAGCCGCAATCAAGTAGATATAGTATATAAAATTTCATGAAATGTTCAAAATTTATTGTTGCTGTTATATCAGTACTTTAAAATTAAGTTTTAATTTAAGAATTATTTTCTTTGATTGTCCACTGCTCACTCCGTACTTAAATTACATTCAACTTAATCCTTGCAACTTCAGAAAATAACTTGCAGCTAATTGGCATGGAAAATAATCAATACGCACACACATTACGAAAATAACATAGAAATTAACACTTAGGAAAACAATAGCAACAGCATTAAAATAACAAACTGTTAATTAATATTGATCCTTGGCAGCATATGCTGCCCGCACAAGTTTGCAATTAAATCCTTTCAAAGTTTCTAATTACAAAATTATTAATAACTCAATGAAGCAAGGAGGGAAAGAGAGAAGTATAAAAGTTCGCAGTAAGGAGGCAAAATAACGCTGAACTTATCACTTAATTACGTATTGACAATAATTAATTATTCCGTTTTTAAAAACATTGCTTTTCTCTTTCTTTCTAAAAAAAAGGATGCTTTAAATTGATTTGTGCAAAGGATCAAAATACACACACCAATACAAAAATATGAACCCCAAGGCATGTCATTAAGTTGTAGGCCCACAATGAAGAAGAAAAAAAAAATAAAACAAACGCCATTGTCATAAATTTTTAAACTTGGCAAACATTTTAATTGCCTGCATCGTTAATAATGGGAGCAAAGAAAAAAAAAAACGACAAAAATTTATAAATACAAATTGGGCCAATAATGTTCTCATCATGCTGTGCCCAAAAAAAAATCCATATATTATTTATTGGAACAGTCCTTTTTGAACATTTATTATACAGCCTTCTTCTTCTTCTGCTACTGCTGCTTCAATTTATTTTCTACTTCAACTGTCTGTATGTGTGAGTTTGTTTTATCCACGACAAAATTTGCTCTGTCGTCCTTCGTTATCCTTGAACAGTTTCACTCACTCATTCGTTTATTTCGTTACGTTTTCATTTTCATTTTTGTTGTTGTTGTTTTTGTTATTTTCTTTTTCTTTTTGGGTCAGTAAAGAAAAAAATCGAATATTTTTTTCTATGGCAGACAACGAGTGATGCTCCTTGGCGCCATCACAACAGTCGACGTACATATGACGTAATAAATGATATTCTCTCCTTTATAAGAAAAGCTTAGAGGTGGAGTCAAACTGAGATAAAGTATTTCAAATGTTGCATGATTTTAGAGAAAGTATGCGAATGATAAAAGACATACCGCAGAGCAATTGAAATTGTTGTGGTTGGATTGAATGAATGTGAGTATGTTATTTGATAGAATTGAAAAATTGCTCTTTGAAATTAAATTGAAAGCAAAAAGTATGAGTAGAGCTTGTGCATCTAAGCATTGCCTAAAATCAAACCTTGTCGAATCGAAGTTATTCTCTGCTAAAGTTAGCAATTTGCGCCAAGTTTTGCGTATACAGTGTAATATGAAGCAAAAATCAGTCAAAGTAGATATCGGTTTCAATAGAAGTTAGTCAGATTCGTTGTGACATATTACCATTTAAAGTCAGTTTCCCTGTAAGTCACTCAAAATCGATGTCACTCGAAGTTGAAGTCAGTTAGTTAGAAATCATTCGAAGTTGACGTCACTCAAAAATGACGCCACATACAGTTGAATTTAGTCAGATTTGTAATCATAGTCAGTCAGGTTTGTATTCAGTTACAGCCAAAGTCAATCAGAGCAGAAGCCAGAGTCGAACGAAATCGCTTAAAGCCAAAATTAATCGAGCTCTTCCAGCTCTTACAACAATAACACAAAAATTTCGAGCTCTTTGCGTTATTCGAGCTAAATTATTTCGGCTTGGAATCACCGCATGCTTTTTGTTTGTGTTATTTTATCATCAAGTTAAGCTTTTTGTTTGTGTAATTTTGTTTTAAAGTTATGTTTTTTATTTGTGTAATTTTTGTCTTCAAGGAATTTACTCAAATTAAATAATTTCGATTCGCAGTAACCTTATGACTTTTTGTTTGTGTAATTTTGCCTTCAAGATGTGCCAGCTTGTTCAGCTCTTTCCCTTACGCGTAGTAAACACTTTCGGTTCACAATCTCTGCTTTTTGTTTGTGTGATTATGTTTTCAAGACACTTGAGGTTTTGCTATTGGTTTTTTCTTTTATTTGAGCGCAATGCTTGGCGCAACTAACTACAAAATTTCCATCAAACATTGTTTTTTTTCTCAAAAAATTTTTGAGTTTTATTACGCAAACTGATGTTGTTATAACAAGCTCCCAAAGCACATTTTTATGTGCATCTCTGGTCTAAAGTTGAGGACAGTTCTAGTTGAAGCTAACAACTAGCCGAAATAAGTCGCTGCCGATGTCAGACACAATCGGAATGATTTAGTGCTTAAGTCAATAAGAGTTGAAGTCAGTCAGAGATAATGTCAATCATTGAGAAATTGGCCAAGATATTGCCATGATTACATAAATGTTTGAAATTGGCTTAGCTTAAAGTCAAATTTTCTGCATCATTTAGTCGGAAACTCAACGATGTAGGTTAGGTTAGGCAGGAGTGGCAGTCAGTTTTGAAACCGATTCAATTAGATCAAATGTGATCCATTGTGATACCACAGGGTGTCTGTCTATACCCTCTCGTTGAACCAATCAGATTTCGCAGATGAACCAAGTGTTTTATGGCGTAAAATTTGACTCTACTTCGCGCAATACATTCTAGTATAAGGTGACTCATTTAGAGGTACCTTTTTCATAAGTCAAATAAATTATTAAAAAAATTCAATATTATCGCGCCTTACTTTTGTTTTACAGTTATTTTCGTAGTCTAAGAGCTGGCAGCCACTTTGAGCAACATACTCGTAAAAGGCTAAAATTTTGTGTATAGTTAAATTAGTCCTAGTAAAATAAGAAAATATACATCTGGCAGTATTGGCGCGGTCGCGAAGGTACACCCTAAAATTTTTGAAAGTACACCCTAAAATTTTCAAAATTTTGTGAACAAATATTATAGCTTATTAAATTATCTTTCATATGACATCTATATTTTGGAAATCCCTTCAGCCGTTCTCCAGTTATAATGATTTTTTTAAAAATATTTTGCATTTCGAAACGTTTAGGGTGTACCTTTTTTATCTTACTTGTACTAAATTACATATACATAAAATTTAAGTTGTGCGTTTACGTTTTTTTTATGAATAGTTTGCATTTTGAAAATTTTAGGGTGTACCTTCCCGACCGTGCCAATGCTACCAGATTTTGATTTTCTTATTTAACTACTACTAAATCAATCATAGACACAATTTTAGCTTTGTACCAAGTACGTTACTCAAAGTGGCTGCCAGCTCTCCTACTATAACTTTTTATCATGGGAAATATATAAAAATTTTGTTCGCACATATAACTTTTTCGCTGACTTTACTTCTGTGGGCTTTGAATTTTTTTGTTTGCTTGACTTTGTCAGCGAAAAAGTTATATGTGCGTACAATGTTTTTATATATTTCCCATGATAAAAAGTCATTACGACAATAAAGGTAAATTAAAAGTATGCAGAATTTGGAATTTTGCCCTTGATATTTGCTTTGAAAATAGTACCGTAGATTGGCTTAGCAATGATGGGGAAAAAAATTGACATTTCGATTTTGAAAAAAAAATCAATTAAAAAAATTACATTTAGAACCATTGTCATTTATCTCTCGTATTAATACAAATCCGCAATAAAATTTTAAGCGTAAAAAAATTTGGAGATTTTGAGAAAATCAATCTTGCTTTTTTCATAAATAAAAGGCGCTATAACTCTGCCAATTTTCAACAATTTTCTATATTTCTTAAAGATTCTAACAGAGAATCAGAAGTTCTATTAGAGTCAAAAGACAAAAATTAATTATTTTGATTTGGATGAAAATGCGACTATTTTGAAAAAAATTTCAGCGGTTTTTCAAGTTTTGACACTCAAACTTTAAATGGGCATAACTTCCTAAAAAATATTTTAAATAAAATCGGGGAAATGTCTGTTCTCTTATAATCTCTGAAAAGCAACATATATAATCGGCAACTAAGTAATTCCGTGGTTTGAAGTTAGTCCGACTGCATGCTTTGAAATGAATTTGGTCTCTAACATAATACGGAAAAGCTGTGTCAAAAAATTTGAAAAAGTAGTATGATCTATATCCAGTCAAAAGGACAAGGCATGAGCAGGGATATTTATGATACGTAGTGGGTGTCTGGATCAAATAAAACTAAGAAAACTTAGCCAAAGATCTTACCAGATATCCTCAGAAAACAAGATAAGTAAGTGAAAATACTTCTCTATCAATCTTTAGTACATAACAAGCAGGACGCGAAAATAAAAACTAAGGACGATGTGCTCAGGAATTAACACTATAGATTTTAAAGTAAAACATCAAAATTAAATTTCCAAAATTTCACTGTCGTAAAGCAAAATATTACACTTGTTCGTTTCTTTAAAGCAGCGGATTAAGCTACTTATTTTCTTACACGATTTTTCTACTGCATTTTGCAATATTTTTAAATTGAGCAACAAAATTTTATATTTATTTTTTATATTCAACATCCCGTAGCTTTTGCGTAAATCTTAACAGCGGCCAATAACAATTGCAATGAAATCATTAAGAAATCGATAATAAAATGCGAAAGTACTTGCAACCACTCCCACAAGCTAACTGCTACTTCAACTTCCACACTTTATATTCTCGCTATACGGACAGCTCGTTCTCGTTTTGAGGCTTTAATCAGTTCCATTGTCATCAACGCTGTCGTATAAAGCATCCTTATTGCCATCGCTGCTGTCATTGTCGTTACCGCCATTGGCGCAATATGAAATGCGAAAAGGCGCACATTGCTGGTATAACAAAAAGAAATTGACCCAGATATGAAATGACAACCGTTGGCAATGAAGAAATCTGCAATCTGGAATCTCTGAACTATCAATGCAGTCGCCAACTGGCAAAAAGATTGCGTTAACTGAATTTAGCGCAACAAAATTGAGAAAATAAAAAACAAAATAAATGGCAGGATATAACTGCCACGCTTATGGTGATATCAGCGGTAGCTACGTTGACAACAACGACCAATAAACGTTAGCAACATAAGAGAGCAAAAGGACTAAAATAATATCACAGTTAATTTCATAGCTACCAACGGCGTGGCGTGGCGAATTGTCATAGTTAGGGTATGGCGTGGCATTCGACGACATTCACTGAGTGTGAGGGGAGATTTCATAAGTGCGTTAAGTGAAAAGTTTTGAAGCTTTTCGTACTTAGATTCACTTTGTTTTTAATTTAGCTTACTAACTGATTGAAGAAGTCGTTTCTTCTCATCACATCTTCTATGTATCTTGAAAGTATATTGCCTTTGCTTTGGTTTCACGTGGAATTTCCCGCAAGTATTTTTTATTTTATTAGCATCGCATCGCAGGAAGCTGCTTGGTTATGTTCACTATAGTCCTTTTTTTATTCTCTCCAAACTGGCCTCAAGTAATTCGAAAAAAAAAGTAGAACGAACAAAATATTGCGAAAAAAATCAACGCCTTTAGCATTTTTTGTTATTTGTCCATTTTTTTATACCGTACTACCGTTACAATTCTATAAACTGTCCATTTCATTTGCTCCAACTTGTCGGCGGTGTTTATGCACAGTGAAAATGAAGCAGCACAGCAGCCAACGGATTTTAGCGAGGTTAACTGCCATTTCTTGACTATAAACGACGGATCACTGAAGCACAACGTAGCTTAAATTGTGTCACTTGGGCGGAAGGTTGAGCGAATGGCCCTTTGGCCTTGTCGTCTCGTTTGTCAACTTTAATAGAATCCTAATTTGATTGCTCACAAAATATTAAGCTGACGATGGAAAAAGTTTAAATGACACTTCGCATTAAGGCAAACAACAAGTTAATGTCAAATGTGTTCAAGAGTTCAGAGTTTTTAAAACTTTTCGGGAAACTCTGGTGGGAAGTGGAGAATGCAATGTGAAAATAAAAATTTTATTTAAAATTATCTACAATTATTACGAATTATGATATTTCAATGTTTAGTGCAAGATTATAGAACCAGTTATAAAAATGTTTAACTGTCTAAGAAATTTGTTAAGGAAAGGACATGTGACGCATTTGATTAAAATAAATATAATAGGTAATGCAAAAGGTCTCACAGATTTTTCTAGTTAGTGACTTTTTTTGCTCGTTCCATAGCATTTGGAAAACTCAAAAGATAGAAGTCTGTCATGGTCCGACAAGACAAACATGTGGGCCAGGGCTAATCGCCAAAGAAAGTTATTAAATATATCAGAATGTTCACTCTTTCGCCTTTAATGTCCTGCTGGAACAATATGCTCGGCAGAGCAATCATGATTCTATCAACTCCATCCAACTTCCTGACAAATAAAGCTACGCACCAGAGTCAGCGATAAATATAGAAAAACTTAACCGAACACAACAAGCGAAATAGATCGTGTATTATTCAAATTAACACTTTTCGAACTATTTGTGGAATTTCGTTACATTTAACCTTCAAGAACTCTAGTACCAATTTTGATAGTATCGATGACAATTGATTATCAAGGCTCAAAATGAAATTACGAGAACCTTTTTGAACCTTTAGACCAGCGATGGGCAAAATTCGAAAAATGAGCCAATTACAGCACTAAAAACAAACACGTCGTTAAGAAAAATAGGTCAAACAACAAATACAAGCACTGCACCCTGCTACTAAAATTTTTATTATTGCAGTGTTTTTTTTTAAAACGCGCTATATTCACATTAATTTTCCTTAGGATTTGCATTGTTGTTGTATCATTCAGAGAAAAAAGACGCGAGTGAACAAGCAAATAACAATTGATGACAGCTTCTCTCGTTTTATTTTGAACCACCCTAAAATTTTCTTTTTGCTCCAACAGATAAGCAATGGTCAGCAATGGCTTTTGGACATATCTTTGGGCGGCTTCGGACCTTGGAAAGCACCAAAAGGGTCGAAAACGTTACTTTCCAAGGTCTGGAGCAAAAACCTAAGTGGTGTTCAAAATTATTTTTCGGACTTTCACAATCGAATGGAGCAAAAAAAAATGTGTCAAAAACGGTCCTTTCTAGGGTCCGAAGATACTCCAAATGAAGTTCAAAATCCATTTTTGACCTCTGTCCATCGATTGGTGCATACAATTTTTTTTCGAAAATGGACTGAAATTGGGCATTTTTGGGACTCGGAACTACCTCTGATGATAGTCAAAATTCATAGTTAATTTAGTTAAAATCACTCGGTTAGTTAAGCAATGAAAACGTTTTTACCTGTTAGGGGTTACTTGTCAGGGGTTACGTGTTAGGATTTTCCAGTTAGGGGTGTGGTACCGCCCAATAAAAACAAATGTTTTTCTCAAGAATCAATCTATGTCCATACCGAATTTCATACAAATAGGTGTAGCGACTTAGCCGTGAAAGCGTTTTTTCCCATTAGGGGCGGTGCCACGCCCACTAAAAGAACAAAAAGTGCACTTTGGGATAGTTCTGTGGAGGAAAAACGCTCGATGTGAAGAGAAAGATACCACCTTTACGAAAAACAACGTGGCAACACGCATTTCTGAATAAAAATAAAAGATTTCTAAAACGCTACTTTATAAATTAAAATTCTTCTGAATTCTCTTAATCCTTAAGTGGCTTTAAAATTTATAGTAAATTTATCAAATGTAAATTTAATAAATGAATTCAAAATTTGTTTGCTCGATAAGTGATTTTTTTTTTTTGCTTTCATATGCATTGAACAAAGCTATTGATGTATTTACGCATTTGGTTGTCATAAACAAGCAAATTACATTCTATTGATTGAGTTAAATTTAATGAAAATTTAATTAATTTTGGGCACACAAAAAACAAATGGTATTTTTTCATTAATTTAAAGCTTTTTGTTGGAAAACTTTCAATATTGACAAAATGAATAAAATGGAAACTTTTGTGCATAATAAACGTTTTAATTAGTGGATTGACAGATGCATTGGTATTAGGGAAATAATTGGCAGATTGTGACTATAATTATAATTATAGAAAGAAAAATGTATACAAAAAAATGATGAAAATCAGTCAAAGAGAAATGGAGCTTAATAAAATATCAAAAAAAAAAAAATCTAAATAGCCAATGGAAAAAAACCTTCCTAGGTAAAATATATCAAAAGAAATATCATTTGGAAAATAACGCTTCACACAAAAGGTTCAGCCAAGGTCAGTGCTTTGTTGCTTCAGAATTATAAAAAAAATATATGTCCATCATATCATATCATATCATTTCTAAGGCCGCAGTGTTTTGATGAGTCATTCTCATCTCTTACACTTTCTAATCATTTGTTCTCCAGGGTGAACTTTTTAATTTGGCTACTCCTCCCCAGTGTCAACTTTTTAATTTGACTAATATGTTTACTTCCCAAAATTCTAACCTAAGTTGCAATTTACATTATCCTTAAGGTCCTTTCTCCATTATATAAATGCAAATAAAAGACGACAAATTTAATATGCAAAGTCAACAGAAGAACGAAATAACAAATACACTTGTTAGCTGAAGTAACTCTTCCAACGCTAACAACAAATAGACAAAAAAATCTTTATATGCAAAAGGATTGCATAGCATCATAGAAAAGCTAACAACAACAGCAGAGAGTATTAAATTAAAATACTTCGTAAATTGAAGTTAAAAACAAAGCACTCCAATCCAAAAAGTCAAAAACTTTTAATATAAGCTGTATAAAGCAAGGACTTGTAAGGATAAGATAAAATATCATTAAAATTGTTTGTATGAAAACGAAAGAGAAAATTATACTACAAATACAAATGCACTCGAGAAAATCCTTAAATCCTTTATTAAATACAATACATTGAAAACAATAAAAAATAGCAATTTTATTTAAGAATCCACTTTTGTAGATATCAAGTTGCTTCACAGCACTGCTGCTATTGCTGCTAGTGTAAGGATAACCTTTTATCCTTCCTTTGATGAAAAAAACTAATAAAATGAGTAAAACATGCATGCACTTCACAACGTACTCATACAAAATACAATCGCTCGCTCGTCGGTTCGTTGTGAGCGTTCAACATTTTTATCGCCGTCAACATTATTGTCAACTATTTCTATTGCTATTGCTACTATCTTTGTTGTTGTTGCTGCTGTCGCTGGCAACAACACATTATGATCTCATATTAATGTCGCTGTTTGCTACAAAATCTTGTCACAATTGCAATTGTTGGCACTATGACAACAACAACAACAACTGCAACAACAACAGCAACATCATTCGTACATACGCCATAAGTACAATCAAATGTAGCAAAAGCATCAAGTGACAGCAGCAACAGCAGCAGTGGTGGTGGTTGTTACTAAAGCAGCAAATGCCAAGAACAGCAGCAAGTGTTTGCGGCGCAACTTAAATGGAAACAGCATGACATGTTGTACTTTCGTTTATGTTGGATCAAAGTAATAGAGATATGTATGCCACTGTTTGAGTTACATGGAGAAAAAAAAAAACAAAAATATTTTAAGTTGAGGTTAATCGTGCTGCATAGTGCAGTTCATAGAAAGTTTCTTTCGGCGGCGCTAAGAGTATGATATCTAAAGAGCTACTTTGTCAAGTGTCGTAAGATTATTCAGGCAGTACAAAAAATAATAGCCAGCTGAAATTTATATATGTATTTTAGATTTTATATACAAAGTTCTTTTGTAAAAAATATATCAAAAATAAATAAATTGCTCTGTTGTCTGCACTTAGGTCCGAATAATAATTCCAGAAGGCCACGATTTCGAGAATAACGTAAGATAGAGATAAATGTTTAAGACAAAGGTTATAAGGTTTCTAGAGGGTTCAATAGCAGCAATATTGCTTTAGATCTTGAAACCAATTTTCAAGGCTATCATATCGTGCTCAATTGTAATTTTTTATCTACAAACTTATGTTTTTTTGGTCAGATTAGTATACTTTGGGGAAAAAAAGAGATATATTTGGTTTATCATGTTTTTTTTTTCTGTAACTTTAAGTTTTTGCATTTAGGTTATAGTCAAAATTTTAACGACGCGTCGTAGAAAAGCTTATCGCTTCAAAAATAAATATTATTCTGCATATTTTGACCAATTTAAAGAAATTCTTAGTCAGTGATTGCTTAGAACTTTAAAATTAATTAGGTACAACTAAAGAATTAGTAGCACCTTTAAATAAAACATGAATAAAAAGTTGGCCGATAAGAAACGTTTAAAGAGAATGCAAAGTTAAAAAAAAAATTTTTTTCGTAAAGTATTCCATCTGTTCGTCAACACGTCAAACTTTGAAATATTACAATTGAAAAAATTAAGCGTCACCGTGAGATGAGACTCTTATGCGATTTTTCTCCAGCTTCCTTAAAAACTTCATAATTTTAAAATTCATGAAATTGTATTGTATTGTTTAAAGTTTGGCATAAATTTAGCAAAATTTCGACATACACTTGAAAAATATAATTGTTCATGATTAACCCTTAGAAGGTTCAACCAAGTCTGTGCGGAGCTTTTGCATATAAATGTGTGTATAACTTTTTTGTTTTGCATGGTAGAGATAAATCCGTTCATGAATTCCTAGGAGCGGCTACGGAGAACCTCTTTTTCCTACCATTTAAAATATTTACACGCACTTTTAGGACACCTGCCTATACAAATCCCAAATACTAGGATACTGGACGTAGAGTTAAATGGCAGTTGCGACTAAATAAATACAAATTTTGCAGAATGAAAGAAATGAAAAGAATGAAAGAACCATTCCCCGGTATGTAAAAATTATGTGATTAAAGCTCAGTTGGTAAGAGCTCAAAAAAATTTGCAAAAAATTAAGAAGATGTAAAGGAAATAATACGGGACCTTGTTATTCATCTGGTTCAACCATTTAACCACTTATATCTGCTTCGATAACGGTAACATTCGTACGGTTAGGGTTCAACAAAATTAATCTACAGCCGGGTACGATGTATGACTCATGATGATGGCCAACTTAGAGAAGGCATATATCCCGAACTGCCAACTGACCGTCGATGAGCAGTTTTATCCGTAACACGGACGAGCTCGGTTTACTTAATATGTTCAGAGTAAGCCCACAAAATACGGAACAGAAGTTTGGTGGACTTGTGATTCCAACGAGAGACGAACGAAGGCAAATGGGTCGTCATGAAATTGATAGAGAAATATATAATCAGTGGCAAAATAGATGGAGGCATTTGTAGGCACTGATAGAAAGAACAAAACGTTCATCCCCTCCCTATAGCTTGACTCAAAACTTACTGTCAATAACATCATCTCTTGCTTCTACGATAATAACGTCGCGCTGTGTTCTACATGTCAAAGCCTAAGAAGCCATTAATACAGTTGTCCACCATTCACTAGAGTCGTAAAATCTATAAAACCATTCAAGTATTAGAATATAGTCGACACAATGAACTAGTTGTTGACTAGATACGGGCGAACAACCCATTGATACCGAGGTTTGTTCGCATCAAGGAAGCAATGAATCTTTTCAACGTCTTTGTAAATGTACTCGAAATAAGATATGTATATTTTGGTACTTTCAATTACTGAGCCCCGCTCATCGGCATCAGCCGCATTCATCTACAACTACATATATGCTGAGGCACTATAGTCTCCAGACGTTCATTATACTACCTTTTCGCATCTGCTTCTTCAAAATGCGATGCAAAACTCGATATCATTGGCGTGCATGCAATGGTCCTAAAATATTCTCATTAAACATTTCATGCAATTGCACAAGTGTAAGCCAGAATGCTCTATGTAATGAGGTTTTATCAGAAAAAAAAATTAAGGTACCCTTACCTTCTAAAATGGACTAACACACTGTTTTTATAATATTTTCATACACCCACACACATACATACATACTATGCCTATAGCTGTTCGGACATATACTTATGTATTAAATATGTATGGATCTGGTCAGACCTTTTACGCTCCATATACGGCCTCACACGTTATCGCGCTCATCGGAAGGTTAATATAATCTAAAGCATGTTTTTCAAGTAATTGAGCAAAATCTCACTTTTGACCATTAATTGAAACTATTAATTGATACCGTGGTAACTTAAACGGATTTTACTTTCTGTTAGTTAATGATTTAAGTTCTAGAAATACTAAATCGTTAAGAAGAAAATATATACAAAATTTTTACTTCACGCCTTGCAGCTCAAGTTGCTTGTACGACATAAGTCCCTCGCTAGGATTAAACTTTCTAAAGCCGACCTCTAGCAGATATTACCAAGTTAAATTTGGTGTGTTTATGATTCTTCAACAAAACTTCAGCAAATATTTTTTTTTCAGTGCATATTAGAGTATAAGATTTTATTGCTACTACTTATTGTGCGCTTTATTATTTTCGTTTATTATTTAATACTGACATAATCGCTAAGTTGAATTTTAAAGCCTTCGCCGTTCTTTGTATGCAAAGAAATAATAACAAAGTGATGTAAACAAAATATCCTTGCCAGGGATTTCAGTTTCAGGGGATGACATTAAGTGTACTCTTCTTATTGTCGCACTTAGCTGTGTGCAGTCATTGAATAGAAGGTTAAAAACAAACGGCAACATTCAAAATCGCGTCTAGACGGCGCCAATACTTTGGGTGGTCATGTTGTTTTTTTTTTTTTTTTTGGATAGTAAGCGCTGTGATGGTGATACACAAATAAATTTTCGTTGGCAATGAATAGAAAGTCAGTAGCACAAAAATCAATAAAAAACTTTAATACATCAAGAAGCTACAGTACTATAAAAAATTATTTTCTTTGAAGAATATATATTTTTAATAAGATTTGTGGTAATTCGACTATTTATCATTGCTATAAAGAGATTGACATTTTCTCAATCAGCAGAAAAATAAATCGACTTTTCTGTCAATTTTCGCTCGTTTAACCAAATTGACCTGAAGCATAATGCTCAAGAAACCATTATTAAATAACTTGAAAAATTGAAAAAAAATATGTTTCCCTAACTAAGTGGAAAAATGCAAAACTGCCATTCATAGCAAAATTGCATGTTCATAGTTTTGCAATTTAGTTTTCATTTATTTTTCATTTGTTTCATCATTTCATTGCAAATCATTTGAACAGCATTTTGTTGAAAAAGTTCTTCAGGTGAAAAAAACACAGCAGCATACTTAAGAGTTTTTCACTTCAACAGGAATATCAGCAGGAACAACAGCAACAGCAGCAGCAGCTGCAGCAATGGCCAAAGCTGAGTTGATTTCCGGATTGTAGAGCATTGCAAATCGTTTTCAATGTTTTTGCGCAGCATTTATAGAAAACATTTTTTTTTTTTTGATTCTTCCAACTCCACAATATTCTGACTTGAAAATTGAAAAAATAAAAATAAAATCATCTGATAAAAAAAAAATAACAATATTTTCTACGACGTTGCATAATAACAACAAGCAAACAATCTGCGCGCACATACGAATTCACAAAAAACACAAAACATTTTTGTGAGTGCATCCTTGAAATTCCAATTTCCATTCAAATAAATCGAATGAAAATTGCACTCAATCAGTCAATCAATCAGTTTGTCAGTCGAACATGGTCGTGCTAGAGCATTTTTCTGCTGTTTCTACACAGAAAAAGAAAGAAAAATGTTGCAACAACAATTTTCATAAAAAGTTACAACAAAAAAAAAAACAAACAAATAGTTCGGTTATTCTCTGGGAAGAAAAGTATCGAGAACCAACTTACTCAATACATAAAATGTGTTGCATTTCGAGCTGTGCAGAAATCATTACTTTGCCAATAAAGTGCCAAAAAGTTCCTTGGAATTTGAAACCGATATTTTCAATGCGTTTGCAAAAGCTTTTAACCGATTCAATCAAAATTTGAAAAAATTAAACTTTTTTTTAAAGTTTTTGGAATTTTCAATCGAATTTTTAGTATTGAAATGTCGACTTTTAACTCTATCTCGGCGTGTACATAGGGAAAGTCTTGAGACAAAAAGTTTCCTTGTTTATTGCCAAGAGTGGAAAAACCAAAGAGACGAGGTACAAAATTTGTCGTTTGTCGCAAATATCAAACAAAAAGCACAAAAGAGAATAGACAAGAATTTCTTTCACAGAATTTCCCTGTGTAAACGTTGACTTTGCAATGAATGAAAATAGAAAGTGTATCCTTTTTAAAGGAATCTGATTTTTTAGGGATATACCAAGAACGAATAAGTTCTGTTTTGCTTCCTAAAATCTTTGATTGAACCCTGGTGAGTTAAGTGGTGACGTTGAAATGTCGAAAATCATTTTCAGACATTACAGTAGGTGCAGAAAATTCAACAAAAAATGGCTCTTCTGTGCAAAATTCAACCTTTCCGGATCGATTGGTCCAAAGAATTTTTTTTCATTTCAAGTGTCCGGAAATATCTTCGGTGAAATGCAATTTTTTACGTCTATATATTGAATCAAAGAAAAATTTTTCTTTTCGAGGAAAGGGTTCATGATATTCGTTTCCAATTATAGGGAATTGGAATTTGAAATCGACCTTTTATATTCCATGGCAAAACCGCAACTTTGCTTTAATCGATTTGATTGCAGGAATCAAAATTTGGAATTGAAAAATTTTGATTTTATTTTATAGAAATTTAACAAAATCGTTGATTCGTTGAAAAATTTTTCTAAAAAAAAATGTTTTTCTCCAATCGATACGGAGAAGTCCATCCTGAATTTTTTAATTCACAATTAGAGTTTTTGCACCAAGCGATGCTAAAAGTTGTAAACTGAGTTCTAAAGATCTTATTAGATGAGCCGGCTATTTACTGGACCTATCTTCGTTCCTTTTTTTGACAGTAAAAGGTCCAGCAGTTCGTCTCTCTGTCGGTCAGAGTACCAGCGGAAATCACGATTACGGTGAAAGAAAGAGAGAGATAATTGAATGAAAGTTTATACACAGGATTCATATTCAAACACAGCTCATTGGATTGAAATTTGGCAAAATCGGTTAACGGACACGCCTACAAATAATCTATATATAAATTGGCGAAGGCAAAACGGTTCCATAACTTTTAACTGCCATAACTCAACATATTCGCTTGATTAATTTTTTGTTGGGATGGTTGTAAAGAGGCGCATGGCAAAATTATATTTTTCAACAGAAAAATATGTTCCACGGGCGAACTGATAAACCGATTTTGATAAAATATTGTTTGGTCTGCGCTGGCTGGGACATGTTGTGCGTATGGACGAAGAAGCTCCGGCGAAAAAGGTGTTTGATGCGGAAGCCACTAGACGACGACGGATAGGAAGAACATGCCTCCGATGGAAAGACCAAGCCGAGGAAACCCTATCCACGCTTAGTGTGACTGATTGGAGAAGGCGCGCGCGAAGCAGAGGCGCCTGGTGAGAGCTTTTGAGGTCGGCCGTAACCCGGTAACGGGTTGTTATGGCCACCCAAGTAAGTAAGTATTGTTTGGAGATAGATTGAGCTCTAACAAAATTTATTTAAGCTTTTGTAATTTTTAAGTGGGCGTGGTACCGCGGCTAATGGGAAAAATCTCAACCACGGTTGAGACGATATACCAATTTTGATGAAATTCGCTGGAGATAAATCGATTCCTGAGTAAAGATATTTATGTTATGGTGTGGTGGGTGGTGTCCAGAGGCGTACCAGGTATATTGGTTACCCGGGGCAAAAAAAATTGGAACAATTTTACTTTAGGGGCGATACTCCAAATATTTTTTTTTTTTTTTAGAAACTTGGACTAATCCCGAATCTGAAAATAAAATAAAGTCGGTCTCTTATGGCTTCCCAGATAAAATTGGTCAAAGTTTGAAAATTTCATGTACCCCCCTCCCCCCCTTGTATAAATAAATTGTGTAAACACTTTTTATATATTTTTAATTTTTTATAAATAAATGTCCAACACCGGCTTCGCTAGCCTCAATAATTATACTTAAAAACTAATATATCCAACACCTACTAGCCACAGTAATTTTACATAGTAAGTATAACTCAAAACACGTATACATAAAATAAAAAAAAAATAAATAAATTTTTACACAATTTATTCATACAAGGGGGGGTGGGGGGTGTACATGAAATTTCAAACTTTTACCAATTTTATCTCGGAAGCCATAAGAGGCTGACTTTTTTTTTTCAGATTCGGTTTTAGGGGGTAAAGCTCTATGTTTCTAAAAAAAAAAAAGATTTTGGAGCATCGTCCCTAAAGTAAAATTATGCCAAAAAATTATTTGCCGTTCCGATCGAAAAAAATGTTCATTATTTTAACAAACATTTTATCTAACTCATCAAAAAAAAATGTCCTCATTTTTGACTTTCAAAAACCCTGCCAAATTGAGATATATTTCACGGCGATTTTTCCGCCTCCTCTAGCCTTGTGCCCGAAGCGATCGCCCTCTCGGCCCTACCTAAGGTACGCTACTGGTAGTGCCATGCCTTTAACAAGAAAATACGTTTTCATTGATAATCTAATGGACAGATTTTGATAAAATTTGGTGCAGAGATAGATGGAACACTTTGAAAAGGTATTGGTTTTAAGTGAATGGCGCCATGCCCCTTACTATCAAAAAATGTTTCAAAGCTAAACTAGTGAACCGATTTTGGTGAAATTCGATATGGACATATATTAATCCCTAAAATGGGGCAGGATAACTTAAAGGAGAGGGTAAAATTATACTGTGCTTTCTTTTGGAAGCAATGCAATTTAATCGGATAAAATATTTCTGAACTGTTGTGATATCACTATTATGATTGAATTTGAATCAGTGAGCAAATTCTAGTTCCTATTTCAGAGTAGCTATATGAAATTCGGAATTAATTATTCATTTGTTGCATCGATTCGCAAAATTGAAATTTAAAATTGAAAAATTTTAATTTGAAATTAAAAAGTTTTCCTTCGAAATTAAAAAGTTTTATTAGAAATTGAAAAATTTGAATATCATTTCAAGGAATTTTTAATTGGCATTGCAACGTAATCATTTCAAAACAGCTTTGGAAATCGCGTCGAAATAGCAGTAAAGGCTAAAGGCTTGAAATTTTCTATAAAAGAATTTAAAATTTTTGATATAATTTTTCGGAGAGGTATGTAATAAATTGTGCAACAGCAATTTCGATATTTCATCAACATCTCCAAAAGAAAATTGTCAACATTTAAACTGCATGCGATATTGTTGATACCGCTGCTGCTGCTGCTGCAAAATATGTATCTGTGTGAGAAAAAAATCAATTGTTTGTATTGTGATTTCACTATAATACTAAATCCTTACAGTTGCAATGGCAACAGCAAGCTTTAGGTGCAGCTAAACTGCAGCGTTGTTGTTAAACTGCAGCTAAGACATTGAATCAGCTGCAGCACAGAGCAAGTTGTATGAAGTTAAATAAGCAGCACTTGGAAAAAAATGGATTTTTCTAACTGGTGCTTTTTCTCATCTCTTTTTTTTTTTTTTTTGAATAAGGAAACGCAGATCGTATGTTGTTACTCCTGAATGAATGAAAAATGATGCAATTGAAAATGTGCATTTGAATGCAATCGAAATGGAAATGCTGCGGAAACTGAGGAGGAAAATTACTGCAAGAGCACTTGCCAAAGGGAGCAGCAGTTAATGGAGTTGTAAGCAAAAGGTGTAACTTTAAGGAAACTGATTGATGATTGTTGAATGGAAAAAAAATCACTTTTATTTGAAAATCATTTGTTACGAAATCATAAATTTTTGATTTGCCAATTTCACTTTAAGTGCAGCGCTGTGTTTCTCCACAAATTTCAATTTGCATCTTCAATTAAATGAAAATGTTTGCTCAGTGGTAATTTAAATATTTTAATTAGTTTGCAGCAGCAACAAATTGTTTTTGTTTTTTAATATTTTGGCATAAAATTTTTGCTGCACAGCGTTGCAAAATTTATTTGCACATAAATTACATAAATTTCAAATTGTGCATCCTTCCGGATTAGTGCATTTCAAAATTAACTAAAATAATGCATTAAACCGCTTTTATTTTCGAGACACGCATGCAGTACAGCAATGCAGCGCAGACGCTAATTAAAAGAGAAAATGTTTTTTTTTGCGAATTAACAAAAAAGTTACCAACCCCAAACAGATAACTTTTCCAATGATAATGATAACAGAAATGAGACCCTAAAATTAAAACAATTTTGTTGTATTTTAATTTTGAAAAGCTTCAATGTAGTAAAAATATTTTAATCCTGCAAACTTACTCACACACAAGTCAGCAGTTGCTGCATACTCACAGTTATGCCGTATACATATTTACATGAACACGTACGTATTTTGTCCTTAATTGAAAACCGCTGTGACTTACGTTATTGACCATGTTAAGTGAATATTTTAACGTGTTTTTGCAATTATGTTGCATGTTCGACACGTGTTTTGTTGCGCTATGCCACAGGCACATGCGTTTGTCGTCTTTGTGTCGAAAAATGTTGCCAGATCAAAGGAATTCAAAGGGTTTTGTTAAGTAGGAAAATAAGCTGAAGTCTAAGCAAACAAGCACATTTTTCATTAAAATATTCCTTAAAAGCTAACTATACGTCATTTTGACGAGCATATAGATTTTTTTTATCTCAAATGTGAAGTGCTATACTTTTTCTAAATTAAATGGTTTTATTTCGAGCTACTGATATTTTATTTAGCAAATTAAAAAATAATGATAATATTTATTTAGAATTTTAGAAAAAATGCAACTTTTCATTAGTAAGTATTTAAGCCTGCTTATGTATGAGCAATAGCTTAGAAAAACATGTTTTTTTTTGTTACAAATAAAACTTTTTTTATTCTTTTTTTTTAAACATTTCTTTGTATTCAATAAAAATAAATTAGAAATAAACTGTTAACCTATAAAAAAAAGTGTAATAAATAATGATACACACAAGCTAACCATTCGTCAAAATGACAAAATTTAGCTATATAAGTTGAATTCTTATTGAGTGGTATTTCGTGAGCACTAAAATTAAACTCTATGTGTGGTAAAAAGTAAAAGAAGCACAAAAAGAAAAAAAAGAATATATGTAGGTAAAAAATAAGAGCAAAGAGAAATCTCCTCTGTTATTGTTCTGCTTTTTGTAGGAGTAGGTAAGGAAGGTCATAGGGCATATTTTTCAATAATGGTCACCTTTATAATGCTTTAAACCATAGATGAGCAAAATTTTGGAAACAGGAGCTTTTTACAACAAAATCAACAAAAATAACAATTACAACAACAGGAAAAAACCGCCACAATAGCTTATAAAAAACCACAACGTGTTTGTTGTTTTGGTTAACTTTTTTAAGAAAAGTATTTTTTGTAAAGAGCTAAAATTGGCTCACTGTTCCTATTGTGCCCATCGCTGCTCATCGAACAGACCTAATAACTGTAAAGAATGAAAACTTCTGAAATCACTTAAACCATACTGTGTAACTAAAAGCCATACCAGGAAGTTTTCTTTTAAGAAGATAAAATCAGGGACTCAAAATAACTATAATTTGGTTTTTTTGTGATTAAAAAAATTGCCCAATTTTAAGGAATATTTTTAAAAATTGCTTTTTTATTATTATTGATTGATAAGAGATATTATATTAATGGTCGATAATTATTAAGGTCCATTTTCGAAAAAAAAAATGTTATACACCAATCGATGGAAAGAGGTCGAAGATGGATTTTGACCATCATCAGAGGTGGTTCCGAGTTTCAAAAATGCCCGATTTCGGTCCATTTTCGAAAAAAAAAGTTGTGCATCAATCGATGGAAAGAGGTCGAAAATGGATTTTGACCATCATCAGAGGTGGTTCCGAGTGTCAAAAATGCCCGATTTCGGTCCATTTTCGAAAAAAAAAAGTTGTGCATCAATCGATGGAAAGAGGTCGAAGATGGATTTTGACCATCATCAGAGGTGGTTCCGAGTTTCAAAAATGCCCGATTTCGGTCCATTTTCGAAAAAAAAAGTTGTGCATCAATCGATGGAAAGAGGTCGAAAATGGATTTTGACCATCATCAGAGGTGGTTTCGAGTTTCAAAAATGCCCGATTTCGATCCATTTTCGAAAAAAAAAGTTGTGCATCAATCGATGGAAAGAGGTCGAAAATGGATTTTGACCATCATCAGAGGTGGTTCCGAGTGTCAAAAATGCCAGATTTCGGTCCATTTTCGACCTCTTTCCATCGATTGGTGCAATACATTTCTTTTCGAAAATGAACCGAAATCGGCATTTTTGACACTCGGAACCACCTCTGATGATGGTCATAATCCATTTTCGACCTCTATTCATCGATTGGTGGACCATGGTTTGACCATTTTTGGGACTAGGGACCACCATTGAAAAATAATTGACAATGGTTCCATATGAATCAACGTAAAAAGAATCCATTGAGAAATAATAGTTATTGACAATGGCAAAACAATTCCTTATGCATAATAGTTATGAATCAACGTAAAAAATATTTATTTAAAAATAATAATTATCGACAATTAATAAAATATCTCTTATTAAAATAATTAAAAGAAATTGGATAAAAAACATGGATTGTCATAACAAAATTTACTATACCACTTCACTAGAGGTCGAATGGAATACGATTTAAAAATGTGATTACTGCATTTACAACTGAAAAAGACATCAAAATTTCCTGCGTGAGATAAAGAGCTCAAAAGCATCAAAAGCCACAGCTTACATAAATTTTCTAAATTTGATGTTAACTAACAGCGTGATACGTTTTTGAGAATCATGAAAATGACAAATGCTTGCATTCTGAGAAGATTACGACTTACTCAAAAATTAAGAGACTTTGAAAGACTATTGAATTAACAAATTAATTATCGAGAAGGTAACAGTCCTTATGCCATTTAAAGTAAAGTAATTTTTTGAATGAAATTCCAGAAAGCTTAATAATGAATATAACAAAGAAGTTTATCAAATGCTAAGTAGAATTGAATTGAACTTTCAAGTCATACCAAATGTTCTACGGCAATTCAAACTAAGCACTCTCCGGCTACGTTATCTGGCAACACTTATGTTTACCTGTAAAAGTATATTTTGTTGTATTGTCAACAACGTAAGCACGTAACTCTCGGCATTGTTGTATTCTGTTGTTATGTTACCATGGGTATGGGGTACGAAATTTATTTTAACGTTATCTCTCGTAGTAAAATTTGCGCATATTTTTAAAGGAGCACACAAATAAATGGAAGGACATGTCCATAATAACATCGCACAAGCAGATAATGAATGAAGAACAATGCAGGAGTGGATATTTTGGAGAAAAACATGCAAGCAAATATGCACAAAGTGTGAAGTAAAAGATTAAAAAAGAATATTAAAATTAATATCGGTGTTGATAAAAATTCAATTTTAATGAGTTTACACTATAGCGAGGATGCGGAAAATCTGCACTTCATTATGCTATATACAGATCAAAATATTTATTCCTCTGCCTCATGCATAAACCTGCTGTTTTTTTGGAAATACTTAAATTAAATTGACTAATTATGAATTTTACTTGTTACATATCTAATATTTTAAGTTTTTTACGAAACGCCCGACTTATCAATGCACGAAGCTTTGTTATCCTTTCTGTATTTTATAAAGCTCAAAAATTGTTTTTCTATTCCTCAGCAAATATTATTTTCAGCAATTTATCAAAATCTCAATAAAAACGAACATTTTATTTTTATTTTTCCTTACAGGTAAAGTCTACTACACAACTAATGAGATTTAAATCCCAAGCGGTCCTTTCAATCATAAGGTAACTCTATTTATATTGCCAAGAAAAAATGAAAAAAAACAGAACACTAATGAATTCTCTATATCAATATCCTGCAATAAAATTGTTTTTATGTGTCACTTACCAAATTGAGTTAATTCGATCAACATGAATTTCACTGACAGGACTTGTGAATCAAATTGAAAACTGTCAACTATGTCAAATATCCTGCAAAGCTTTTCAGCTACTGCTGCTGTTGCTGTTGCTGCTGCTAAGCTACCTTAATCAAAAAAAAAAGGATACTTGACCAATTGCTCAATGTTTTCAATCACACGAGCCAGAAAAAGAAAAATTCTCATCAATCTTCATTTGTCAATGTCATTTTGGAAAAAAAATAAAAATAAAATACCTGAAACATAAAATTTCTGCTTCCAGAACTGTGACAAATTAAATGCAAATTTATTTTCCTTAAGTTTTTTATTTTTCATTTTATTTTTGTCCTTTTCTTTTTTAATTTACTTGCTTGCCTTTGACCTTTCTGAAGAATTTTTGCCACACATCATTTTAAATTCAGTTCTATAGAAATGAGGTGAATATATAAATAACTCGGTTTACGAGTAGGAGGACTTCTCATGCATACTTTATTAAGTTGTTACCATTGAGCTGACTTGAGTGTTGGTCCTTTTTTGGTTGTTTCTCTTTTTATCCTGTGTATTGCGTGAACAAATATTGATTTACATTTTTTGAGCGTTTTTTTACTACATTTGCCAAGATAAAAATCTAAATTAGTAAAAAAATATGCTCAGCATTGATATTGACTTTTAAGAGCTAATTATTTTAAGATATGTTCAGGACTAGAAAATACATTCTTTTGACATCTGTAGAGCAATTGAAGGTTAAATTTTATTAAAAGAAAAGATATCTCTATAAGATTATGCACTTTTAAAGCTTAAAATGTCTGTCAGGAATAACAATTTGAGTTTAGTCACCCGAATAAGGCGGCAGCATAATGAACAGCATGTGAAGAAAACATTAAAGACTCATTACTCACTCAGGAAAAATTATCCTTTGACAGATTTATGAGCATTTTTACTGTAATAATTATTGTTTCAAGTCTTCTGAGTGTGTTTTTGCCTTTAAAAAAAATAATTCATGATATTTTTAATGTAAGACAGCTAGGAAATTTTAAGATTTGTTAACAAAAATATTGAAACCCTACAAATGTTCAGATATGCAGCGTCAGCTGTCAAATCTTCTAGTACCTAAATCAGTTTTTGGTTGAAAGTCGATTAATTGTGGTCTAAACCTTGACCGGTATGTAGAATCAGTTTTTCGAAAGCACCCGTAGACTTTATGAAGAAAAAAAAAAAAGCTTCAAAACTCTACAAATGTTTCAAAAAAAAAAAAAAAACAAATATGCGAAAAATTTTAAAATAATCCACCACATCAAACTCTGTAAATATTCTATTTACATAAATGAAGAAGAAAACAAGTTTTTCAAAATTAACAGAAAAGAAGAGGGCAGATCTTGATTTATGTATATCGCTTTAGCTAGAAAGATCATTTACTCTAGACACATTGTTAACTCGTATACCGAAAAACTTATTAAGCACCAAAATCAACAGTCTTTTATCAAAAAAAGCCCAGAAGTATGTGGATTGCCAATCAAACGGCACTAACACTCAGAGCCCCAAAAGTTCCATAAGCATCATGCTTACATTTCTTCCTGGAAAGATCGAAATCACTCAAAAGTTTCGAATGAATCTAAAAAGTTCCACCACTAGTGCTTTTGTAACATCGGCTAAATCAAGGTAGCAAAGATATATATATATTTTGGGTTGTGGCACATTGGCAGAGAGCTGCTGCCCCGAATACACTTTTAAATCATTTTCTCAGTATCTACGCAGACTCGGTTTTATAGATCGAGATTTTTAGCTTTAACATTCCACTGTCACAATTCGCCAGCTTGATCAATGCTCTTTATACCATATACTTACATACTACATGGTTCAAAAAGTTCCGGGAAAAATGATGAAAACACAAACTTTTTTAAAAAAAATTGATTTTACTCTTCAACATAGTTCCGTTGAAGGGAGATACACTTCATACAACGATCCTCCAACATTTCGATACTTTTTTTATAGTAGTCGACATCGAGGCTATCAAAGTAGGCGTAAATTTCGAACTCTACCACCTCATTTGAGCAAAATCTCCTTCCCTGGAGCCATCTTTTCAAGTTTGGAAACAGATAATGGTCGCTGGGGGCCAAGTCTGGTGAATACTGTGGGTGGGGTAGCAATTCATATCGAAATTCGTTCAATTTTGCCATTGCTTTGAATCACCGACACGATGTAGCTTTTGACCAATTGTCAGCAAACGCGGCACCCATCGCGCGCAAATCTTTTTCATTTCGACAACTTCGTTATGTCTGCTAGCTCTCTCACTTTCACTTTGCGAACTTTCAAAACGATCAGTTGGATTTTCTTGATGTTTTCTGAAGTGGTAACTTCATTTTGTCGGCCCGAACATGGTACATCACTAGTGCTCGTACGACCCATTCTAAATTCAGAGAACCATCTGTAAACAGTTTTTTTTACGACGTAGCAGATATGCTGTGATGTTTTTGGAGCCATTCAAATGTTTGCTTTTCGTTTTTTCCGATCACAAAGCAATGTTTCATCACATTTACGAAATACCAAAAGTAGCGTCACTCATATAGCGATACCTTCAAAACTATCAGATGAAATGTCATCAAAATTTAACATTCCTCTTTAAAGAGTTGCCACTTCCGAAAAAATATATCGATGGTACCACCCCACCAAAATTCCTGGGAACTTTGAACCATGCAGTATGTCAGTTAGTTGCTCAGCATGACTTGATGTTGTGCTCACATACCTGGTGTAGAAATCTACCGATTTCGTTATGCATTGTATTCATTAGAATGAGCCTCCGCGTGAAACAACTTGCATTATTGCCTCAAGTCCTGAAATCCACTTTCAAATCATCAGTGAAGAATGAAATTTCCAGTCAGTGCTCTATTCCTCCTTATCGGAGTATAAGTTTTAATGAATTGATCAATTGCAGTCACTGATGCCATAAATGGCATATCTTAGGTATATCAGCATCCTCAGCTTTAACGCTTTTTTACGCTCACATCTCATGGCAAATGGTGGCAGCTGAGGTATCATTTTAGGCAAGCTCAGTGATGCGGATCTTAAAAACCTTAATATTTCCAAGCACACTATGCTGTTGAAACGGTTCAAACATTTGCTGAAAGCATTCATTACTTTTTATGTCCTTTACACCATTATTTCGTTCAAAAAAGTTCAGAGTCTATGATATGATGCCTAATTGATTAGATTTATTTGAAAAATCCATTTATTTTGAAAACGGCCAAGATGCCTGAAAAAAGAGCACTGATTTATTAAGATTGATACTTATATTGTTACACGCTGTCCACATTTTCTGTTCAGAGTCCTTAGTGACTAAGTTACTCTGACTTTGACTATATTATAGACATACGCCAAAAAACATCTTCTTCCAGGGTAGTATGCAAAAATCTTTGCTAAATAACAGAGTATTTATGGTCTCTACATTTCGAAGAGTTCGATCGATCTAGAAATGGCACACATTGTCTCCTCTCTTATAATGATCTTACCGATGAGATGCTTATTACTCTAGTGATGCGATGAACATCTTTCAGTTCTAAAGTGCTTTTCATGTGTGCAAGACAATGAAAATGGGTGGTCATCAGTTATTCTAAAGGTTCTTGACTGTGTTCGTTTTGTTAGGCCTTAAAGAAAGCTTGAAATATATCCTCACTGAAGTTAAGTCCATGAGTTCCTATTTATTGCCTCATTTCTATGTATTAGGTATTGAATCTGAAGCTGTGATTTTCCCTACTAATATAACGCTAGCAAAATCACATGCTTTAATTTATCAAAGCGCACTAGCACTTTTCACAATTTTATTGCATTAAACAAAATAATTCAACTTGCGCCAAAATTCAAAGCAAAACTTTTTCGAACTTTATGCAAAATGTATGTATGTATGTACTTTGATTTGGAAGCACTGCAGAGAAAATCAATTTTCTTTTTAATCCAAAAATCAAATTAATTGAAACTGATTGAATGACTCTTCAGAATTTTTGGTTGACATTGGTTAGTCGTTTCAATGAGAGCTTTAAAATTCACAGCACATTTTTAGGCGCAAATAGATAAAACAAAAAAAAAAAAAACAAGTGGAAAAATGGATGGATGGATAAGCCGGCACAACAACAGCAACCGAAAAATAAATCAAAATCAGTACCAATATGGGGCGTCGATGCATGCAAATGTTGCGTTGGTTGCATGGCTTAGTTTTTGTTGTTGTTGTTTTTCACATTTGTTATTGCTGCTACTTTAGTTTCTTTTGCATGCCGTTGGCAAAATTTTTTTTCAATATATTGCTGCATCTATGTCGTTTGTTTGTTTTCTCTCTCTTTGACTAGATTTTTTGTTTTAGCATCAGTATGCATTGCATCATGCATCCTGTTGGGCTTAGTTAGAATCAGGCTCTGGTTGAAACGCACAGCATTAGCTGATTTTGCTGTACGGGTGTGTGCTTTATTGAATAGCACTACGCTTGCTTACACTCAAAGAAAGTTTGTCAAAGTTTTTAAAAGTGATGCCTCATTTGAACATCACTATTTTGACGCTGGTTTCATTGGGCCTTGTTATGATCCTTAAAACAACGAATAGAAGATTGAATTTATGTTTCAATCATAATTTTGCTCAGTGTATGTAAATGACGCTACAATATTAATGCATTGCTTGCATTTGCTTGATTTTGTATTTGTCTGGGTGTAGATTTGTTGTCAACACCCAACAGGAAAATGAAACGCTTTTTAATACAGCCTGGATCGCTGCTTTAAGATCAATGGATCGCTTCATTTGTGATCACACTAAGTGTAAATTTTTAGTGCAAGCACGCCTCTAATAGGAAAACACGTTTCCACGGTGGGCGTGACACCGCCTCTAATGGGTTAAAACGCTGCCACAGCTTAGCCGATTCCTCGAATTTGATGAAATTTGGTATGCAGATTTATAGGTTACACATATTTTATTTTTAGTGGGTGGTGCCACGCCCCTTGAAGGGAAATATTTTTTAAATGCTTAGCTAAAGAAATAATTTTGATGAAGTTTGAAACAGAGATAGATTGAACTCTAAAGAAATGCCATTATTTCTAAGTGTGCGGTGCCACGCCCCTAGCCAAAAAATGTGTTTTCACTACTAAACTACTTGTTCGATTTTGATAAAATTTGGCACGGAGATAGACTGAGCCCTAAGGAAGGGATATAGGAATAGAACAATATGATATCATAATTCTAATTTTTGGGATTGATGACATTTAAAAGGGTAAAATGATATAGTGGATTGAGAATTCATTATCCTTTTGCATTCAAATATTTTTTGAAAACAGCATGCTCCATTGCAGCTTCAGTTTATATCATTTCTGCATTTTCTCGCTGGGTACGTTTGTTAGCATTCCACAAAGAAAGAAAAAACCTCAAAAAATACACAAAAACACATAAGCAACATACACACATATGTATATCCTAACTTACATACATACATACATACATATGCAGCTGCTGCTGTTGCTGCCAATTTTAACAACTTTTAGGCTCAATAAACATGATGAAGAGCATTTTCATTTTCATTTTCAATTTCTTTTCTTTTTTCTTTCTTTTATAAACATTTTTTTTATGAATTTCCCGCCAAAAAATTGTCAGTGAGTGTTAAGAAAAAATAACAACAACAATGAGAATATCAACATGACAGTATTTTGTGCTACGAAAATCATTCAAGTGTATGCTGTACGGTGTTAGAAATGAAGCTATGAACATTTTGTGTATCTCCAAAAAAAAAATTTCAAAATCTCTACTTTCAACTCTTCTTTTTTTTTCGACTACTGCGCTGTGAATGTAGCAGTATTAAATGTTGTTGTTGTTGCTGCAGCGATTTGTATTTCGATTTTGCAATTTATCTTCGTCCTAGAAAAACTGTGTCATGTTATATGGATATATGTGTCTCTGAGTTGGTTATTTTTTTGTGTGATCCCAACATTGCCAGCACATACAGTTAAATACCCTACTGCACTAAAACTGAAACTCATGTGAGCAGAATATCAGATGCCTTAAATACCTTTCAATCAATACTATCGCATAGGCTATGACGAAAAAGAAGAACGTCGCCTGGCAACAAAGTGAGTGTTTGCATCTGGAATTTATGAAAATTCGTAAAAACTCGAAAATATCCTAGTACAAAATAATGGTGATCTTACAGCAATACAGGAAATACGATTGATTGGATATGCTGGAAGAAAACAGAAAAGTTGCGTATACTCGCTATGAAAGGCTTTACAAAGATCTAATCGTTCTGCCTTTTTAATTACTAAACACTTGTCTTGCTGTAGTCCATAGAATACACCTAATTCTTCAACATAAGCATAATGCGTCACGTTTGAACAATCTCGCAAATATTAAGATTAAAGCTTTTACAAAGATTTAAAAAAACTTAGCATTAGGAGCAAGCTGGGACACTCGCTCTTACTTAGCCATAATTCAGACAATCTCGTTATGGAACCGCAAGTATTTCTAAACGTATTTCAAACGATATTTTACCAAACATTAAGCCAATAGGCTAATAAAAGAGCCAGCAACATCACCTTTAGTTAATGAGAAAGTACCGCGATCTAATCTAGAGAAGTTAGGTCAAAGCATTAAAGAAGATAAACTGCCGACGAACTTAAAGCATTTTAAATGAAATACTGCAAGGCAAATGATGATATCTCGAAATTGCGTTGAAATTTGAAGAGAAAAATGCTTGCCTGCAGATAAAGGAATCAGCTTTTTCGCGCTATTTGTGATCGTATCTACGGCATAACTCCTTGAGGACCATAAGCTTCTGAAATGTGATCCTATGAATTTACAGTATGATAGTGTTCTACTGGGCTGTAACTAAGCCAAAAATATCCGAAAATTATGAAATATGATTTTAGATTTCGATAAATTTTATGGGACTCCTTAAGGGAGTCCAATTTATTGGTACGACATTTTTTTTGCTACATGAATAATTAGTATTTCCTATCAAAGATTTAGTTTTTAACTAGAAACTTACATGAAATTGTGATGTTCACCAAAACAGTTTCGATTTTTGGTAAAACATTGATTGCAATAGGTATTCGTGGGATTTTTTTATTTTATTTTTTGATCAACTAACACATCTCTTTCTTATATCACTTTTGTCCTTAGGATGAGATAGAGTTCAACATTTGCTGCTATTTTCAATTTATGATATGTTAAAACAATCCTCTGAAGTGAAGTGAGGTCAGGGATCATATTTGTAGCGACCAATCAACTGTAATCAAAAGAACTTAGTATTGGTCCTTCAAGGAGACTTTCCTTTTCACATTTACTGTAAATAACATAAGAATTACATAGGTTGACAAAATTTGGTCAAACCTCTGGTTCTGAAATCTGAATATCTTTTGACGCCCTTTATTCCAATCCGAAGTCAGAATTTCGGTAATGGTTCCGGTTTTCAAGATTACTACCCAAAAGTTAAAAAAATCAGAGTATTTCGTTATATTTGAATCGAATCGAAAAGTAATTTTTTTAAATCGATCTGCTTCCAATTCTTTAATTTGTTCGAACTGTTGAAAACCGACGACTCATACTGACCATACTGAGTTTCTGACGTTTATTTTCTAATATACATGTAAAATTAAAACGGATAGCTGGTGGTAGCTGAGTCACAGTAGAAAAAAAGTCCGTTGACGTCTGTAGGGATACCCGTGTCGCTTTGTAATTTTTTTCGAATTTTATTAAAATGTTACAAAAAATCACTAACTCAAAGTTGAAGAAATTTATTTGGACTATTAGTAAAATCCAATTGAAAACAGCAATTACGACATAGGAAAAACGTGTATTACAAACTAAAAATAAGCGGATATAATCAACTTTTATGTCGAATTAACGTTAACTATTTTCAAAAGTAGATAACCCTGCTTGTTTTTGTAACATAATGCAAGTCATTTCTTGCTAAGCATTTTATTGAAGAACATTTTTGTATTTGGGGCATATGTGTCCCTTGGTCCTCAAGAAGATAAACTAGGGATGCATATCGCTGTTAAAATGTGGCGTACAAAATACTAACTAACTTACTGTGTGAACTTCTGAAGCATTTCTGCACCACACAGATCGCTTCACTTCAATGTAGTAATCGTCCTTACACATAATACGCATATTCTTTTAACGATTTTGAGGCCATTGGATTTCAACGAGTTATTGAACTATAAAGATATTCAGATGGTAATAAAATTATGGCCACCTCCCAGTGATCTTTTTGAAAAAAACTTTGTCTGGATTGAAAACATAGAAAAAAATCTTATATATATAAAATATTAGCTTACATACCTTGAAATAGATGTTAACTCCACATGTCGCATTCCAAAAACTCTAGCAAAATAAGATAGTTTTTACATAACGAAACCTCATGGGGCCACTACAAAGTGCATTTCACTGTTTTAATTTATTAAAAAAAACTCAACAAAATGAATTGAATATGCTAAAAATTAAGGATCATTTGACCGACCCCAAACCATTGCACCCACGGACACCACCCCTTTCGGCTTGCATAGATACGGCACTACTTCTACCGTGGGATTTATCTCCAAGTTGTAGTAATACTACAATTCATGTGATTTAATCACTTCGTTTAATTAATTATGTCTATGTTATAGGTATTTGACCATCTGACGAAATCGAAAACTCTGCTTTTGTAACGGTCACAGGTCACATAGCCAGCCGTTGGAAAATTTTCCACTAACTCTATAAAAAATAAAAAAAAAATGTTGCCCCTTTTAATAACACAAGTTCCAAATATATTCTATATTTGATCCGAAATAAAAGTATTTTGCTAACCAGGGTAACGATTTGTCACTATGTATCTGTTTGAGTATCACACTTTTAGGATAAGCTGTCATAAACATAACGAAGAGTAGACAAAGAACATCTTATCTGTTCCTGCAGTTCTTAGCAAAAAACATGTTAGGTATCTCGGTTAATCGTTTTTCTTATTCTTGAAAAGATCTTGAAAAATCCATCAAAGTGACATTAAAAGAATCGCCAAACTAATAGGCCCCATCATATTCAAAAAATTCCACAACGAAAGCTTTCTTTACAAGCTAGATGATAGCGAAGAGTTTGTGGCGCTTTTATGGATCGCTGTGATCTGTTGCTGCCAATTTGACATAATTTAACCCAGAAAGAATATTTTTAAACCCTATTTGATGCAATAGTTTTTTAAATTTATGGTGCTAAAATGTACTCATGCGTATTTAATTCGCCCTTGAGTATAAAAAGTGTGAAAAGAAAATGTGTACTTATAAGAGATGTAACGAATCGGAAAATCTGAATGTAACCATTAAAAATTGAACGTTATTTACTATGCTACCAACTGGGGTGATATTGATAGACATGCATGTACACATGTGTACTTGAATTTTGTCTCATTGTATATCTATCTATAGTGAAAACTCAAGTTGACAGTTTTTGTTGCATTGAATTTTCCCTATTCTTTAACTTTGCTTTTTTATTTTTAATTTTTTCTGCTTTTCTACAGAAGCCTAAGCTCACACATAACTTATAAAATTTGCATATGTGTCTACTAGGGATTTCAATCCTGTGCTGCTTCTTTTCAATAACTGAATTATTGGGATTAAAACTTTGATTTGATATAGTTTTTCCTGGATTTGAAATAATAAAATACATTATAAATTTCAATTTAATGAAACATTTTCAAAATTTTTCCACTCTTTCAAGTTTTTTAAAGTAAAATATATTTATTTTATGCATATAAAATAGTTTCCAGTGTCAGAAAATTTACGTATAATGAAAAAAGAGAGATAAAAGAACATAAAAATTGAGAAGAAACAAAAAATTCCGTTGCATACTTTTAGTCAAAAGTGGTCCAAGTCAAGATTAAACAAAACATATATTAGAAGAAAAGTGTGCAGAGGCGGGTGGATAGTAAGTGATATGAGCAGTAAGCGGAGGTCATTAGTAAAACAACAAATTAAAAAAACGGCGGGTTGCACTCTGGGAGTGCCGACAGAAGTGAGAACTTAAAATAATATCATTGAAATTTGTTTTCATGATGTTTTGTAATGTTTCTGGAATAATTTTCACCACACCAAGCAACTCATGGCTGTCTCTTTCACACCAGTAAAGAAAAAATAAATGGAGGAAAGCTAATGTCAAGTTCTCAGCTTTTAAAATCCATTGTCATCTTGTGTCGGTGATGACGTGGAGGAAAGCTAATGTCAAGTTCTCAGCTTTTAAAATCCAGTGTCATCCTGTGTCGTAACTCAATTTATGCATACGCCCAAAAGCACGCAGCAAATTTCTAAAATTACCATATACCAACAACCATGACGTCATCACATGGTTGTTGTCTTGGCTACTGATCTATCAACATACCCTTAAAGCATGCTACATAATTTTAAAAAAAAATTGTCATTGTGACGTCATGAATGTCGGTGTCCTGTCGCCAGTTTATACATTTTTCCTCACCCGCACAACGTGCCTAAAGAAGTTCTCACTTCAAAAAAACTGTTCAGTTATTTTTTACGAAATAAAGAAATTTCAAATATAAATAATATTGCGGTAAATCTCAGGACCAGACAGAACTTTTTTATTTTTGAAAAGAAAAAAAAAACACAAAAAAAAATTTTAGAAAAAATACCATATAAACGCAGCTATACAATTATATAGTTGGCCAACTTAGTGCGCACAATCACAATTAAAAGTTGGCCAATTTTTTATGTATTATTTTGATAAAAATTGTGTAAATTGTCGTTCAATATTTGGCCATGTACTTCATATATTATTGATGCACACAAAGTCTTCTTTTGAGTTTTCTCATTGTTCATATTTTATTAACTATATTGTACATATTAATTTTAATCATTAAAAACAACAAATTCTTCAAATAAGCACCCAAATATTAACCTGAAATCGAAAATTTAAGTGTACAACAATCTTAAGTCGGTGTCTACTTCCATGTCGAATAAACTATTTAATTCTCGTACAACAGTTGGCCAACTATTTAATCACATGAATGCGTGAATTCATAGCCACTAACCAGTTGATAAAAAGCAGCGCTCTGATTCAACGCCGGAAAAGTGACACTAAATAATCAGATGCTTTGTCGTAATAGGTTGCGCTTATGACGCTCAAAACTGCCGAAAAACTATCTTTCTTGAGTATTAGTGTTAGGCAAATAATCGTCCAACCAACTTATAAAATTTCTTCGGCTTCATTGATTTTAGCTTGCTGTTTCAGCTAACTTGACCATGATATGCAAATTCGTTATTCGTTTGAATTTATAAAGAGAAATCGATATCACGACACGGAAACATCGGCATTTTATTCAGGGATAATCTCATAATCCCAAAAAAATGGGAACTCCCTAGTGTGTACTTCTTAAACTCAATGTTTGTTTTTCTTGCGTCTTTTGAATGTTGGTTGGTGTTTACTTTAAATCACATATCAGCATACAATTTTCTTAGAATGAATGTGCTGTTTTTGTGTAATTTTCAGTATTAGATGATGCTTCTGTTGTTGTTGTTGTTGTGGAACTAATTTACTGAGAAAATAAAGCAATTTGTGGCATCATCTAATGTCAGCGTTAAAGCAAAAAAGAGTAAAAATTATTCCTAGGCTTTTGTTCATATTCTAAGGAAGTGTTGAGTTGTTACAAACAAATTTCAATAGAAACTGGGAAAAAAAGAAGTGGAATTTAATTAGAAAGTTCGGATGAAAAGAGCTATTCATAAACATTTTCAGCAGTAGCAAATAACATAAAAATTGAATCTTTTTGAAAAGGATTTAAATTTAATTTGCTATATTATTATTTTCTTTAACATCTATAGCCATATATTTCAAAATTTAAAATTTCTTTTTTATGTTACTTATTGCAACTTAACTACTTTGACAACCGATCCATTTAAGATTCTATTGTATCATAAGTAGTTTCTTTATCATTGCTTCCTTTTATGTTTCACAAATTTTGTTTGAATATTTTAAGGATTTTGTTTTCACAAGAATTTCTTTAATGTCTTAGTTGCCATATCAAATAATATTTAGTTTTATTCAGCTGAGTAGAACATTATAAATAGAAAAAGATAAATTAAAATATTGTAACCCTTTCAGAGCAACTCTTACTCAACTCAGTATTATTTCTAAATAGCAACGAATAAATTACTGATTTGTATTTAAATATTTAACCTATTTGTTTTCATATTTTATAATTTCCGACAACTCCTTGTTGTAAACTTTACACTTAAGTCCCAGCAGAGTAACAGCTTTACGTTGCACTACCTACTTTATTTGCTCTCATAACGAAGTCTCGGTCATTGGTCTCTTAGGTTAGCATATAAATATATGTATGTATGGTATATACCGGAAGCAAACAATGTTACCAGACTTATTCAATGGAAATGGAAATGGTGTCATATATGACGAATAAGCAATGAAAGTTAATTATAAATTGACTTATGAAAAAACTGCAAAAAGTGTAAGTTGATAAATAAACAAACTGATAAATAAATTAATAAAAAGTATTAAAAATATTAAAGGAATGGTTAAAAACAAATTAATGAATGACGTAATGATTAAACTGGTAATTAATTAAGTGAAAAAATCATTAAATGAATAAATGATCAAATGAATAAATATATATAAATACACATAAATAAATGAAAAAATATATAAATGACTATATGAGTAAATGATAAAATGAATGAATGACGTAAAGAATAAATAAAGACATGAATATGTGTGTAACGTATAATTGAAATAATGAATAAACGAATACATGTCTAAGAGAATTAATGTAGAAATATGTAAATATGTAATTGAATGTATATTTGTCGGCTTTGATGTAAAATTCACTAATAAAGCATATCATCATTTACAAGCCAAAACAATATAAATAAGTAATTGAGTAAATGAAAAAATGAAAATAGTTGAATAAAGGAGTAACAAAGGACAACCTTGGCGCACACCTAACTCGGACTCAAAATGTTCAAATATGTAGTTTAACTATATGGTCTACTTAACCTTCTAAGTCTTCGTGCTGAGCCTTGATTGATTTAAATAATGAGCTGTTCGTGGAGGTTTAAAGCACAACACAGTGTCACAGTATAAGGTTTAGGATGCTGTTAACACAAAAAGATCTTTTAATTCATATATTTCCAACAATCCTGAACCATATTATGAGATTTGCATGAGAGATTTCAAGCAGACCCATCTCCACTTATATACGAGTACATTAGGTCGAGTAGGTTTTTTTTTTCAAAAAAAGTATGACAGGAAAATGTTCTATGGGAAATTCTGAGCAACTTTTCCATAGAAACTATGGGTCTAAAATAAATTACGAGCCTCCGCATTTTTAAAAATAGGTTTTGAAAATTACTTATATTGGATTTTTATGGGAACAACTACAAAGTATTTCATATTTTAAGCAAAAATTAGAGCAAATCGGTCATTTTGATGTCGTTTAATAGGTTTTTCGTCGCATCTGTATTCAGCATGTTATTTTTTTTTATATGAATAGTGGAGTGTTGAAGTAGAAAAGTTGAAAAAAAAATGGAAAACAATTATTTATTCTGGCAAAGTTGCTCAGAATTGTTCGTAGAATACTTTCTTGCCATACCCTTTGATGACTTTTTCCCGCCCGAGCAAATCGACCCGTCCTAATATTCATACCCAAGTCACACGTTATCACGGAACACATTCAAAATTTTTATAACAGCTACCAACGGAGATTACGATCTTTCTCGAAGCAGGCGGTGAAATCTTCCCACTATGAATTCTTGACAATCTGAACACTTAAATACAAAATATCTAAAAGTCATTGAGATTATGAACAAATACCCTCCACAAGCTATCTGTGTATATGTTACCGGGCAAACTAGTTTTTAGGATAAACTAGTTTTTCCTAGGCCAAACTATTTCATCTAAAGCATGTTAGGATGAACCAACTTACCCTTAGCTGAGGTTTATATCCTCCAATATGTTCAACAGCGGCTTCGGCCGCTGTTCACTGTAGTATATCCAACTCCGCTATGTTAGCAAAGACCGCGTTGAGCATAGTATAGTGAGCCGCAGCCAAAGACCAACGCAAAAACTACATTAGACAAATTGGAGAATGTAAAGTCTGAGCCGCAATACTGGGTATTAAAAAACAACACAGGATGCCACAAAAGAGGCAAAGGGCTTCTTCATACCATGACATAAAATATGTTTTTCAATATACTATGGAAATGGGGAATTTGTTTAAATTAAACGTGAAAAATAACGTCGCATAGGTAGCGTTTCTTCTCAGCTTTGCAAAGTTGCGCTCGTCCAAGACTTTCTTCATGACTTTGCGCAAAGTTTCAGGTGAAATCGCTCGGGTTTTTTTTCTCGAATATAGTTTTTTGTTTGCAGTATGTATGGTCACTGGCTTATTGAGGTATCGTCTTTCTTTCAAATAAACCCACAAGAAGAAATCGAAAGCGGTTCAGTCAGAAGAGCGCAGCGGCGAATTGATATAGCTCATAATGCGTTCGCCGAATACGTCTCCTAATCGCACCACTGCTTGTCTTGGTGTTTGCACTGTGGCTCCATCTAGTTAAAATTTTATAAGTGGGTGATTGTCCACAGCTTGCCTCAAGAAATTTTCCAACATGGTGCAGTATTGAGGTGCGCCGATGGTGATTGCTGCAGCAACTGCATTTTCAAAGAATTCTGGACCATAGATCCTCTTGGATGATATTCCACACCAATGCGTAGGTACACTAAAGGGGGTGTAGATAATTGTCGCTGGTGAATTTTTTGGGAACCACATTCAGTAATTTTGTTTATTGAAGAAACCATTTAGGTGAAAATGAACTTCGTCGCTCATTATCAGATTAAATCGTGATTTTTGTCGGAAAGAAACCGCAAAATCGACCCAATCCAAGGATTCTATCCACAAAGTAATATTCATGGTATATATTATACATTATAGCTCAAAGCACGTGTTTGATTGGCTTATGTTTGGATATTAATATGTTAAGTATTTCGTTTTGTCCAGTATTTCAGTTCTTTACCAACATTTAATAAACTTATTTAATAATTGAGTTGAGTCAAATTTTACGTATTGGCTGATATATTTGCGTAGCTGAGCTCATTTTGGTAACATTATGTTCGCCAAAATTGAAATTAAATTTTCTGATGTTACTATTTTTTTCTTTTACATAAGTTTCCTAGTTTGTTCGAAATATTTTTGAACAATTTTTCCATTTCATTTTTGACGAAAATAAGTAAAAAAAATTTATTTCTAAACAATTTTACCCATTGCTTCTTACGCCTGGCAACACTCTTTACTATTTGCTTCATTGAACGAAAAGGATAATAAATTTCCCCTGAGGATGTTACTAATTTACGTAACATGAAGTTTGCTTGTCAAAGAAAATGAAAATGAAAAAAAAAACAAACTTTAGTTACTACTACTACAACAGCATACGGCTCGGATGATGACAGCGTTAGATCATAATGAATGATGAAACAAAATGATTACACAAATGTCAAGGGGACTAACAAGTTCTGGTATGCTAAATAAAAATTTAGTTATATTAACAGAGTGGGGATTTTAGTGCATTAAATTTTACTCTAAATTGTTTTGGTGCTAATTGGGAAACAAACTGATTATATGATGATAAAAGAATATCACTTGAAATGTTTTCCATCAGTACTTTCTTTAAAATTAGAAATGAAAGTTTACAATTTTTTGGAATATTTTTTTTTGACAATATTTCAAAAAATTAATGAAATTAAAGAAATTCGAATTTGATTTCCATTACCATATACAATTTAGTGGTAGTCCTTAGTGATAATAGAAGTACTAAGACAATGAAAATACAACGCATTAGTCCCCACTGTGAAGATAATATTTTACGTGTTAAAAATAACAAATACATGCAAACATGGAGAATATAGAAAGAAGCAAAAACCACAGCCACAAATTGAGTTTTAGTCCTTGACAGCTTTAGTAACCATAGGAATAGTGAAGAATTATGAAAGCAGCAACAAGGAAAAATAAGTAAATTAGTCCCTGTGTGAAGTTAATAGGTGCAAGATGTAATTTATATTACATCTTAAGAGTTTATTTGCCGCAACTTGTTCACATAATAAATTAAGAGAGAATTTAATTCAATCTTAAGCATAAGGACTAGTAAGCAATATGTTATTGCAATCTCCTTTGGAGTTGTATCCTTGTCAAACATTTATACAAAAGGAATACAGCTGCTAGTTGCTTACTTGCAGGCTTGATTCGCAAATATATGTACATAAGTTACTTTGCACAAAAGCGTATATGGTTAGTAAATAAATTATGCAACTGCACAAACACATACATACATAAGATTATCCTTGCTACTCATAATTCATGCATGTTGCACTGTGTTAACTAACAAATTTAACTGAATTTAACTTAATCCAACTGAGATTTGGTTTCTGTTTCTTGCTGTTAGTGTACTTATTATTGATATTGAGTGTTAAGCCAGTAGAGAATTTAACATGGTAATGACTTTGTGAGATACGATATCTCAAAAATCTGACGTTATGTGGCGATTTTGAGTTTGGAATTGGATTCAGCGAACACAACACCATATAGTAAATATGGATTCATCTTCAGATCTGAGCACAAATTCTTTTTTGTGTGGCTGTCTGATGATGACAGTCAATTGTTAATTTATGATACTGCAAAGCTTAGAAGTCTGTACCTCAAACTTTCATACGCAGTCTCTTTTGTCAAAAACTTTCAAATTCAGAAATCTGTTCATATCACACAGGTCTCTATGACGTTATCCAAAAAATTCCAAAAAAACTGAAATCGCGCATTTGAAGGTGATTTCTGGAGCATCCTTGCCTCAGAACTTTTTGTACCCTGAACTTTGTTTTCAAAAGGAGCTGATCTAAGAGACGAAAAGTTTCCTTTTTTTGTCGGCCTGTGTAATTTTTGTTAAAAGTAAACCAGCTCATTCACTCTTCCATCCGTCAAAAAATAAATTCTTAAATGAAAAATCCAAAAACTGAATAATTTTACGCATTCATGCCGCCACACAAAATTGAAATATAACTTTTCACCTTCAAATCAATTTTGACTTTTAATCAGCATTATACTACGGGAAATAATTTTAGTATTAAATTGGAAACCATTCATCCTTTAAGACATTTCAGCAAAAGTTAAAAGCGTACGCAATTTTCATTCCACACCTTAAAATGCGCAGCACGCAGCAACGTCAAAAAAACTTTTTCAATTTCAATTAACTATTTTTTGTTCCCAAATTTTCTGTTATCCTGCAGAATTTAACTTTTGCGTGAAAAACTTGTGAAGTGTGAAAATTTTTACTATAAACTTTTAAACGCTCTAGAGGTGCGCACAATCTCAAAAAAAGAAAGCGAAACCCTTCTGTGGTTGCAATGTAAAAACGTCGTAACAGTTAAAGCGCTATAATTAAATTTAAAGAGTTGTGGCAAAGGAAGTGCTTACAAACGGCTCAAGTGAATTCCTTGGTAAAAACTTTTATTTTTTTATTGATGCTTTCGATAACTGGCTGTGTCATTATACATTCAAAACAATGACATTTTAGTATTTCTTTCTGAAATCGCATCCAGAAAACTGGCAGATTTCACCTTCTATCATTTTTTTTTTTTTAAGTTATCAATTTTCAGTAAAAATCGATCAAAATATTCAGAAATTTAAGATAACAACAATTGCTATTGCGAAATTTCAAAAATTGAATAGCCCAGAATCATCTTCAATGTCATATTGCCCTTAATATCCGATTTGCATTTAAACCAAATGGTAAAAATGGCAATGGATTAGACACAAGTAGCGGAAATCACCAACTGAAAAGTCTGCCGCCAAGCATTAGAGTAGAACCCTCTGCCGCAAAAACTAGGCAATACAATCATCGAAGAACAGTTACTAGAGTAGCGAAAACCTGAATCGCCAAAGTTCTGTAGAGAATTATAGGCCCTCGCTTTTGATCGTACACAGTCAAAAAGTTTTGTAGAGGTCTAATGCTCCATCTGAAGATAAAGGACATAAGAACAAAAGTATTTGACATAAAATTTCCGAAAAATTACGCACAGGATCCTTGCTATTAGAGAAAGTATATTTTTGCTCTATACAGGGTGTCCCATTTTAACTTGCACAGCTGAATAAGTCAATAGTCAAGTTAGAGGTCAAAGTGACCTCTGAAGGTCATTTCAAGGTCGAAATCCTGCTTGGTGCAGAAAAGCTAGTAATCATTGGCTGGTCCGCTGCACAATCTTGCCTTAATTGGCTGCAGCTTTTCTGACCTTCAGGCGTCACTTTGACCTCTGACATGAATACGTATCTGAAAGTAAAATTTTGTGCTCTTCAGAAATTCGAGGTCAAAAATAAGGGTTTCTGTTTGAAAAACTAAAGTTGATCTTCTAATAACCTTGAAAATATAGGTCAAGGTCATGACTGGATCAGTCCTTTGATAACCACAAACTTTTATTTGAAACATTCTTTGAATGACTTGCAATTTTTTGACTTAATCAGCTGTGTAAGTTAAAATGGAACACCCGGTATAACAAAATTAAAATTGCAAGCAAACTTAAGTTCTGGATAGTTGCATTTTTTAACATTTTTTTAAAATTTTTTTTTTTGATTTTTGATGAGTGGACTCTTTTTACTAGTGGATGTGAATGAATAGCTATATAAATGGATGTATACACTGATGTACTTTTGTAGATTGTGCACAGTAACGCTATTGATTACAGCTTACGGACATTCCAATAGTTATCTATGGTTGAATTAACATATGAGACATTTTTGACCGATCAAAACGTACGAGGTCTTAAAATGTTTGTTTAGTGAAAGGCTTTTAACCCTAGTTCGGCCGAAGATTTCTGTTACTCAGTTCGACCGAAGCAGTCACCCGGGTGACTATATTTGGTAATATGATAAATTTTGGATATAGAGGAAATTTTTTAGGAAAATTGGGAATGATTCAAAAGTTCTGATTTAAAGCGACATTTTTTGAAAAAAATTGGATTCTAGCTTTAACAGAACCAGAGCTATGAATTTTTGAAAGTGAGTCTCCAAAACAGAAATCACGAAATTCTCAAAATTTAAATTCACTCTATTTTGAAAAAAAAAAAATTTTAAAAAAATCCTCAAACACGTATCACTTCTTTTTCAATACAGAACTCATAAAAAAAATTTCAACCAAATCAAAAATGTGTCGGTCTATTTTTGTCAAAATTCGTGCGGTTTGTAAAAGAACGTCCCATATGGCTGCTTTAGCCGAAATGAGAATAAAAGACTTCAACAGGTAACAATTTCAAGTATTTTGTGTTTTTTACACTTAAAATTCATTAGCTTAAGATGTCAAGGAAGGTAGGTTGAAAGAATTGATAAGAAATACATTTTTTTGGTCGAAAAATTTTAAATAGTCTCCCGAGTGACTGTTCGGCGGAATGAGGGTTAAAAGTAAAGTGATGTTTTGAAAAATTCAATATAGAGTATCCAGCAAAAAAAGCATCTAAAAATGAAAATTCGCTTCTTGGCTCTTGGTAGGTTGAAAAAATTCAAAATGGCGGATCCAATAAAGCAATAAAACATCCAACTTGGTATACGGTGGATTTGAGAGTCACTGATTACAAATCCAAGATCAGATTTTCAAAACTCAAAACGACGAATCCAAGATAGCGGACGAAATTTTCGTAAATCAACCGATTTCTACCAAATTTGAGAACCTGGGGTTAGATTTCCTAAATGCTGAAATTCAAGATGGTGGATCCATTGTAGCGGACATTTTTTTTAAAAGCAAACCAATTTGTCAGCCATCACGAATTCGAGGTCAGATTTTTAAAACATGTTTGATCCAATATTGTGGAATGCGCTTTTGATTTTCCGCTACATTGGTCTCACATACCTTCATGTATTGAAAAATGAAATATTAGTGTGGATATTCTACTCTTTTTTTACTATAAAAATTGTTCGACTTGTAGAGGTTAAGATTTAATTCAACTAATTTTGAGTTAGAGTGGTGAAATAAATAAATAGCCTACTTATAAAGGTATTAAACATTTTTATTTGCAAGTTAAATGTTACGTAATTTTCTATAAAAAAAATCAATATAAAGTCGGTATCTTATTTTTCTTCGAGCTATATAGATAAATCGTTTCAAATAATCGAGTTTTAAAGGTTGTAAAATCAAACCTTGCTATGTTTTATTTTTTCGACTTATAGAGGAAAAATATGTGCTGAGTTTACTTGTAGGCACTCACTAATTATTTCGACTTATAGAGTAGTCAGATTTCGAGCAATGGAGGCTTTGGGGCTTGAAAGGAAGGCAATACAACATTTTTCGTGTTTGGGAGGTTTTCGACTTATCGAGGTTCCACTGTATTTAAAAATCTTTGGTAAAATATGATTAAAGTAAAGATAAAAGTTTTTTGCCAAATTAATTGCTTCGAAATGTTAATGACTTTATAAATACATACATTCAACTCTCAATCAACATACACAATTCCATCGTTTTGCTTTCACGTATTCTAATTTTGCATAGTAAATTAAGTTGAAATGAAAAATACTATAAAATAAAGCCAAATAAATGCCTTTGACTAAGCTGCATGTTGGCAAAGCGCGCTAATTGTAATGCTAAAGATGATGCTGTGCGCAGTTAAATACATCATGTACAGTGTAATGTATAATACCATGTAGATGTAGAAAAAATACATCCATCGGACATACTGTGGTGCCTATAAAAAATTATAATGTAATTTTAAACCGCTTTCATCGCATGGTTTAAGGATATGCGATGATGTGATTTATAAAATTTTATATATATATTTTTTTCTTACAGTGAAATACAAAACTCTCACTTTAGCTACAAAACTCTCACTTTAGCTATAAACGGTATATCTGGTGTTGTCAATTTGTTACAAGAGCTCAATACTTAAGAGTGCGAAGTTCAATCACCGACACTCAAACCGAAACAGAAAAGAGTTTGGAAAATATTAAAATGTAGTAAACAAATTCCAACACTAACAACCAACAACACATACATGCAAAGAACACACAAGAGCAAGTGCTGGCATGTAAGAGCTGCCTTAAGTAAACAAATGTGAAGGTTGCGAGTAATGAACTGCGAACATTAATACATGCAATATATAACTGTAAATGAAACCATAAAATTAAATTGTTTAATACAAAATTTACAAACACAAGTACACTGGCACACACATACACATATAGCTTGAAAAGAATGAAAGAACCACCAACAATAACAAATTGGAAGGAATTCTAATAATGCGCAAAAAACGATGATAAAATGTGGTGGCATAAAAACCACGTCAAATGCAGTTTTTTACCATCACCACCACCACTACCACCATCAGCAGCACCGCTCATTCTTTCATTTCAAAATTAAACAAAATGTTCCTTCAACCACTCTCTGGGTGTTGTTGTTGTTGCTGTTGAAAGCAGCATGAGCTAAAGAGAAGGGTACTTGAACCCAAAGATCTGATTAGAAATAAGCATGCAGGATAATGACATTTCTGCTATGCCACATATGTTACATATTTTGAACCGTTTTTGCTTTATCCTGTTTTTTTTTTGTGCAACGTTTGAGTTTGCTTTCGCCTGGAAAAATCTCACTGTGCCAAGTTAGCGATCGAGTGTGCTTGGCATGTGTTACAAAACGAATTATTGGCTGGAAAAAAAAAAAAAAAACTGAAAACTTATTTTGCTCTGCTATAGATCCAGTAGGAAAATTAAATTTTTTAATTCCAGAAATGATCAAGAAATTTCATGGCTCTGAAGAAGCCAGAGATAACATCTAAAGTAAGTGTATACCCATGTCCTTATAAAACAAAGCGGTTCAATTCTGGAACTAGTTGATAATGCTTAACCCTATATAGCTAACCTTCGTCATTTTCACGAACATCAGTCAGATGTTCACCTCTTTCAGTTTAACTGTCGCGTCTTGCTACATCTACTTTCACAGCAACTTCGTCGTCGGAAAAAGCTTTGCTTGTAGTGGTTGCGCGCAGTCGATGACTATTTTGAATTTTGATATTAAGATTACTTATTCATCATATTGGTCTAAAGCACTCTGATCCTTTCTCTATCGACTCAAAAAATTTGTTTGTTGTCTCATTTGGAAACAAATGAATCAGATATCTCTAATCGAACATCAAGTTCCTTCGCTCTACTCGAACTAATCTGTCTGTAACATTTAAGTTATTGTCGCTATGGGCAGCTCCACGCCCATTTTTTCATGATAATTTTTGTTGCATTATTTCTCGCTAGGTAGCTCATACTTACCACTTAGTATGTTCATCCTTTGCTGGTAAAGTTTTTGTTCGTACATACATACATACATACATACATACATACATACGAGACCTACTGAGTACTTTGTGTACATGCGGATTGTGGTAAATGTTGTACCGCAAAAATATGTGAACAGCCATCAGGCATGAATGCACCGACATTCCAGACAATTGCTAACAACCAAGCAGTGCAAGGATGCTGCGCGCAATGTAGCAACAAAAACGGCATTTTTAACGTTGCCCGCATCTAATCGCCGCAAAAACATAGATTCTCTTTGTGGAATACTTATTGGATTTTTTTTTTTCTATTATAGAATTTTGCTTTTCATTTTTACTTAGGTTGCTGTTATTCCCTGTTTATTGGGTTTGTTTTTGTGGTAACACAACTTTGTGGTTCACATGTTGTCCACATAATGTCCCTGATGTTCTTTATTTGTGCTGTACAACAATTGCAAGTTGCTTGCGTCATTTGTAAAATGCTGCAGCCATGACATTAGTAAAAGGGCAGCAAGCACCAATGCAACCTTGGAGTTGCATTTGTAATAAGATAAGGGAGCAATTTCTTTTCATACCACATTTTGTTGGTATGAAACTTTGTATGTATGTTTTTCTTTTGCTAGTTTTTGTTTTGGATTATTTAAAAAATTAGTGGCAATATTTGGAAAACAAAATCTTAAAAGCAATTAAATTTTTAATGAGTTAGAATTTCGCTTTTTCTCCCCTATTCAAAGTTTCACAGTTTCAAATATTTTTGACCAATTGATCAATCGTAAGAATCACGCTAAATATTATTAATGCAAAAATTGATTTCTCGAATATTATTCATTTGAAGTTCAGTATTTGCAGAAAGTTCTTCGTTAAATTCGTTTAAAAGAAAAACTATACCTTGAGGAATGTCCACTAAAACATTATTAACACAGATTTTCTAGAAACAGTATATGTATATCGTGACTTTAAAATTTGTTTCATTTATCTTAGTCTATACCATTTATATAAAATTGCTTATATTAAACCGATTTTTAAAAGTACTTCCTTAAAACAACATATGGAGCATTTCAGTCGAAGCGGGCAATGAAAATAAAGTGAGGTCGTGAGATTTGCTCATATTTCTGTTAGTTATACTTTCAGTAGATATGAATTTTAACACACAATTTTTGTTCGTTTGAGGCTTAATTACCGAGTTATGGGCTGCTGAAAAATTGGCGAAGTTTAAGGACCGTCATTTTTGGTCGTAGACCTGTCTATTATATATTTTTTTTTATCTCAGCTTTTTATTTCAAATTTGGAATTCATATCGCAGAATAATAAAATGTAATAATATCTAAATACATTGGTCTTTCTATCTGCCATCCACAAAGCCTACTACCACTACTGCTACTACCACTGCTACGCTACTGCTACTGCTACTGCTACTGCTACTGCTACTGCTACTGCTACTGCTACTGCTACTGCTACTGCTACTGCTACTGCTACTGCTACTGCTACTGCTACTACCACTGCTACTGCTACTGCTACTGCTACTGCTACCACTACTGCTACTGCTACTGCCAGTGCTACTGCTACTGCCACTGCTACTGCTACTGCTACTGCTACTGCTACTGCTACTGCTAGATTGCGCCAATTTGCGTATCTACTTATTCTGCCGGATGAACGCCAAGTCATCTCATGTCTGGGTTTTTGAATTTACAGCGAGTTTTCTATTATGAGTTTGTGGGTATGGCAGATTTCTACCAAAAGCTCGAAATTTTCATTTAGTTAGCCATGGTAATGCTTACCCAAAACATGTTCGATGTTGTTGCTGTTGTCACCAATTCGAGCACTAAGCTAAAGATATTTAGATGCTGCTTGTTGATTCAGACAAAATTTTATGTTAATTTGCTGCAAAGCTTCTTTCTTTTCTTGAATTTTTTCTCTATATTACCGTTTTCTTCTAATATTCTAATATACCTTCTATTCACATATTTCACTAAGGACCCAACGTTCACTCAAAAATCTGAGAGCAATAGAAAAGTTTTTAAAACTTCGTTGTGCCAAATTTCATTCAATAAAACATTTAAAAAAAAATAGACATCCTGCGCAAAAAATTCTCGAATGAAAAACCAACTGCAATAAAAAATAAAACTTTATTATGACTACCGTTTCCATCTACCAGTGATGGCATTTTGTGCTTTGAAAATTACGCAAGTAAAATGGACACATTTTTGGTGCATTCAGAGTACATTCTTTTTACAAAAGATAAAGTACGCAAACACAAGGAACTGACGTTTAGTGCATTCAGAACATTTTCAGTATATTACCAAAATAGCAAGTTTTGAAAGATAATGAAGGTTTGGCAGCTACAGTTCACAATTTTCATACAAAATATGGTCGAAATAATGATTTAACTTCAGTTGCAAAATTTAGGTAGACAATTTGAAAGGACATCACATTTAAAAGAGTTACGTAATTTCAAAATTAATCGAGCAAACACTCAGACATGACCTTCTCCTTTTTTCTTTGAGCTTTGCATGGTTATATTTTGAGATATCAATTTGAAGATTTTTTAATTTTTGTTCTCAAATTTTACATATCATACCTTCGGAACTAAGAACTTTTGGTAAAAATATATCAAATATCTCAAAATAACCATTTAAAATTTATAATAAATCAATGAAGGCAAAATAAATAAAATTTCATTCAACATGTTTCATTTTGCATGCATACTTCGCTCTTTTGTTATATAACGACACATTAATTTCTAAATCGTAACATAGCATTAAAAGCCAATCTTCGTCGGCCAATTTTTAGCGTAACCAATATTACCGAAACTAATGTGCAAATTTAATCTGCCGTATAGAGTGTGTACCATTTCGAATTTGATAATTTAAGTTTTGCTAAGACCATAAAATTTAAATGATTTATAAGTCAAATAGAAACCCTGGGACATAGGCAGATTCTGAAAACTGTGTTTTGGTTTTAATATTAAAAATTAAATTGTCTTTGTAATTTTCAGAACATTGAGCTTAATTTCTAACACCATTGCTCTAAAGATTGTACATATGTACTTTAGAAAATAAAAAACTATTTCTTATTAATTTATTTTTTTGGTATTTTCATATTGGTTTCAGCTATATGTGCTCTAAAAGGCTCTAATCCAGGTCCATGCTTAGGCTATATACCTCGGTTTTCTTACAATGTATATGCAAACAAATGCGGTAGTTTCATATATAGTGCCTGCGAAGGAAACAGAAATCAATTTGATACTTTAAATGAGTGTGAAAATCGTTGCAAGGAAAATTAAAGTGATCAGATGACATAAGAAATATTTTAATTTTCATTTATAATTATGTTCATAAATATATATTAAAATACTTTTCAACAATTAAGTTGTGTGATCTTATGTCGAATTAGTTCCTTTTTGAAATTGTCGACTGGTCAAAAGCTTTTGAAAGTTAATCATTATATATATTAAGGTTGAAAGCATTTTTCTCTTTATTTTTGACACTGCAAATTATAAACTTCATGATTTTGCGAGTTAAGAAAAGTACACACGATCACTAAAGCTCACATTCCAACTTTAAATTCAGTACATTCGCGAAAGCTCCAAATTCCATCACTGCCGTACTCTTCTGTACTTTGTTGACACCCTGCAATGCAGCCTCAACAAAACTTCTAACGATGCTGACCCTAATCACCCTATTAAATAATTATTGGCAATTATTTGCTCCCGTGCAATTCCCACTCATCTTTCGAAGCGTACTTTGCCCACACACACACACACACACATAGAGTTTCTGTGGGTATTCTCCGCACTATCCAATTGATGAATTCTGTTTATTTTAGAGCATCAGTTTTGTTTTTTTTAGTTTGGGCGCCACACTGTTGTGCATTTGATGCCAATGAATGCTGTTGCATATACTCAGATGTGTATTCATTATATCCCAGTAAGCATTTGAGTGAGACATCTTCTGAAAAGCTTTTCAAAAGTATGTAGCCCTTCATGTAAATATTCCTTACAATATGAACCTAATACTATCACTATCAACACTTGCTTTATGTGGGATCTTTTAGACATGTTCTTCATAGACAGGCCTCCTAGCAGCGTTTAAAGTTGAATTGGATCTTCAGTTTTATACCCTACATACTCTCAGTGTATACTCAGCTTGTCATTCCGTTTGCAACGCATAGCATGACATGTATAGAGAAGTATATGTATGTAGTCTTGAACAGCGTCATCACCTGAATTGATTTAGCCATGTCCGTCTGTCTGTCTGTTTATCTGTGGAAATCATGATTTCAGAAAACCTACCAAAGGTTAGTGAATGAAATTTGGTATAGCTTCAAACAAACTTGAAGGTATAGCCTGTCCTTAACATTTAAAATGGGCGAAATCGGTTCTTAGATTCGCAAAGCGCTCACATACATAAATAAAACATTTAAAATGCATTACTGAGTAAGTCATATGATGTAGTGTAACCAAATTTCTCACAAATACTAGAAATAGCTTGGCCAATTTTCTCTTTTTGACATAGAAGCGAGTATGTAAGGCCTGCTTTTCTCCCTTCCACGTGAAAGTGAGTACGGCAGCCGTACTATAGAAACTCTGTCCTCAGAAATATCTTCTGATGGCGCTTCTCACTCCTGATTTTGTCTGCTGGGATAACATGACATTATTTATGTATGTATGTGCTTATGTTTAGGCGCCCTCAAGTTGCCACCAAAGTTGGCCTAAAAACTTTTGCCTTGCCAGAAAGTTGCTCTTTGATTTCCACCGCAATAGCAGTAGCAGCTGTTGTTATATTTTTCCACAACTACATATACAAGTATAAATTCATATGTGTGAATTCGGCAGCTAGACCATTTGGCGCGAAAACTTAAAAACATCCTTGCATTCCATGCGCTGCCAATTTATGTTGTTGTTCTTATTGTTATTGTTGTTCTTGTTTAAAGCAATTGTTGTTGTTTGCCTTATTGACATCATTTTCGCAGCGCGTGTACATTTTTTAAGGTGAACCTTTAAATGTTGAAATTTAAGAAATTTAAAGAAACATTTTCAAAATGTAAATAATGAACAAAATGCTTAAGAAGAATGTTGATAATAAGTGGGTTAGAAAAATTATACATATGTTATATATGTACATATATAATATCCAAATTGCACTTAGAACACATACAATTTCCTCATGTGTAAATGTGACAGAAAGAATTGGTCCACTCTAATGTGCATTGCATTGTTATTTTTACAGTTCGCATAAACTTTGCCTGAATCAAACTTTTACTGCCATCGCTGCAGCACAGCGGAAGCCACACAAAATCATCGGATATTCGGGTAAAATAAACAAAAACGACCTCTTCCGCAACTTATACATGGGCCTCTTTCCTTATTTGTATTGACACCATACCGTCACACCAACTAAAAGTCAAAGTGTAAATTATATTAAACTGCAAAATTAGGAGATAGAAAAATTTGGCTTGATTTATTTCACAAAACTGTTGCCAAAAACTGAAAGAGGGAACCTATTCCAGTAATATTTCGTAACGAGCTTGAAGCGTTTAGGCTGCTGGATTCATAAGATATAGGTAAGGATGTTATCTTTCAAATAACCTAAATATCCGACGCAGCCTTAAAAATCCGCACAAATGTCTTAAGTTCTTATTCAAAGATTACTACGATCAGTTTAGTAGAAGGGGCACGATTAGGGTACTCTACACCCCGCACCACCTGTTTGCTCTTATCTAAAACCTTGCTTTAGTTCTAGCTCCTAGAAAAGTGTGTTTAAAAGTTTGCTTAAATAATAATACCACGCCCACAAGCTCAAATAGCCCACTTTTTTCCAATGCTTACCGGATTTTGTAACAATTATATATGAATAACCCAACATAATCGCGTGGTTAAATTTTTGTTGGAAAGGCTATGATAAGGGGCAGTGTAGAAACTTATTATTTTAATAATAGGCGGCACCACTCCTCTTATACGAAAATACGATTACACGTTTAAACTTCTAGATTTGATGAAATTTGTTATGCAAATAGACTGAGCCCTAAATCGAGAAATCAAAATGTTTTTTTTATTTTAGTGGGCGTGACATCGCCCCTAAGAGGAAAAAATGCTATCACGGCTGAGACGCCACACTGAGCTAAAAAAAATTCGATATGGACACAGATAGATTACTGAGGAAAGATATTTGTTTTTAATGGGCGGTACTGCGCCCATGACAGAAAAATACGTTTTCACTGTTAAACTGGGTGGTATCAACCCCTTAACCAGAAAATATATTTCCAGAGCTGTAAAAATGGACCGATTTTGATGAAATTTGGTATGAGGATAGATTGAACCCTGAAAAAAGGTATTTGATTTTAAGTGAGCGGTGTCACGGGTCCATCAGGAAAATATATTTGAAAAACTAAACTAATGAACCGATTTTGATAAAATTTGATTTGAAGATAGATTAAACCCTAAGGAAGGGATAGGCTAACGTGATACCAATTTTTTTCTTTCTGACCGATGACATTTAATAAGGTAAAATGATACTGAACTGTTTTGTTTTGTCACTATAATGGTTGAATTTTAACCAGGGAGTAAACTCTAGTTCACTTAAATAGCTGCCCAATGAAAATTTTTATGATTTCTCAATGTATGGTTGTTGCCACGCCCATTTGTTCAAATTAGACCATTTTTTGCACAGTGTTTGCTTGCTGCAACTTATGTGCATATATTGAATTTTTTTGATATTATCCTAAGAAAACCTTCTGTATTGTGTTTTAAAGTGTTTTGTTTATTGCCACGCCCCCTTCTTAAAATTCGCCCACATTTTTTTTAACCATCCTTATTCTTTTTTTTTAGGTTTGATTGCCTTTTCTCAAGTAACACTTTTAGTATAACATTTAAAACTTTTTGTTCATTTGGGTTGGGTCACGCCTTCCTATTCAAATTTGCCCACTTTTTCTTTAGTAGTTGCCTAATTTTCTGGTATAGAGTTCAAACTGAGCATTCAGCATATTTTTTAACAGAGCACTCATTATTTTCTTTAAATTATTTGCTTGAAGGAGAGATGTAAGGCCTCACTAACATATCAAGTTATGGCATAAAATAAGACAATTATGGATATGCGTTACTTTTATTATTGTAGTAGTACCAAAGGAGTTAATAATTGCATATAAAAAGTATTATCAAATACTTGCTGTAGCAAAAAATAATTTTTCAAGTGCGGCAATAACCACATGGAATTTTCAAATGTGTGAGCTTGAGAGTTTGATATTTTAGAAACTTTTTGCAATATATCCTCTAAAGGAAAGCATTAACGTCGAGAAGAAATATTGCCAAATTAGCTTGTACTTAAATACTAAAAGCTTTCAATTTACAGCATAAGCTTAAATTAGAAAAAATTTAATAATTTCAAAAAGAAATTTCAAATAGAAATTTAAATTGCCATAATTTTGTTAATTGCCACGCTCATCGAAATCCCAAAATCCTTTCAGAGTGCGTTCTAACCTCAAAATACTGTTGGCTGCTTACTTGCTTGCTGCCACTTATGCAGTCTTCCGCTTTCCGCCGCTAGCGGAGTTGAGAGTATGTGACCCAGTTCAGTTGTATTGTGTTGCCTTATCTCAATGGCGTTGAACCGTTGAACAGTTATAGTTTGCAGCAACAAAAATAACAACAACAGTAACAAAAACATGAATGCTTCTTCTTTAGACGCATCCACACACACACACACACACGCGCACAAAGCATATACTTACTTGCTCGTATGTGTGCGTTTGTGCAGCACAGCAAAGTTAAGTGCTGCCAACAATTTTGCTTGTTGTTATTGCTGCTTTGAAGTAAAGTGAAAATTTTAAATACCGCAAGGTACAGGCACTGATAAGAAGATGCTGCAGCAGCGTTATAGAGGAAAAGCGATGAATTGAATATGAGAACAGCTGCAGATGCACTTTGAAGATAGTTTGCCATTGAATGCAAAAGGATATCCTTTGATGTTGTCGCTGAAGAAGAACAATGAGAACTTTGTGCATTGCTACAAAACAAAACTAAACATTTTGAATAATTAAGAGTAGAGCTTTACTTATCAGTGCTAAGAAACGTTTTCAAACTTTTGGCGTTCATTAAAAAATTTGAAAAATTAATAAAAAAAACGATAATACAATTGATGAAAAATTTTTAGCAATATTTTTAAGCATATATCGCCCAAATACCAAGTGAAAAAATTCCTGTACAAGTACCAAAATCCAAAGGACCTCGTTTATTCGACTTGAAATGTAAACATTTGAAATGAATTTAAAATTTTGTTATTTTAAACTGGACTCTGTGATTAAAACCATTCAAATGGAAACCAGACAATTCATATTGTTACCCTTTTTTAACATTTCAATTTCCAATTGTAGATTTTAATTTGTTTCTATTGAAATGCTTACTGCACTCATTTTTAATAATATTTAACTACATCTCTAGTTAATTTGAATTTTCTGTTTTGAACTTATAGCTAGGGCGCCGATGGTCTAGATTTCTTTATAACTTTATCGTGTGACAGATGTTGGAAATCGTGAAGTTATAAGTATTATAAATAAAACGAACAATATCTGCGTCTCGATTGTCTCTGCGTTATCAATTGAAAGCCATTTGAAACTGTTAAAAAAGCTACCATTAACAATTTTATCGCGTCTGCCTTTTAAATTGAAAAATTTTTATATACATAAAAACAGTTAAATTCAAGAAACAGACATTTTTGTTGATATTTTTTAAAGTTACGAAATATTTTTCAAAAGTTTATGCTATATACAAATTTAAGTGATTTCAACGTCTGGCAGATTGCAATTATTATAAAGATTATGTCATAAGAAACGACAAAAACAGCGTCTGCCACTTTGTTTTTGCCCCATTTAAAAATTGCAATATTACAAACATGTAAGAAATATTGTGAACCAAATCATTTTATCGCGTCTGCCATTTGGTTGGCTGGTTTCTTTACTTTTCAAAAACATAAATTTAGAGAAGGCAGACGAATCCAGTTTACCTATTTTAAAGACAGACGTTTTTGAGCACTTAAGGTGCATATTATTAAGTATATAAGTATCAATGTACATATATAATACTAATACCGATTAAATTTCGCTATCCAAAACATAGCTACTATTCTATTTCATCGGTCATTTATATTTTTTTTTTTTTTACTTTTCTAGCTGTGTTTATACACGCCAAATTGGCCACCATTTTGCGTTTGCATCTCTGATTACTATTCGGATAAATTTGATTCGAAAAAATCTGATGTTCCAAAAATAAAAATAAGATTTTGACCAAAATCTGTATATCGTCGATTTTGGTCAAAATCTTATATTTTGAAAAAAACGACGACCTACACGTCTGCCTCTTATATTTTTAGGTTCTAGGAGCAATAGTTCAGACAAATAAATGCCGCAGTGGGACCGTCTGCCTCGTTATCTTACTATGCCTTTCACACATTATATCAGAGGCAGACGCGTTACAATAATTTAATATACCTTATTTTTTTTTTGCAACTTCTAAATATATTAAAAAAGAAGATGAATGATCTTCACAAAAAAAATCTTTCATAAAAATTTAAAAAAATTATATTGCATTTCAGTTCTCATAATCACTATGCAACAACTGTGAATTGTCTGAAATTTCATTGTACCTTAAACGTTTGTGTTCACCTGCTGTTGCAGATAATTACACTTCTCTTAATGTTACTGCACTATGTACATTCAAAGTGCTGCTCTTGTTCAGCACAATATTCGCAATATTTGTAGCCTACTTTTGAGGGCTTCAAAGTGCGTAGTATTAACAACTGCAACTGTAATTGTGTAAAATTACATGTTGTTGTTGCTGCTGCTGTTAATATTTCAAAATTCTATGCAATTAAATGTTGAACTTTCTTGTAATTTGTATTGTTGTTGTTGTTGTTATTGCTGATATAGTAGTTGCAGTTTATGTAATTGTTCTTGTTGCTCTCTTTCTTACCTGAAATTATCTTACACTTACAACTAATGTTGCTGCTGCTACTGCTGCTGCTGAGTGTGTGTTGTGGTCGTTGTACAATTGCTACAACTTGTTTCTAATATTGCTACTCATTAACATCATCATTATCAACATCATTAACATCATCATTAACATTAATGCAAACTACCTGTTAAGTGTTTTTCGTTGTACCAGTAATTTTGGGTAGTTGCTGTTGTTTTGCTATAAATGCAACTTTCGTTAACATTTGAGTATGTTAATTGTTTCTCAAGTGTTTGCACTTGAGAGTTGAAATTTCGTAATTTCATTGCAACGATATTAGGTGAATGTACCTTGTAGCTGCAGGTAGGGATTTTAGTTGAACTAACGAGTAGTTTAAGGTGCACTGCACAACTTTAGGCAAAATAAAAGATATTTTTTTTACGTTATATTGCAAAATATAGTCCCAAAAAGTTTGTTTCCTTTTTTGTTGAAATTAAAAATAACGATTATTTTTGATCGAAAAAAATAAAAATCCAAAATATCGATTATTTCTGATCGAAATGAATGGAAGTTCAAAATAACGATCATTTTAGATCGATAAGAATAGAAATCTAATGTAACGATTATTTTCGATACAAAAAAATAGAAGTGGAAAATAACGATTATTTCTGATCGAAAAGAATAGAAATCTGATATAACGATTATTTTTGATCGAAAAAAATATAAATCTAAAATAACGATTATTTTCGATCTAATGTAACCATAATTTTGGATCGAAAAAATAAAAATCCAATATAACGATTATTTTTGATCGAAAAAAATATAAGTATAAATTAACGATTATTTTTGATCGAAAAAATAAAAATCCAATATAATAATTATTTATGATCAAAAAAAAAATTGTAATCCAAAATAACGATTTTTTTTGTTGGAAAAGAATATAAATTCAAAATAACGATTATTTATGATCGAAAAAAATTTTAATCCAAAATAAAGATTATGAAGTGATTTCTATCATAAAATTCATAATCGTTACGGTCCCTGTTTCTTCTTATGGGGTTTCTTGGAGACTACATTTCATTCAGACATTCCTCAAAGTGTTCAACGCTTCATAGACAATATCATCGAGCAAATATCACTAATTGTACCTTCAAAATGCGAAAAAACTTTTAAAAATAATGGTAAAAGTTTGATAGCTTGTCGAGCTAGTACAGGAGGTCACTTGAATGACACTCTCTTTATTTGCTAACCGGAACCAATGCACCTTAATTTCCAATAAAAACAAATAAAGATTTTATACAATTTACGTATTTTATTTAAGATTTAAATATGAGCACCCTACATATATGTGGTATTTAAATGATGAAAATCCCTTTAAAAAGCAACAATTTTTTATTTAAAATCAAAAAATTGCTATCATCAGTAAAATTTAAAGAAGCAATTTTTTTTAAAGTTTTAAAACGATGAGACAAAACCAGCATCAAAATCAGAATTAGCATAATCATATAGAAAATAAAACGTAGTGCGATTGAATAAAGAAATTAATTTGGGAAAAACTCTTTAAAAGCATTAAATTTGAAACGAAAATTGTTTTCCTCTACCAAACAATCCAAATCTGATTATTTTATTAAAATAATTTATTTTGAAATATCTTTGTTAGCAGTCTCTTTTGAAGAAATGAAAATAATGCATTGCTGAATTTATCTAAATTTTTCAATGATTTTGTGACTAAAAAGTAATCGAAAAGTTTGTTAAAAAAAAATATATTTCTTTCAATTAAGAGAAACAAAAATTAAAAAACCATTTTTTTTTTTTAAATGATAAATTCTATGTATGCTCTATCAACTTGAATTTTCTGAATGATTTGATCAAATAACACCCCAGCACTGCTATCGAATAAAATCATCGCAATTTCCAATAAATTCAACAAATTTAATTGCATTGAACTATGTGCAGTATGTATGTAGGTATGTGGAAAAAGGATATCCATGTTATTCTTCTTTCCTTCAGGCACATTGTGCAACCCACATTAGCCATTACACGTATGACGTGAAAGCATTTGCTTAAATCTGTGTATGTGTGTGTGTGTGTTTGCGTATTTTCTAGTTGGATTTGCACTTTGAAATCAATATCCGAATTAGTTTTAAATTAAATAATTGTTAGGTTGGATAGCAGCATCATTTCATATGCAGCAAGCATTGCATGCTTCGCAGGAAGGATACGACCAGGATGCACAAAATTCAATTACGTTATGCATACACATATGTACATATGCATATTTATTATAATGCAGTATGTTAATTAAGAAAATATTGACAAATTATTGACAGCGTGTATTTCAAAATGCATTAATGGTTTTTTGCTTTTAGCTCAAAGTTTTGTTAAACAACAGAAAATGCTTGGCATGCTTTTAGAGTGCAGGTAAATTAATTTAAACCTACTCTGTCATTTGTTGTGAAAAACTTATTTACTTAAGAAAAATTTCCTTATATGAGCCGCTGAAAGCAAAAGTTGTATAACTCAAAATTTTCGCAAAATGAGTTATACCCGTTTTCTAACTTGTTACATCAGTAATTATCATTAGACAAAATTTTAAAAGTTTAGTTGGCGATATGGCCGCTAGAGAGCATCGTTAAGTTTTGGCTCGAAAAAAATACAACTTTGTGCGAGCCATTGTGTTTGTTTCATTTGCTAGGTTAGCGTTAAATTCGAAAAGCATCTGTTGTGAAGCGTTTAGTTCAAGTAAAATTTTTGATTTTAATGAATTCAGCTGAACAATATTTATCAGTAATCAGCTAAGAAGAAGGACATGATAGAACTTCAATGGATACCACCTAATCAACATGCGTTTTTCATCAATCTTATGTCCTCAGCTGACTCTCTGGACGAGGAGGATGAGTAGCTCTTTATCTTGAATTATGTATTAATTTAATTACTAATAATTACGATTTAATTTTAATTTATCAATGTTTTAATTTCAGAAAATTTTGTTTTAGTATTTTTTGGATGAAAAAATGATTTATGAAATAGATATTTTAATTTAATTAACAATTTCAAAGGAATAAAGGAATATAGGAATGAATAGTTAAGTGGTAGTTAGGTTGCGCTGTGCTTTAAAGGCTAAAATTTTTAAGGAAATGTGGTAATGTGTCGCTAATTTCTTTGAAATAAAAATTGGAAGATTGGTATTCTAATTTGATGCTTAATTTAAGCTACTTACCTTTTCAAAAATTATAATAATTAAATTTTGAACAATTGACTTCCTAAAAGTGTTGAAACTTTGACAAAAACAAATGCACTGATTTCAGCGGCTCATATACATGTTTATGAGTCAATAGTATGTGATATTTCTGTATAAAAGTTCAGCAGATAAAACTCACTAATTAGGTATAGTTGAGTAAAATAAATGTCATACATAGAAGATCAAACTGTTCGGTCACATGAGCTCTCTCACGTCACCGAAAGCCAAAAATTTTATGTGAGATCAGTAGCGTACCTACACCGAAAAAAAAAACTTATTCCGTTTTAGGAAAAATGCCTAAATATAAGGAAAAAATGTCCTTCAATACGAGCTAAAGCCATGGATTCCTCAAAATAAGTAAGTTGGATTCCTTAGTACAAGTAAAAGTTGCTACTTTGAAATAAGGAAAAGTTTACTCAATGTGAGGACAAGGTTATAAAACTGAGGAAAATTTTACTTTTTCTAAGGATGAAGGTATCCTTAAATGAAAGAAATTTACTTAAAATAAATTCGTTGATTTCAAAAAAAATTTGTTAATTTTCCATTTCCTCTATTTTCTTATTTGTTGGTTACTTATTGTCAGTCATTCTTATTTTAATTGTAATACGTTTTTAAAACTTCAAAGAAGATCTTAAATTTTTTTTTATCTGTCACCCGATCAGAGAATTGTACCTGTGTTCTGCGCCATGCCACTGTTCAAAGATGCTCATCTTACCCAACTCAGCCACCGACAGCATTTTTAAGACATAGTAAAATGATGTTGTTAAACTGCGCGTGTAACAACCATTGTCCGATCAGGATAGCTTCGGTTCAAATCCCGACGACGACATAATTTTTTTTTTTTTTTTAATTTTTTTATTTTTTTATTTAAAAAACAAGTAGAGAACTATAAATATATAGGCAAAAACAGAATACTTACGAGAAAAATTGATATTAATTTCAGCGAGTAAAGCAGCGAGTGTTGCCACTCATTTATTAAAGGAAAATTTTCCTACGTTATAGTAAATTTTTTGAAGAAACTAACTAAAACTGAGTACGATTTTCCTTAAACAAAACATTCCATTAGATTGAGGAAGTTTTTACTCAAATGAGGAACAAGTTGTCCTCAAAAATTCTTCCCAAAGAAAAATTTACTATTTCAAAGGAAAATTTTACTAAAACCACAAACTCTATATTTGAGGAAGAGCGTTGACTTGCTTTAATGAAACATGAACTCATTTCAAAGGACTCAATTACTAAATGAGACGATATTTTCATCAATATGAGGAAAAATAACTTAGATTAAGGAAAATTTTTACACTAAATCTGAGGAAGGCAGTTCTTCAAATTTAGTACGGTCTTTTTTTTCGTTGTAGGTGGGTCGGCCGGAGCTCGGAGCTTAGGCTTGGGGGCGGTAAAATGGTCGTGAAAATTATCTCATTTTGTTAGGGTTTTTGAAAGTCAAAAAAGTGAGTACCTTTTTTTTAGTAAATGAAAATTGATGGTAGTAAATTTAAAGTGATAAAGTGAAAGATATCTAATTTTTCTTAGTTTTCGAATGTCAAAAATGAGCACCTGTTTTTTTTTGTTCGATTTACTGTGGCTAGCAAACTATGTAGGTGTTGGGTATATCATAAAAATTTTTCAAGAGGTAACCGCCGGCTAAATCAAGCGGACTTATGTTCAGAGTACCCTTTGTGAACTACCCCCCAAACCCCCACCCCCTGGGACAATGGTGTCAAAAAGTACATAATTATCTTCGCCAGATGAGGTGGCCAAATATGCAGATGACCTTGAAATTTTTCAAAACGCTTTAAAAATGTACTCTTGCTGACCAACTTTTCGGACTAACTGACCAATTATGAGCAATTTGTGACCTATTAGATGCACTTTTTTTTTTGTCATAATTCGCCAGATGGGATGCTAGCGATAGCTTATAACAGCAAATGAATAACTGATACAATCTCACAATTCCACTCATGATACAGTAACAATTTTTAATAACTTTTATAATCGTCATCCGATAGTTCCCAAAATAAATATTTTTAATCCTATAACTAGTTCCCAAGCCCGCCTTTAAGCGACCTTAATTTATGATATGTACCTTTCTTTTTCTATTTCCTTATGACTCGTTTTCTGTTTTTATGTATTCCAGGGAACTCCAGACTTTCTTTAAATTTCTGTTATTGTCATTTAAAAAATATTTTTTGCGTGAAACAGTCAAATTAATTATTTTGCGAAATTGACTTTAAAACTCATTTACCAAATAGATAGCATTAAAGTAAATGTGTTTTATTGTAAAAGGCAGTATGATAATTTAATTTTAATAAATCACCTGTGGCAGTTTAATACTTTTTATATTATAGTCGAAGAAAAACAAGATAACCTAACTTTTCAAACAAATATAGACTCTTTTAAAAAAGCTACAAAATAAATAAAAAATTCTTTATTATCAAAAAAAAACTACAAAACCTCAAAAGACATGAAATCAGGAACTATAAAAACTAAAAAAAAAAATCCATTTTTAATTGAAATCTTAAAAATAAAGCATAAAACCAGCTAAAAATTACGTACCCGAGCGTTGTTAGCAAGTATGTAACTCGAGCGCAGGCTGCCGCGTCACTACGATCACGTCACTATCCCCTCCCGCATCTTTTTATCAACAGCTATTTAAAACAACAAAACGTTTGAATAACTAAGTAAAAATTCACACACATAAAAGTAACAGGGTTACAGGTATGTTCACTACCGGCTACACTCACGCCGTGTTAAACGAAATTGTTAGCCTGACTCAGAAGATAGGCTGTCTAGAGGCGGTCTTAGAATGAGAAGTGAAAAGAATTTGTGGAATAGAGGTTTGTTAATCGTGTAGTGTATTGGTTCATTTTTTTTTTTTTTTGCTAAATATTGCATACATTTGTTATTTTTAGCAATGAAACGTCGACAAAATCATTAATTATCGTCGCTATTTGCTGAAAAAATTCACAAAATGTTCGAAACGATATATTTTGATAGCGAAACGGATGAACAGAAATACGAAAAAAAGAATTAAGATAATGATGATATTGTTTGTGATACATACTTCCTGTGGAGCGACGACGTAAACGAATTCATTGATCGAGCAGTAAGTATGTCGGAACCTAAACTTATTTCGAAATTGGTTTATGCAAAATTGGAAGAAATTCATCATTTTTGAATATAACATCTCAAATGCTTTTTATTTACCTTCAGCTCTGAAGCGCGCACGCCTAGCACCTGTTGAACAATCAGTTATTGAGCTCAAAGGTAATGTCATGAAGTGCAGTGGCATTTGGTGAATACATTATCGATATCCGAAATTACTGGTTTTTAAAAAAAATTTCGCGCCAAAAAGATTTGGTTATCTATAAATCTGCCATTACAATTTTTGATTTTGAACTGAGCGAAGAAATTAAGAAACTTGATACCCCTTTCAAGTATTTTGAAACGTTTTTGGATGATACAATTATTAAACAAATGAATATCTATGCCACTCTCAAAAATAATACGACTTCATTCTCTACAAATAATATGAAAAAAAAAACCAATATATTGGCATTCTATGTTGCATGTCGGTTTGCTGCTGCCCAAGCTCCCGTTAATAGTTGAGCACAAATGCGTTTCAAGCGCCATGGCAAGATTTCGCACTCTTACGGCTCTAGTCTTAAGTTGCTTCACAGAAAAGCCATTGACTTTAACTGTTTAATGCAAACTTGAGCTTCACTAGATCATTACTTTTTTGATTTTATACATATATTTACATCAGTGGCGTCACTTCACCAAAACCTTGGGGGGGCGCGAGAATTATAATTCCACCACTATAAAATGGTTTTAATGAATTGATGTATTGAATAATAACTAGTCTCAGATCCTTGTAATGGTTTTTCATGATTCTTCTTAATATAAAGTTACCCAACAATTAAAACAAGATATGACAGCCAACAAACTTTCAACGAAAAGGATATAAAGTTAAGGAAGCTCTCAAAAAAAAACATTAAAAAATTATACAAAAAATATTTGGCAGTCTGTTTTCCTTTAATATTTACTTTTATGAATGTGCCGAAACCAAGTGCAGGCTGAGGCAAAATATACCACCTCATAAAGTCAACAAATCAATCAAATCTGATGAAAACAAAAAACTTAAAAATTATTGAACCACCCTCATACACCTTCATTAAACTTTATATTTACACAAAAAACTTCAGCTCTTCCAATTTTCGTACGCAGTGGCTTTAGTGCTGCTTTCGGTGCTCATATCCAATCGAATAAAAGAACTTTGGGACACAAAACAAAACTTGAAACTGTCAACTTAAAAATTTTGAAAAGGGTCGTTTTGGTCATTGATGCTGAGATGAATTGGCTAAATATGTTGTGGGAAAGTGAGATAAAAAACTTTACTGACAAACACTTGGTTAAATATTTTGTATATCTTGAGAAGTATAAGTTAAGTGCCAAACTTTTGACAAGTCTGTTTATGGAAAACTCTAGGAAGTGACAGCAAATATAGTGAACACATTATAGGCTAATAAGATATGTTCTTATGAGTACCAATTAGCACAAGTTTCCTTTGAGTATTTACATTTTTCACTTCAAAAAGGAACTCTTAATTTATTTGCACTAAGCTTTTTCTTTAACATGGTGATTTTTTGAATTTAACGACGCACTAAACAAAGACAAATAAGTATGCAGTAAAATGCATTTTAATGACAAACTGACGATCCTTGCAACATGCATACCAACGAACTTTGTAGCTTCTTTTATTGCACAGTGAGTCGTTTATGGAAAGTTTTTCTGGATAAAAGCTTGATATAAGCGAATTTTGCACCCTTCAAACACCATTTTTTTTGTTTTCTTAAACAAATCACTGTAACGCTCTACCGTACAAACTTTATTTCGCTTTGTCGTCTACGACTTTTATGATACGACAGCTGCCGCAAGCATTGCACCGCAACGCGCGCAATACGCGCCCGTCATATCAAATTGCAACAAATTGACGACAAGCCAGTCAGCAGCAGCTGTATGTAAGAAAGCGATGTTGGTCGCGGTTCTGAATACAACAGGACAAACTGTGAACAGGAGCAAAAACAAGGCGTTAATGCAACACTGCAAGTTGAGAAGAAAAATAAAGTTCAAAAAGAGTAGTAAAGAAATGGGATGAAACCAAAAACCACAACTGCATTGTAAATTCTGCTGCTTCTATGACTTTGCAGGACGTAACTTTTGACAAAAGGATATGCTAATAAAGTGACGCAAGGCAAACAAACCGGATATGCAGTTAAATTGGGCCCACAAAACCACAAGGTACTACCGCTGCTACCACGGCACAGTGACACAAAGTTGCCAGTGTGTTGCCAGGAGAGCAATGCAAAAGAAACTACCGCCTGTCGCCTTTGTTGTTTCTGGAAGTCCACGCGTAATGGCTGTTCGCGGGAGTGGAGTATACGCAGCAAGTGATGAGTTGTTGTGTGGTTCAACTCTCGGCGGGTATATTAATGAGAAATAAGCTATTGCACAGTGTAGCTAAACTACTTATGTTTGGATACAATAATTAAGTAATATGCTTTAAAACAATGTTTGTAAACAATTTGTATAAACAATGTTTAGAAACACACATAATTTTCTCAGAAACACTATTCACAAACGCCTAGGGCGGCACGATTTTAGGGGCAGCAAATATAGGGAACTTTAAAATTTTTTTTGTAATTTATTTACACAGGGGGAAAAAAGTACAAATACTGGGATTGTGTGCACTAAATTACCTTAAAAAAAAAGGTCCTCATTTATGATATTACAAAAATTATTTTCTATATTTACTAGTGAAGAGGGGCGGCAATTTCTGACTGGCCTAAGGGCGGAAGATTTCTTAATCCGGGCCTGCTTGGAGTGGCCTCGTACCTTGAAAAGTAATCTTTTCCGACCACTTTTTTCCAAAAAAAAAATTTCTTGGTTCAATCGATAGAGAAACGTCGATAAAGAGTTTTGGACATCACTTAGGGTGAGCCATTTGCGCGAAATTTTTTTTTTTCCATGTTCATGTTTTGGACATCAAATAGACTTGCTCCGGACCCTGGAAGAGAACGTTTTAGACTCATTTTCGGAAATTTGTTTTTATTCAGCTATCGCTAGTGATTGGAACAAAAAAGTTTTTTTCGAAAATAGGTCAAAAACAGTCCTTTCCATGATCTACGGACACTGCAAAAGTCCAAAATTCTTACTCAACCTATTCCCATTGATACTGAAATTTTAAACCTTTCCTCCTGGCTGCCGTTAAGCCCCCTCCCCCCTACCCACCATTTGTTTCGTAAAATTGTTTTTTTTTTTGTTTTTATAAAACAAAAAACCAAAAAAATTCAAGAGTGACATTTTAAAAAATAGACGTTCGAAAAGGTTTCGGTCCTCCGTCTGCTTGTCCACCATTTTTGTTCATTTTTACGATCCCCCTGGATATTAGTTGATAAGTTTTGCGATTATCGGGTTATCAGAATACGAGTTTTTTTACAATTTTTGTGTTGTGTTTATGGAGGCGTGGCACCGCCCATTTTATCATTATATCTTACTTTTCTCTCTTTTCTACATACACACCAAGTTTCATTTATCTGCGTCACATAGTTGATAAGATATGATGAATCTAATTTTTTTCTTATATTGGAGGGCGTGGCACTGCCCACTTTTTCCAAACCAAACTCTGCTAAGAACATTATACAGACTATAATAAACATATATCCCATATCTTATTTATCTGCTTCAAATAGTTGCTGAGATGTAAAAAAGTGAATTTTTTCCCATATAGTGGCGTGGCACCGCCCATTTTTTTATTAAATCTTATTTCTGTCTCTATTTTTTATGTATGTACCAAGTTTCATTTATGTTCATAAAATAGTTGATAAGATATGATAAATTTAATTCGTCTCTTATATGGGAGGGTGTGGCATTGCCCATTTTTTCCAAACTAAACTATGCTAAGAACATTATACAAACTTTAATAAACATATATTCCAAATCTTATTTATCTGCGTCAAATAAGGACTGAGTTGCTCAGATGTAAAAAAATTAATTTTTTCTCATATAGAGGCGTGGCACCACCCATTTTTTTTTTCATTAAATCTTACTTTTGAATCACTTTTATATATACACACCATAAACATAAAATGCTATTGTATGCTTTCTGGATTCTATATATCATGATTCTAGATATACGCATTTGATCAAGTTTGACTTCGCCAAAGCTTGAAGTTCTATTCAGTCAGCTTGAACGGACAGAAAATATAATCCTTCTGTTAAAGAAATACTTCAAAACAATGCTCGAATTACTATACATCAGCCTTCGTGCAATCTGCTGCAGCAATATTTAATTACATCTTTAGTAATTTTTCCCCCACTGTGCACAAAGTGTTACTAAATAAGTAACGACAATGGTGGCAACCACAAAAGCAAACATGTTGCAAACACTTGCAGCACTTCTGCTGCTGACAAAGAATCTCAAAGATACTAAGTATGCATATAACCATGAGAACAGTACGCCATTCAGCTGCAAGAAATGAAAATGTGGTTAAGTTAAGGACAACAAAGTGCGAGTTCATAGCATAAAAAGTCAATGAAGTCAAAAATGTCAGCGGATACTTTGTAGGTTTAATGCCAAAAAAAAAAAAAAAAACAACCACCACCACTCACGTGTAAAAAACCAGACTTTATATATGGTAACAACATAAAAGTCAATGAAATAAATCTTGATTTAATGTGGAAAATACTTAGATCAACAGACATGCATGTCATAAATGATTGTCGTATCAGCTTTTCTCGGAAAATATAAAAAAGAAAAATAAAAATAAAAATGTGCAAACCATTAAAAAGAGACAGCTGTTTTTTGCAGCCTCTTCTGTATATTGTACCTTTTTTGACCGCAAGCGAAAAAAAATCAATGCTTCGGCAACACTGCTAAAGTTTCTTGCCTTTTTAAAATGCTCAACGTTGTGACAGAAAACATATTGAAAACCGTATTAAAATGTGGCTTTTATGCTTTAAAGCATTTTTACTTTTTATGCTGTTGACTGCACCATAGTCAGTAACATGATTTATGAAGCAAAGATCTTTAGCTAATGGACCTAAGCAAACACTTGCAAGCTTATATATAAATAGAGAGTACATTATTTTATAAAAAATTTATGAAAAATTATATATTTTTTTGATAAGTCCAAATATGGAATATTTCAGAAAGAGTGCTATAAATAATGACTTATTGAATGTTAATATGACCAAAGCACTTTTTTATCTAAAGTAAGAGCTATGGCCGCAATATTTACATTCCTATGGAGTTTGTCTTAATTCAACTGTATATAAGGTATTCCATATTTGGCAATTACTATTTATATTTAATTTTGTCTATTTTTCTGAACCTCAATCGAAATGTAATGTTATTTTTCAAAATTTTTTACTTTATTCTGTCCTTAATCCTTGAAATTTTTATTTTTTCTATTGAAATTTGATATTCCATATATGGCTATTCCATCTTTCCTCTTAAGTATACTTTGCTTTTTTAATCGACAAGAATACACCGAAAAAAAGACCGTAATAAATTTGAGGAACTGCCTTCCTCCGGTTTAGTGTAAAACTTTTCCTTAATCTAAGTTATTTTTCCTCATATTGATGATAATATCGTTTCATTTAGTAATTGAGTCCTTTGAAATGAGCTCATGTTTCATTAAAGCAAGTCAAAGCTCTTCCTCAAATATAGAGTTTGTGGTTTTATTTTTTTTATTCCTTTGAAATAGTAAATTTTTCTTTGGGAAGAATTTTTGAGGACAACTTGTTCCTCATTTAAGTAAAAATTTCCTCATTCTAATGGAATGTTTTGTTTAAGGAAAATCGTACTCAGTTTTAGTTAGTTTCCTCAAAAAATTTACTATAACGTAGGAAAATTTTCCTTAATAAATGAGTGGCAACACTCGCTACTTTACTCGCTGAAATTAATATCTATTCTTCTCGTAAGTATTCTGTTTTTGCCTATATATTTATAGTTCTCTACTTGTTTTTTAAATAAAAAAATAAAAAAATTAAAAAAAAAAAAAAAATTATGTCGTCGCCGGGATTTGAACCGAAACTTCCCTGATCAGACAATGGTTGTTACACGCGCAGTTTAACAACATCATTTTAGTATGTCTTAAAAATGCTGTCGGTGGCTGAGTTGGGTAAGATGAGCATCTTTGAACAGTGGCATGGCGCAGAACACACGGGTACAATTCTCTGATCGGGTGACAGATAAAAAAAAATTTAAGTTCTTCTTTGAAGTTTTAAAAACGTATTACAATTAAAATAAGAATGACTGACAAATAAGTATACCAACAAATAAGAAAATAGAAAATTAACAATTTTTTTTTGAAATATACGAATTTATTTTAAGTAAATTTCTTTCATTTAAGGATACCTTCATCCTTAGAAAAAGTAAAATTTTCCTCAGTTTTATAACCTTGTCCTCACATTGCGTAAACTTTTCCTTATTTCAAAGCAGCAACATTTACTTGTACTAAGGAATCCAACTAACTTATTTTGAAGAACCCATGGCTTTAGCTTGTATTGAAGGACATTTTTTCCTTACATTTAGGCATTTTTCCTTAAACGGAGTAAGTTTTTTTTTCGGTGTAGCAATGTTTTATATATCACTACGTTTATCTGCCTTTTACTTGTGCTATTTTTTTTAGATCGATTTTTTTCTTACGATTTCGAAATGGTATTCCATATTTGGCTGATTTTGTTCAAATGCCAAATATTAATAATTTTTTCAATCAGCCTATTGTTCGATTAAGTCACCACTTTGTTTTGAAATAAATGAATTTTGAAAATCGTGCTTACCCAGACATGAGTTTAAACTGTTCCATAAACCTAAAGAAGCAGTGGAAGCCTATAATATTGTAGATAAATTGATATGGGAATTTTTTGAAACATCTTTACGGCATTAGATAAAATTTAAAAATTTTGGAGCTGAAACTGATTCTCAAATACTATATATACTAACACTTAGAAATAATAATGCTAAGTTACAATCACTATCCAACTGCTCAAATTTTGGAAAATAATTTACAAACGCATGAGACCTTCTAACTTTCTTGCTTGATCTTTCAGATTTGTTTATTTGCACATACTCGTGTCAGGAATGTATCGACGAAAGAATAGCTTCTGGTATTTCTGACATACGGAGACACACAAAAGCTGGTGGTATGTACTTTTTGATATCGCATTTATGGGAAAATTCTTAAACTAATAATCAAAATACATAAGATGAAAACAAAAACTTCATCGGGATCATTGATTTCATAACTGATATACATACTAACAAGATCGGTGGCCAAGTTTAAAACATATTTGGCGTGGGAACATTATTATCAAAAGTGTTACGGAAAGTGTTAACTTTTTGCAACATTCTTTGACGTACATATCCCGACGCAGAGAACAGATCATCGCACTCGGATAAAAAAAGCCCAAATTCAATTTTTTTTTTTTAAAATACTTTTGTTTTTTGATAAACCTCTCGCTACACTTTATCATTATTAGATAAAGATCTGAATTAAAAATCGCATGCAATATTTCACAGTTAATCCAACAAGTTGTGGGATATTTAAGAAAAAGAATGGAAGACGCAAGTCCATGAGTTTTCATGAGTTTTAATGAGTTTACAGGTAAAAACATAAAAATTTCAAAATTCGATATGTCGACGAAAAGAAAAGGTATTTAACAAAATCAATGGCAATCGAAAGAAAAAGACGAGTACTTTAAGATCTCATACAGAGTTTTTTGAAGAAAAAAAAAATCTATGGAGCTACATAACCTCATATATTTAAACAAAAAAAACAGTGTTTTGTTTTACGTTTAGGTTAGAATATCTCAAAAAGCTTAGGTGATGGAGGTTTTTTGACAATTTTCCCCTTAAACAGCACACAAAAATCTAATGCAAACACTACTCGAACTTTAAAAAGGAAATCAATTTAAGGACTTTGTTATTGATGACACAACATTTTGTGAAATTTCCCACCATTAATGTGTACGACGTCATGAGCTCTCCTAACTGACCCACTACTAAGTATTTTGGGAATTGAATTTCAAAAAAATTAATTTGAGTTTTTTCCTACTCCTGTAAAATTTCAATAACATTAAAAATTATTCGACTTGTGTGACATTATTTAATCTTACGATGTTCAGCCAGGTCTGTACAGACCATTTGCGCGTTAGAGACGAATCCGTCCATAACTTTTTAGAAGCGGCTATGGTGAAACTCTTTTCCCTAGCATTTAGCAATGATTACTGTGCCTGTAGCTACTAATCTGTCATTACGGGTTTCTTCTCACTCTTTTGTACATACATTGTTCTCCATTTTTCTGCATTTATTTGTTCTTCATTTACATTTTATTTGTGTGTAATTGTTTAATTTGTATTCGTCTAGGAATAATTTTCAAAAAGTTGTGTGCGTTTTCGTAACAATATACTAACAATAATGCTGAATTGGTGCCGAATTTTAAAGAACTACTTATTTTTTCTATAAATAGAATCAAGGAAATCTGATTTTCATTTTGAATTGAATGGTCGTATTGTTACTGACGCTGATGTTGAGGATTGGAGTAAAAAAGCTAAAATTTTGCAGGCACAATTATCAAAAGCACCTACTAAAACACAAGAAGAATTACAAGCTATGTTCAAAAGAAATTGTAAGTTATCCTTGAAAATACATGATGACGTCTTAGTAAATATACATACATATACATATATACTTATACACGTACATATATACAAGTGGAGTACACTTTACAGTTCTTGGAAAAAATGTACATCGTTTTATGTAACAAAATTATTTTGGCGTAGCCCACACATTTTCTAATATAATTTTCTTTTTAAAATTTAATTGGCAAATGATTATATTTCTTTAATTTTTTGAAAAAGTTTCATTAGCTTATGTCAAGAGGTAAGAGTAAGTTGACACAGCACTGTAGCTTTAGAAAGCTATTTTGACATTTCTTTAGGAAACTTCCTCGGAAGTCGTATATGATTATTCTAGCGAAAGATGTATTTTTCTTGCCAGATCAAGACAGTGATATAATATGTAGCTGTTCTGTTGGTTCTGATCCTTATCACATTCTGTATTAGCTATCGTGCCAAAGTATACCAGAAAATATTTATTGTTATTACCAGGAAGTTGCAATCATTTCTGAAGGATCACTGCAAGAATGTGATCTTTTTCAGATACCTTAATAAAAGCACTTTAATCATTACAGCTCACTTAATAAAGTTATCAGTGATAATTTACAATTGTACCTAGATGTCTACGACACTTTAGTACCTCAAGGTATTCTTGTGATGTCTTCACCTAAATTGTATAATTAACAATGAATTTGTCTTTAAAAAAATACAAAACTAAAAGTTTTACTTGAAACAATTGATATTCTGCCATGGTATTCTTTGATTTCATTATTTCTGAACATGATATGTGGCAAAGGAAGAGCTTTCTAAATTGTTTCATTTGCTAAGTAGTTCTACGTATTTTTTTTTATTGTTTAGTTGGAAGAACATCATGTCCTTTTGAAAGTCATTCATTGGTATCAGTTTCGCGAAAATTACTCGTTGGAACACTGCTCTAATCTCGATTCCTGGAAAATTGCAAAATGTAGCATGCAAGGACCGTCAATGCAAGCAGCGCAGAGTATTCTTCATTCACTACTGATACGATTTTTAACAGGTGTTATCACCGACCAAATCGTGCCTTACGAATGACAATACCATAAGAATGACATACCTCTGTAGTAGTCCAGTTTTCGAAAGACGTTGGAAAAGCTCTTTGTGTAGCGATGTCTTGGGAATAAGTTCTGTTCAGTCTCTTTCTCTTCCAATACTTTCGAAATTTTCTTACTCTATAACCTTTAATTTTCTTTCTATCTACTTTTCTATTTCTATGTACTTGCGTTGCCTCTATCGGGTCTTAGTACAATGATTCTTAGACTGTGTGATATGGAAAAATTTGCTTTCAGTCCACCGACCCACAACTTTAAATTTTTAAACTATCTTCGAATTGAATTTCTATCTCAATTTTTCTGCTTTTCACGTGAGCTATTTTCGTGTTTTATTAACTTTTCACTTTTTATTTTCAAGTATCTTAAATGATGTTCACTCTAACTACCATACATATGTATATTGTTCAATCTTTCTCACATGCCTTGCAGCAACATCAAGTTTACTCAGGTTTTTTGATGTCATTTTCTTTTGTACTTTTCTTTTATTTTCATGTCTCTGTTACTCATAGTTCTATCAAGGGGCTTAGCTAAGATGCACACCTACCTTAAGCTTCTTTGCGTAATGTGAGTTCTTAATGTTTTTTTATGATTTACTACTGCGGCTAACTTTGACTATTTTCTATGATAACGTAAACTATAAAGGAGACTTACTCACATGTGGAAATTTGTGTGAATTTTGAAAATTTAATAATTCTAAATACTATGATTTACAATACATTGAACTCATATTCATATAATATTCTAATCAAAAATAATCATCTTAAATCTTTTATGTTTTCGTATTAATTTTATGCTTTTGCAAGATTTAATGCAAAATTTTTTCTCAAATAATTGTGAAAATTTACTACCAATTAATTTTTTACTTATGTTATCGGATAATCCCAAATGTCTTTTAAGTTACATCAATATTTATTTTATTGCCTTCAAAGATTCTCCCCTCAATACATTTTTCTTAGGCTGATTGAGAAATAGCCTTCAGCTGCTTCAGTAAATTTGCTTTTATGAGCTCAGCGCTAACTGAAAATGACTTCATTAAGTAGTGATTTATGGTTCGAGAACAGGCAAAAGTCAAATGAGGTAACATCAACAAAATATGCTGATTAAAATTTTGATTCAAAACTCTTGCATAATGAGATGGTTAATTGACGAATCTGGTCGTTTTCGGCGGACATTCTCACGCTAGCGTTTCATGACGCCTAAATTATGTTAGTTTGTTTTTCTGATAGGAATTTGGAGTATACCACAACGCGGTAATTCAAGAAAACTCAATTGCATACATTTTCCACAGTATACGAGTAGTATATTACATTTTAGTCTCATGCAACTTTTTAGATGTATACAAAATATTATGTTACTTTTAAGTGCTGAGCGACCGCTAAGTCGCACTATCTTATTCGTTTGCAATTTATTGTCGCATATGGTTTTTGAGTAGACAATTCACATACCAGTTATACATACGATTTTTTAGTCGCAAACGATTTTAAGTCGCTTTGTATTTCTAAACATTTTGAGGCTATCTAAGTCGCATACTTCTTTTGATTTAACTATTTAATTATGTCGACCTTTTAATCCAATACGACGTTCTAATCAATTACGATATTTTAGTCGCGTATTACGTTTTAGTCTTTCTGCGCTTTAAAATTTCTATTTGCATGTGAAGCGCCTTCTTATACGCTCTTTTCAATGCAATAAACCGCAGCTTTCTAGCTGCATTAGTTTTTTCACAAATTTACTTCAAACATGGAAACATTGGCAAAAAAAAAAAAAAAAAACGTACAAAAAAATCCAATGTGACAAACTTCTCTGAAATTGATCAAATTCGCTTGAAACTTATTACTCGAGGATTTTTAGAGTCGCTGATTACGAATCAGGTATCAGATTTTAAAAATACAAAATGGCGAATCCAATATGGCTTATGAATTTTTTAAAAACTCGTCTGCCATATTGGACCCGACATTTTAAGTTTTTAAAAAATGTGACTTTAAATTCATAATCAGCGACCCCAAAAACCCCTGAGCAACGAGTTTCAAGCGATTCCGTTCAATTTTCAAAAAACTCGTCTGCCATATTGGATCCGCATTTTTGAAATTTTGAAAATCTGATACCAGATTTGTAATTAGCGACCCCAAAAACCCTCGGGTAAGAGGTTTCAAGCCATAAAAATGTTCAGGCGCATCAAAATTCACTTCTTAATTTCAAAGTCGTTTTTCTCGAAAACTTATTTTCGTACCGTAGGTCACTTTTAACTTTCCTTGTCACGTATGTTTTTATAGTGAAATGAGTCGAAAAGAAGAAATTGTCAAAAAACTTATTTTTAGCGCCATTTTTCCAATATGGCGGCGCGAGCGGCAAAAATACGGAAAGAGCACATCGAAATCTATAAAATTACCAATTTTCAAAATTCCCGGAAAACTTTCCTGGTAAAATTACCAGTAGTAGCTAGTAGCGGCAATGCTTTCAAGATAGGATTGATCATTCATTCATTAATTTTAAAGTTTCTGCAGAATTGGAAGTTACCACGTCAACATTTTAAATACCGCCTACTATTTGTTGTAGTACGTGTTTGTTTAAATGTTGCCGTACCAAGTTTTTAAATTTTTCAAACTTGTAACTCTTATGAAAGCTTACACGCTCACTTTCGAAGCTCTCTCAAATTTTCATAACATTTTTGTTTGTGCCATCAAACGTCTTCACCCCGAAGTTAGAAAAATTTATCTTTAAATTAGCGTTACTTAGTTTCTATTTCTATGGGATGTATCACGCCTGCTTAACTAATCCCAGCCAATTCAATACATTACTTTTTTGGAGCTTGAAATATTTGTGTATCAATTAAAGTAGCTTTTCTTGAATAATATTATAAAAAATATACTTTTTTGTACGGGATGTACCACGCCTATTTTTCCTGCCTCACGTGTTTTCAGCTTAAACTTTGCTTGTGTAATAAGAACTTCTCATACATTGATTATATTCACTTTGGTACATCACTCATAAAAGCGTTTTATATTTACCACATGTAAAGGAGGTGCCACGCCCACTTATTTTGTTACAAACAACAGTTAAACTCAACGTCTTTCGTTATGAATAGTAAAAAAGCTTTAATTATTCAAGCATATTAACATCAAAGCATTATATGTATTCCAGTCAAATTTGGTCGAAAGTAGGTGTATTTGACTAAAAGTCGATAAATCAAAAAAAAAACTTAAGAACAATTTTGCTTCGCTTTCCAGTTTTAAGACTTCTATCTCCAATTAAATTTACTTACGAAAAGACTGTAATACAAAAATATTATATAAAATTTCATAAATTAGTGCTCCATTTAACCAAGGCTATTTTAATAACATAAAAATTGTTGCCTACTTCTTGGCGCACATAATTGCAAAAGTTTTTTCATTAGACTTTTGCTTCCTTGTTGCACATTTCTTTATTTAATTTTATTATTTTTATTTTACTTCAGCCTTTGGACAATATAAAACCAAAAAATTAACCGAAGGCAACAGTTGAACAACAGCAGCAGTAATAACAAAAATAGCAACAATTATTTTTATGTAGCAAAACTATGGCAACACTGTGGCAAAATATGTGCCAAAAATACGCAGCGTAGGCAAAGTTGTTGCTTTTTTTTAAACAAATGCTTTTACATAAATCGCACAGTGGCGTATAAGTTTTCATGGGGGAGTGGGTATTGAAGTTTTGAAAAAAAAACTTCATTACTCGCTATTTAAATAAGTTGTAAGTTTATGCTTTAAGGTGTGAAGATTAAATTAACTTAACGCTTAACTTTTCAAGCTTTTTGATGGTAAAAAAAGCAACAGCTGCTGTAGCATATGATAAAAGTCGATGTTGCTTGCTGTCTTAAATTTCAGGTTTCTTTATGCTGCTTTGGATGTGGAAATAATATGCTGCATAGTTTCCCATAATTTTTTGTTTTTTTTTTCTTCCCCACTATGAAGTGTTGTACTTAACCCCATATTCTTTCTGTGTGCTGCCCCAAAGTTACCATATTTTTGAGCATATGAAAAGACTTTTGACTTTAGTGACTCACTCCTGTGTTAATTAAGTGCTTGTTGTTGGTTATACATGTGTAGGTGAAAATGTAAGGAAGCGTAATGTGAGGGTGGTGGTTATGCTTATGAATGCGTGTAATTTGCAACTGTATGGCAGCTGCTTGTTTATGTAAAGTGTTAATTGAGAACGAGTCCTGCTACCTGAAGTGTACGAATGTAAACAGAAAATGTAACCAAATTTATTCAGATATTTTTGTTTAGTTTCGTTGCTCAAGTTTTTATTTTGCAAAATTTCATTATATTTTATAATTGGATAGTGTATTTTATACAATTTGTAAGCATTCAAAAATATGTTATTCATAAAACTTTATTTCGAAAAAATTAATTTTAAAAAAAACTAAAATATCATTAATATATACATATAGTTTGGTAGTGGCAGTAACAAAATATAAACGTTTGGCGTTAACAACCTTAATTTGCATTTAAGTCAACATTTCCCCAGTCAACTGCACCATTTTGCCAAGTTGGGAAAACAAACCAAACTAAACGACGTTGCACAAACTTTGCTCAATGTCAACACTATTAGTAAAAGTGTTGTAGAACGCTCTTTTCATTTGCTTTCACTGCATCTTCTACAAAAAGCTCAAGTAAATTCAGTAGGCATTCCGTCAAAAAGTTAAAAAAAAAAATAAAGTTTTAAAGTTTCTGCATTTAATTAAGCGCACACTGCACTTCGTTAAACTTTCTTTCTTTCTCTTTCTCTTTTGTGCGTTTTTTGTACCATTAATAACTCCACGCGCATTGAAGTAGTTTTCATTTCCGGTTTTAGTGAGATTTTTTTTTTAAATTCTTTGCAAATTTTCAATTTAAAATTTCTTATCTCTTTTTTATTTAATGTTTTTTTTTTTCGAGAGAAGAAAAAAGACTTGTTTGCTTATATTCCCATTTGTACGCACCTTAAGCGAGGCGGAAAAATACATTAATAATTACTTTTTCTATGATACTGCTGTTGCTACTACTCCTACCGAATGCCTGCCACCCACATCCTACCGCAACTACGAATGCAGCTCGTGCTCCTGTCATTCTCTCTTCGCTTCACATCCTGTATTTCAAGCTAATTAATGTCAAAATATGCACAGTAACTCAACTGTAATGAAAAGCTTAAGTTTTTGTTTATTTTTTCCATTTGGCGTTCACGACGCGAGCCAAAAGTTTAACAAACAGAATTTGCCACGAATGAGCAGAGAAAATGATGAAAAAATTTAGCGCAATATAAACCGTCACAATCAGTGATAGGATTTCGTCGTTTACTGGTGAATAGTAGCGAGCAAAATAGTACACGTTTATCAGAAAACAAAATTCGTGTTTGCTTGTATGATATTTTAAAAGTGATCGATCGAAACTTATAACATATTTAGGGTGGCCCGCATATAAACATATTTTAAAAATAGCATTTTCACAAAGACCACTGAATTGATTCACATGGAATTTACACCACGTGGCTTTTATAGTAAGAAGCATAACTTAAGTTAAAAAACTTTTGCTCAGAGTGGATATTTAGGGTGGCCCTTATACAAATATATTTTTAAAATAGCATTTTCACAAAAGCCGGTCAATCGATTCACATGGAACTTACACCATGTGTCTTTTATATTAAGTGGAATAGCTAAGGCTATAAAACTTTAATTTAAGATGCATATTTAAGGTGGGCCTCATACAAACATATTTTAAAATAGCATTATCACAAAGACCATATAATCGATTAATTTGGAATTGACACCGCGTGTCTTTTATATTAAAAGTTATAGCTTAGGCTACAAAACTTTTGATTAGGGTGCATATTTAGGGTGGCCCTAATACAAAAATATTTTTAAAATATAATTTTCACGAAGAACGGCCAATCGATTCACACTGAATTCACACCATGTAGCTTTTATATGAAAAGGCAAAGCTAAAGCTACAAAATTTTAATTTAGGGTGGCCCTCATACAAACATATTTTTAAAATAGCAATGTCACAAAGACCATTTACTCGATTCACATGGAATTTACACCACGTGGCTTCTATATTAAGAATAATAGCTTAAGCAATAAAACTTTTATTTAGGGTGGCCCTCATACAAATATATTTTTAAAATATCATTTTCTCGAAAACCTCTTAATCGATTCTCATGGAATTTACACCACGTGGCTGTTATGTTTAGAGGCACATACTTAGGGTGGCCAACATACAAAAGTATTTTTTAAATAGAATTTTCACAAAGATTTCATAATTATTTCTTAAATGTTTCTAATGGTCTTCGGAAGGTTTTTGCAAAGTTTGGTTTAGAAAAATGGGTCAAGTACTGGACGCAGATGAATGGGACTTGATATAAAAAGTCCTCAGTTTTACTGGAAAAATGAGCTGTTTCGCTTATACTTATATTTCATCGCATGAGTTCATATAACATCCGGAACAACTACCGGAAAGGGCAGGACAACATGTGCCAGGACAGCTAGTCTACTTATACTATTATATGAATAGGTAAACTTTGTTTTTTTGTATGTAAAGGGTAATCTCTGGAACTACTACTCCGATTCTAAAAATAGAAAGCTGAGTACCATAGACTATATTTTATTTTGATAAAAATAAGGGGAGTGGCAACTTCAATGCAAAAGAAATGCTTAAAACGCTATATCTTGGCTCCTATGATTGCAAAAGTTTTTAAATTTGGTGTTGGGATGTTTATGTATAGGTTATGTTAAGTATCTCATGAAATATGGATAGAATTCGGCAACGGGGCGTGGCACATTCCATGCAACAAAAACACTTAAAATGCTATATCTTCGTAACTATGATAGCTTGAGTCTTAAAATTTTGTGATAGGATTTATATGGTCTATGCTAAGCACCTAGGAAATGCACCACGGGGCGTGGCACCTTCCATGCGTTAAAATACTGCACGCAGATGAATGGGACTTGATATAAAAAATACGGGTAAAAGTAAGTTTCACTGGAAAAATGGGCTGTTTCGCTTATACATTCCAACACATGAGTTCATACAACATCCGGAAGGCCTACCGGAAATTGCAGGACAACGTCTGCCAGGACCGCTAGTAGTAAATATTAGGAGAAACAATTCCAACATGGCATATATTTATACCGTATATATACCAATTAAGACAGTCATGACTGATGGAGTATGTGTTTACGGAAATTTTCTTTCAGATGGTTTAGACTTTCCAACTGAGTTCTTGACTTATATAAAGTGATTATAAATTATTTTTATTCTTCTTAAAAATTATTTAAGTTCTTCTCTAACAAATTGTTTTAATTCTTACGGTATATTTTGATTCGCAGTTGCCACAAAATACAACAAAACGCAATGTACTGATGTGACGTAAATGAAAATGAATGATATCCTTCGAGCGAAAATGTTATTTTAAGAAGTAATAACGGAAAAATAAAATCACAACTGCAGCATAGCTTGCGTAAAATTGTGGTTTAAGTATATATAAAAAAATATCCTTGCGGCCATAATGTAGTGACATATACAATGTAAGTATTGTTTTCTCAATTTTCAGCCTCAGAATATTCTGAAAGCTTTAATCAACTCTGCAATGTTCTAAGTAACTTATACTTTACCTCTATTGAATATAAAATTTTCTTGCTGTCACTTACTTACACTTCAATGCTGCTGACCCATACAATTGAAATAATGAATATGAAATAATGACTATGAAATAATGAATCATTTAGATACTGCCATAGTCAAATATATTGCAAAAATTAATCCGATAAAGTCAGATTATGTTTCATCATAGAAATTGCAAATATTCGTTAACTTTTTAAAAATCATTTTTTATATTTTTTTTTCTGGTCTTGATATAACTAAGTCATTATTCAACATAAAACTTTTAATAGTCTCTTCGCCTGCATTGAGCTATAAGCTTGGACTGTAGGTAGCAAACATGTGCGTGCTTATATATAGAAATGTTGCATACAGCATCCAGCATGCAGCAAAGTTTCGTTTCTAAAAAAGGATTTCATCTTTTTTTTACATAAGGATTTAACTATCTCTGATGCACGCATATGAGTTTAAATGATTTTAAGTCTTTGTGTGTGTGTGTGTGTGTGTGTATATAATTGTATGTCTGTGTTACTAAAACACATATAAAACTAATATGAGAGCTATGAATATTTATGGCAATATATTGGATTTTGAAACAAATCAGTAACTGTGTCAGGGACTGTGTCCATTGAATAACTTTTGCATATTGCAAAGAAAAGCCGCAAAAATTAAAGTTTTTCATTGCATGTTGCAGAACATGAAAATGTTGAAATAAATTTGCAACGTATGTAACAATGTAGTGTATGCATACATTTATATAAAGTAACCCAGCAAACATTTATAGTCGTGGAAAAATCAAGCTTTAATCGGCGAGTTGATTTGTTTAGGAGAAACTGTTCGAGATTGCCGAAAAAGTAAAGTCGAATCATAATGTATTGAAATATATGAAATTTAAAAATAATACAAAGCTCCAAAATAACTCTGCTAGGAGAATTATGAATTCATTATCATAAAGATGAAAAATTGAAGAATCTTTCAAACGTTGACTGGGGTTAGTAGAGAATATTGCATAATGAATTCTTAAAGAACTTTGTATCTAGTCCTGATGTTGCAAAACTTTACAAATTACGTATTTTTCTTTAAGCTCTAATATTTACTATGCATAAGTTTATAAATTAACAAATAAAATATTCAACATCATTTAAGAGCACCAGCCGACGATCTGACAAGGGTTAAGTGGAGCCAAAAACTCAGGTCTTTTTTAAGAAATAACTTAGCAAATGATTATGAAGATAAATTTTAATCTTTAAAAATCCCAAAAGGTTAATATTTATGATCCTTAAGAGTTGCAATAAATTGCTTGTTCAATGCCACAAATCCGACCACATCGACAGCTAGTTCAAGGTATTTTCTTTAAATTAAATTTTGCACTAGAAATTTGCCTGAAAATGCTTCAGAAAGTTAAGTTGTGGCTCGAACAATTTAAAAAATTTTCTTGTTTTTTTTATAAAATTTTTTATATACAGACCCTCTAGGAAGTGATTGACAACCCCAACGTTTATTACAAACTGAGAAAACTTTCTCCTCACTATAACTGACACAGCAACCACGCTTAATACATTGAAGCAAAGATACACAGGTAAACACTGCTGGGGTATGTCACACCCCACCTCATTGACCGCGTTACTAGGAAACTTCGAAAGAGTATAGGTAAAAGCTCTGAAGAACTGGGGAACTACAAAATAAGGCATGATATTTTGAATGCTCTCGAGATAAAGGCGGGAAAAGAAAATATACATGCGCCGACAATGGGTTAAATAACTAAACTAGTTTTGAATTTTAAGATTTATACAGAATGTTACATTGCGCCTGATTTCAATTTGAAGTAAATTTAAATTATTTTAAAGTTGATACAGCAATTACTGCTGATTGGTGCAGTACAATTTTTTTACACTCTACGCTCCTTTGGCTTACAGGTCGATACGGTATGAAAGTTTTAAGCGTCTTTCCTAGCTATGTAATAAATAATGTACTTGCAATGATTATTAATATCAATACATTTCAATTGCATTGATTATTTTACAACTCTGACCTACATCAGTTTACGAATAAATATAATTTTAACGAGACTTTTGCATTATTTTCAAATAAAGTGAAATTTTTAAAATTTCAAGACAAATAAATCAGCTTAGCTTAAAGCAAACCTTTTTAAACAAACAACAACAAAAATACTCTCTCTACCGAAACGAAAATTTTCCACAATAAAATTTATTACGACGTTAACGCCTGTTAAACGCTGCTGCTGCTGCTTTTAATAAAAAAAACAAAATCCAATAGTAAACTTTTTGCAGCATGCAGTAGAAATTCACAGTGAATTATCAGCTTAAACTTAAACGAATTCTATAAAAGAAATTAAAAAAAAAAAAATAAAACATAAACCAAAAGACCGTTCAAAACAAAAACAACAATTAAAAGTGAATAAACTAAAGGAGGCAAAAAGCGGATTGTTTGTCTACCAGGTTTTTCGCTGATTTTGCAATTAAGGGCGTAAACTTGTGATGCAACCCAAACAACACACAAACCGTTGGTTGAAAAGACTACGGACATGTTACGCTTAATTTCCAGCAAACAGCTGCATTGACTTTTAGTGACCAAATGTGGGTGTGGCGCAGCAGCTTTTGCAGTATAATAACATTGCACTGTAGTTCGATAGCATGTACAATTTAAATAGAAATTAATTATTTTCAACTACAAAAACGAATAACAATATTTTGTGGAATACCATATCAGCATTTGCTGCAAGACAAGCGCTGCCAACCTTATTGGTTTCACTAAGAAGATACTTATGCAGATGATGAGATATTGTGGCACATTGCCAATATCTTCAGATCATCAGTATTTAAGTTGCAACTTTGCCAACTGCTCTGATTTCAAAAATGCAGCTAAAAGTCTCACACGTTTATCACTCAAATTGCTTTCAAAAATATTTCCTTAAAGAATTCTATTTATTTCCATTGTTTCACTGTGCGCTGTATTTTCTTCATTTAAAGTTTTTATTTTTGTGAAATTTTTGCAATAAAATATTAAAGTTTTTAAGCTTTTCGCTTATTTAACAAACGACTTAACTAAGAGTTTTAACCCGGCATACGAAGTTTAATCGTTGACGTACTTTATCCTTTTCTGCTACGGACGCATAAATATCGCATTTTATGGATTTCCGCAATAGCATACTGATGAGAAGAGAGGTGAGCGTAAGAGAAAAGGCTGCATGCCCGTCCACATCCTGTTAAAAAACCAATGCCACAACTTACAATGCTATGCGTGTATGTAGGTGTTTTTGCAAGCCTTCTGTGTGTGTGTGTGTGAGCATGCAAGTGTGTAAGAGTGTTTGTGTATATTTGTAGTTTTTGTTTTTTTTTTTTTTTTTGGTCATTAAGTACACATGTTGCGGCGTTTCACAGCACCGCATAAAATTTTATTACTCAGGTAAAACATTGGCAGCAAACCCATGCAGCAATGACATGCAGTCGCGCATGTACGAGTGTGTGTGTGTGTATGTGTATGTGTTGCTTATCTATGCGCGTCTTCTTTGTGTTGGGTTAGGTGTGCTTGTGTGAATATTTGCAAGAGCATAAATTTTTAACGTTTGGCATTTGAGCTTAACGTTTATTTGTAAATTGTTTGTTCATTAGGCGGGTGTGAAAAGTCTCTTGAATTAGTTTCAAGCTGATGGCTGGTACTGGTATTGATACTTGTATTGGTATTGGTGCTTGTACTTTCACTGGTGCTGCTAAAGGTACAGTTACTGTTACTGTTATTGTCATTGCTAATTACTGATACTGTTACTGTAACCGATACCGTTACAGTTGCCGTTTCCATTGCCGCTACTGCTACTGTTACCGTTACCGCTACCGTTGCCGTTAACGTTACCGTTAACTTTACCGTTATCGGTACCGTTACTGCTACTGTAACCGTTACCGCTACCGTTACCGTTAACTTTACCGTTATTATAACCGTTACCGTTACCGTTACCCTTACCATTACCATTACCGTCACCCTTACCATTACCATTACCATTACCGTTACCGTTACCGTTACTGTTACCGCTATTGCTTCAACTGTTTGTTAGTCAGACAAATTTTTAAAATTTTTTTAAATTTTTTTCGAACCACTCTGTTTCGCATATGTTGTTGTATGCATGCCTATGTTTAGCATGGATTTTGAAACGCATTAAAATGCAATTCTTAGGCTTAGAACTGAAAAAATTTTAAATTGCCATCCTTCGCAAAGGGCGTGTACGTCATAATTCAAATGCATGCTAGCATTCGGGTCATATACCATGTATGTATGTGCATTGATTGCAATAAAATGTTCAATACACGCCGTTTTTTCGCATTTCCCATAAGTTAAGTGAAAATTAATAGAAAGCAGTTAAACATAAAAAAATAAAATTTCAAATGCAGAACTGTTCAATTTGTGCTTCGGTAGATTGAAAACAAAATGTCCTTAACATATAGAAATTAATTGAATTTTTATTGCATTTTATTGTTCTAACTACAACATTTTACGCGAAAGTCAACATCAGTAAAATGTTCATCACGAGACTTACTGTATGACTCAATCTTTTTGAGGTAGGTTTAGATGATGAATAAGATGAATAAAAAAAAAATAATTATGCAAAAAAGGTCATTTCCGTATATACAATTTTATATAAATAATAAAGATATACAACTCTCAAAACAAAATGAGCAATCAAATGAGAGTACAAATTGAGCTTGATATATAAAAACTTACGTTTAAAATATAGCATATAGCCGTTTAAGGCTGAAGGCACTTCAGTCATTGTCACTCAAAAATTTGCAGCCGTATCAGAATTTTTCCAATGAAATCTACAAAAAAAAAAATATAAGTTATAATACGGTATAAATATTTTTTTTTTATTTGAGGTCAAACATAAAAATTGCATGAATTTTGATTTGGATCTATCGGTTTTTTTTTTGGCAGCAAAAGTAAACTTTAAAAACTTTTTTAAATATTTTTTAGTGTTTCCTGCTATAAAAGCAAAAACTTGTTTGTATACATCCCAAGTGAATAATTGCTGTTGACTAGCGTCATACTTTCGAAAAATAGAGCATTAGTTTTGTAGAGTTTTTTATTTCTTTTCACAACAAAAACTTTTTTAATACATTTTTTATAAGTTATGATAAAAACTAAAACTAAAAGATTTAAATTTGGTTTTGCCAAATGCATAACTTTTTTCAAAATGTCAAAAAAAAAAAAAAATGTGCATTTTTAGTTTTACTGTCCTGCGTTGCTTCCTTTTTAGTGCCATTTGCCAAACATTGAATAAATGCAACTAAAAACTTTTGCATTAAAACTATAGCATTTGCTGTTGTTGTGCAGTTCATGTGCTTGCAGTAACAACATTTTTTATTCATCTACGGAAGCTCTATAAAAATATTTATTTTTATAAATAATAAACTACATATTGATTTGACTAAATTTATGTACACATTGTGCCAACACTAATTAAGCAAACACAATGAAAATTTTCAAAATTTTATATTCCATCAATTTGTATTTATTTAAACGCTTTATTGAATTAACTTAGTGATATTATATATTAAATAATTTTAATGTCAACTTATGCAAATGCAAGTAATTGCTGTCTAAAACTTGTCCATTGTGTCCTCACAGAGGACTTTCAAAAAACTTTTCCAACGAGTATTTTAATTTTTGCCGATTTATGAATTTCCAGTTCAAACAATCATTTCCACGATGTTTAAATAAATAGTTATTATGTTATTTTATTTCCCAAGGCCAACAACATTTCTTTTTTTTTGTGAATAAAAAAATACAGCACTTAAATGCAACCTGAAGAAGATGACAGAAGAAAGACAAGAAAACATAACAAAGTAACAAAACGTGAAACTTAGGATAAAGAAACTCTTTGATGCGCTCAAGGCATGTAACTTAAATAGTCTTACACTCACATTGTTATGAAAGTTACATAAGTAGTAGTAAATATGCATTTATGTTTGTGTGGGCACACATACAAACAAAAAATGCATGCCAAAATAAAGTACTGAAAGTATAAAGACTGAAATTTTCTGCATTTGATTGTTATGCAAATACCAAAAGCAAAGAAGCAGCTACACACACACGCACATGAATAAGTATATCTATGTATACAAGTATATGTGTGTAGGACACAGCTGCCTAGACAGAGTATCAATCTGTGCATTCTATTTTCAGTTGTAACAAGATTTTTTTTACTTTTTTCATTTCGTTGTCTTGTGAATGCACTTAAAATTCCGCATGTGAAACCAAGACGAACAGAGAAAAAATTGCAACTCAACTCGTTATGGTAAGTCAGGTCTTACTTGGTTACTTATGATTTTGAAAATATTTTTTTATGTCGCTTAAATTGCAGTGAAGAAGATTTTTGCCACATATTATGTAGAGATTTTTTTTTTGATTACTTTTCAAATTTTTTTTAAAAGAGGTCAAACTATATTTGGGCGTAAGTGCTGCTTGACTAAGTAATTTTTCTTGAGTGTTAGCAGAAAGACTAATAAATTTGCGCAAAAACTCTAATCTAGCAAAAACTTACAGACGAAATGTTAAACTATGTGATAGAAGCTACGTTTTTATTTTAAAATTTAGTATTAATAAAAATGATTTTAAATTTTTTCAGTTAATCTCACATCAGACAAATATGTCCTTGCTAAGTCAAACGTCAACTGCATTTATAGCGCTAGGTTTTAAGTTTCTAAAGACGTTATATCGCAAACCGTGCAAAATATTGTGATATAATTAGGTACACGGATACAAATCATACATAACTTAAATTGTATTTAAAGGGGGTGGAATTGAAAAAGTGGGCGTGTTACAACAATTGAAACAATTGGCACATGCCAATTTCATAAAAATTTTAGGGACTGAAAGCAGTCATCAATACAAACTACGTCAGTATACTGGAAAAACTCTTAGAAGGGCGTGATACAGCCCACAATCTATATATAAATGCGCACCACTTTTTCTCAGCCATTACACAACATACATAATCGCTTAATTTTTATTTTTTTTTGTTGGAAAGGTTGTGAAATGGAGGGGGGACATGTACATATACTTATTTTTTCAATAGTAGGCGGTACCATGCCCCTAACAGGAAAAAACGTTTTCACGGCTAAACTAATAGACCGATTTTAATAAAATTCGGTTTGAAGATAGAATGAGCCCTAAGATAGGTGATCAAAAACGCTGATTTCTTTAAGAGGGCGTGACACCACCCTAAATGTGAAAAAATGCTGAGCCGCTCGATCGATTTTGATAAAATTTGATATGGAGATAGATTGATTGTCGAGTAAAAATTAATTTTTAATAGTGGGCGGTGCCACGCCTATTACAAGAAAATGCGTCGTTTTTGTTAAACTAACCAACCGATTTGGATGAACTTTTGTTAAGGTTCTATACCTTTGAACCCTGAATATGATTTCTAAAAACTTAAATTTTTTTTTAAGTTGGCGTGGCAGCACCTCTTACAAGAAAAAACATCTTCACTCCTAAGCTAATGCACCAATTTTGATGAAATTTGGTTTGAAGATAGATTGAATCCAGAGGAAAGGTGAAGAGGTTGTGAGGAGAAGCAGTGTAGAACGTAATTTTTTTTCCAATAGTGAGCAGTGCCATGATTTAAACAAGAAAATACGTTTCCACGACTAAAATTATGAACCGATTTTGATGAAATTTGCAACAGATTTAGATTGAACTCCAAAGGAAGTTATTAAGAGCTCTGTATTCTTAAAGTGGGCGTGGAACCACACTTAGTAGGAAAAAGCGCTGACACGATTGATCAGGCACACCGAAATTGATGAATTTTGTATGGATATAGATTGTATCCTGAGTAAAGATATTTGTATTGAATGGGCGGTGCCACGCCTCTAACAGGAAAATCAATTTTCACTTCTAACTTAATGAACCTATTTTGTTGAAATTTGGTATAGAAATAGGTTGAACCCTAGATAAAGGTATTTGTTTCAAAGTTTTTGTTGAAATTTGCTATGGAGATAGAGGCCCTTTACTGGAAAAAATGTTGTCTTAGCTAAACTAATCGACTGCTTTTGATGAAGTCTGACATGGAGATATGTATGCATATTGAACTTTAAGGAAGAGATAGGGATAGGGCAACATGATACCGTAACAATAAGTTGGTTGAAGTTCAACCAATGGGCGAACTCAAGTATTTATAAATGTTATAATAAGAGAACTAACAACGTATTCCTTATGGAATTTATTATGGCAGATATACTTGCTAAAAGGTTCTAATTGTAAAATGTTGGCATAATAGAGCCGGTGGGCGTGGTACCTCCCATTTAAACAAAAAACGTTTAACGTTATAGATAGTGTACCATGGGTGTACCTAATCTTCATAAAATTTAGAGTATAGATGTCAGTTACTATAAGCTTTCAGATTAAATGGATTTTGAAGGAATTTTATCAATAGGCGTGGCACCTACCATATGAACATAAAATAGTAAGCGCTATTTTCAGTGAACTATTGCAGCAATTGGTATGAAGCTATGCTATAAGGTATGTCTGAGTCAGGAGCATGCGCAATAGCACCAAGTGGGCGTGGCACCTCCAATACAAGTAAAATTCGCTAAGTGGCATATCTATCGAAATATGTGACCAATGATACTGAAATTTGGTGTAAGAGGTTTGTTTATGGAAAGTTATTTATGGAAAAAAATCGGACTGAATTGTACCAGTGGGTGTGTCACCGCCCTTAATTTTAAGACTTATTGCGGCATAGATCGCAAACTACACAAGCTATTATTCTAATATTTTGTATGCGTATGTCAATCACGAATTTATTTTTTTGATTCCAAAGTATACGTCATTTCCTTTATTTTTTCGACTTTTTTATCAATTTTTCAGCACTTTCGAAATATTTTCGACTTTTTCAATTTCTTTCAAATTTCTTCACTTTCTTTTGGACTTTTAGAGTTTCTTTCAACACTTTTCAATCTTTAAGAACCATTTTAATTTTTTTTTTTTTTTGATTTATTCATTCTCTTCAACCTTTTTAACATATTTTTAAAATTTATTTAAAAAAGTGCATTCAATGCAGTGTAGGGTATGTGAGTTGCGTCCTGGCTGAAGTTAACACCTTTACTAGTTTTATCTTCAAATGGTTCACTATACTCAACTCTGAACTGGCACGCTATACATCAGTTCGGAGCCAGATTAATCTCATATAAAATTTATTCAAACTAGTTGAACACCCTGTACAACCATGCTTAAATTTTATTTATATAAATAAATCGCTGTCAAATAGCCATTAAGTTTTCTTAACTAATTTTTTCACGTTGATAATTATTTACACCTTTTTAATGAATTGTATTTCCTTTTTGCTCTTCTACTTCATATAGTATTTGTCCTGGCCACTCCTCGTGACCCGCTGCTGACATTAACACTCACCGATCATACGGTGGTGCGCTATACCAATCAATCGCTGATAGTTGAATGCCGCTGTGCCTCGCCCGATATGATATTACATTGGAAATCACCTAAAGGTGAAATCATCAAGGAGCATAAAGGACGCATACACATTCAGCAGAGCGTATCGGGTGAGTGACCGACGACGTTGTCGTCGTCGTCTAGTGTGTGCAAAACATTACGTAATTTGTCTATAAAGTGTAGCGAACTTACGTGTAATGCAATTTTAATATTGAAAGATAAAAAAAAAAAAACTTTTGTATACCAACAGGAGACCTGAAGCTGTATATAACGCACATTTGGCTTGCGGACCATGGAGAGTGGACATGTGAAGCTTTTGCTAAAGGTGAAACGGACACAATGCCAGTGACGAAAGCAGCAGAAACTAAGTCCTTTGACCTTAAAGTCTATCGTAAGTTATTTTAACAGCTTGGAATTTGTGGTATACCCTACACTTGTATGTTATAACAGGTAGACACTATGAGTGCATTGACGTATACTGTCAAGTTGGAAATATTAAATGCAACTCAAGACATTAGAGCCGATTGTTCAAGACTCAATAAAAATTTTGATTCTATCTTATATAGAAAAGAGTGTTTTAAGCTTATTATCTTAGCTAAAAAGGAAAAAAATATTGAGCGAAGGAATAGAAATTCTAAGATTTTTTTGCTCAGTGCGTTTTTATTGAATATTGATATTTTTTTAGAAAAAAGTGAAAGAAATTTCTTGTGATTTTTACTAAAAAAATATTGACACAATAGTAGTGTAGCGTATACCAACGTCAACTTGACCAACCATATTTTTAACATAAAGCTCATGTTTCATGCTCATTCGCTATCACAGAAAAAATCACCTTCACCGATAACGCAACCATACTAACGGTCAAAGAGGGCAACAACGCTACCATATACTGTGAAGTCAAAGGTGAACCACAACCAAATATCACGTGGAACTTTAATGGACAGCCTATTAATACTGAAGAGGGTAAGCTCATTATGCTACAAGCTATACACAAAGATGATTTTTTTTTTTCAAAGAAAATTAAAAGCATTTCTGTGAAAAACTTGTCGCGTAAACCTTGTTATGGTGTAAAATAAAAGTCCTGTATATTTTTTCCCCCTCTTTTTCAACGCAGGTGGAAGTATCAGCAAATTTAAGCTGCTCGAAGATGGATTGTTCATCAATAAGGTAACGCAGAATGACACTGGTGAATATACGTGCCGTGCAATCCAAGTGAGTCCCATTACGTCTGACATGCAAGAGCGCACAGTTTTGATGAAAATCGAACGTGAGTATGAGTTTGATTTAACCATCTCTTGTATTTTTTCCTATTTCGTTTACTGATTTCTCGATTTATTTTGCGCTTGTGGAAAGAAACTTTGAAATTGCATTTCGTGTTCGCTGTGCGATTACCGTGGGCAGCAGCTGATGGCAACGCTATTTTGCAGCGAACGTACATCAAATTGCTTTGCACTTTGCTGTTGGCACCATCCATCATTCCTTTGAGCGTAGCTATTCGCATATTAGAATTTTTTATATTTTGATTCCTTATTAATGGCTGTCAAGCGTAGAGAAAGATTAAAAATTAATGAAATTTATTTGGGAAAAAAAATGGTGGAACATTAAATTTTACATGCATTCTGCGTATCTAGAATATGTGAGGTATTAAATTTTTTTTTTTGTTAGATTGAACTTTTTTGGCATCTTTCATGTGCGTGTGTTTAGTGAAGTACATGGTAGTTGGAGAAAACTCTCGATATTAACTGACTTATTTTAAAGTTGCTTAAGACTTAGCTGCAACCGCAAAATATACTTCTGAGCTTATCTGCGCTTTTTTGAAATAAAAGCTCGTTTTTTTTCAAGGTGTAATCCCATTCGGTTATATAATGTTAAGCGTAATAACCCAAGAGCTAGCTGTGGAAAGGTCGAGTGTATAAGATTACAGCTTGAAATGTATGTCAAATGATAGAGCTCATGAGCCTAAATATAATATATAGGGATGCTATGCCGAATCCCGTCTCAATTATGGGTTGCCACCTGTTTTTTGGGCCAAGTGTTTCAGAAAAATGTTTATTGTTCAAGACTTCAGCTTGATATGCATGTCAAATGATAGATATTGATGAACCTTAAAAAAATATTTCGAGTAATCTTGTCGAATCCCGTCCCAAATATGGGTTGCCACCTGTTTTTTGGGCAAACTTTTTTTGGAAAAAAGTTTATGATTTAAGATCGCAGCTTGAAATGTATGCCAAATGATGGACTTTGATGATCTCTAATAAAATATATAGGGTTGTCTTGCCGAATCCTGTCTCAAATGTGGGTTGCCACCTGTTTTTTGGGCCAACATTTTTTAGAAAAAATTCTATGGTTGGGCAACCCTATATATTTTATTAGAGATCATCAAGGTCTATCATTTGACACACATTTCAAGCTGAAATCTCAAACCATAAACATTTTTCCGATAAAACATATATACAATGAGGTTCAAAAATCGTGGCCGAAGAAAGGATACTGTTTCGGGAAAAAGTAATTGCCTGGTCTGTGCTATGATTTATTGATTTCATTAGCGAAGAATGGCGAAAGAGCAACTGATATCATCACTGTAGAGCACTGCGGCCGTATGATAATGAATTCTTTTGTCCAGCAAATGAAAATTTTGATCTGAGCAAAAATCATACAATGCACAATGAAACACTATGACATTTTTTTTGCGTGTAAACTTTCCAGAACACGTAAATTCGAGACTTAGTGAAGTCAACCGCTCACAAAAACAAATATCTTTTTTAAGATTCTATCTATCTCTGTACAGAATTTCATCAACAAATACCTTTCTTCGGCAACTACTATATCTACATTTTCGAAAAGTGGTGCAATGGCTCAACCGTGACAGTGTTTTTTGGCATTAGGGGATGTGCCACTCATTATCTTCCTCGGAATTCAAGATAACTTTACACCGCTTTCTATTAAAAAAAATTATATTCAGCTCTTCTCCTTTTCACAACCTACCTTTTCAACAAAAAAAACACAAAAAAATTCTAAGGGATTAAAAAGGTATGGGGCTGTTCTGTTTTCGCCAATATATGTAACAACCATATACTGTGTGTCCCATTTTAACTTACACAGCTGAATAAGTCAAAAAATTGCAAGTTATTCAAAAAATGTTTGAAATAAAAGTTGGTGGGTATCAAAGGGCTGATCCAGCCATGACCTTGACCTACATTTTCATGGTTATTTGAAAGTCAACTTTAGTTTTTTGAATGGAAACCCCTATTTTTGAACTTGGATTCCGGAAGAGCACAAAATTCTACGTTCAGATAGGTATTCATGTTAGAGGTCAAAGTGACCCCTGAAGGTCATTTCAAGGTCGAATTCCCGCTTGGAGCAGAAAAGCTGCAGCCAATTATGGCAAGATTGTGCAGCGGTCCAGCCAATGATTACTAGCTTTTCTGCACCAAGCGGGAATTCGACCTTGAAATTACCTTCAGGGGTCACTTTGACCTCTTACTTGACTTTTGACTTATTCAGTTGTATAATGATAATTTTATAAAAAGAGGTCGTTTTCTACAACGAAAATGTCAATGAAAATGATGCCGTGACCTAGAGTTCGCAAACTATCGATGGCACTATCGATAAGATGGATAGTCTTGCACTATCGCGACTATCGATGATTTATGACACACTATCGATATTATTGATACATATTAAGTTTTCATCTTAGAATTTTTTTCGTAAAAAGGGTAAGTGAGCGGTCTTCAACCACGGTTCGGTTGCTGTTGTTGTTTTAATTGTTGTTGTTTACGACGCTGTGGTTGTAGTTGTCCATAAATATATTGTTTTCAAAAAAAAATTCTTTGAATTAAATTTTTTACATTCCGGTAAAAAATGGGTTAATTTAAAAAAAATTTGTACAAATCATTTTCAAGCAAATTAATTGAGATTTCTTGTGAAAAAATTATGCGTTAATACCTAATACATTGTTTTGAAAAAAAAAAAACGGTCAAAATTTTACAAAATTAGTCATATCTCGAAAACTGTATAAATAAACTTCTAATATGTGTGTGTCGATTTTATGACCTATTAAATTGCCTTTCATATGGTACCCCAATTTTGGAAATCTATTTAGGAGTTCCCAACCTAAACTCTTTTATAAAAGTTATACCCGCAACTTACGATGACAATAGCTCCGAAGCTAGATCCGACCGACACTTTTTTTTGCATATTTATTTTTTGTTCTTATAGCGCTACTTCTCTTAAAAAAATTAAAAGAAATTTGGAGGATTTTCGCTAAAGTAAATTTGTTCTACCATACTATCGATATTATCGATGGTTAGCGAACTAACTATCGTTGGCTATCGATGGTCGCGACTATCGATAGTTTGCGAACTCTACCGTGACCAATTGCTTGGATACATAAAAAACTTTCCGAATATAGAAAAAGTTAATAAAAAATTCCTAGAAGAGATTTATATATTTAAAATAAATCTGGTCGCTTATGTGCAATTTTAACAACAAATAGACTTTTTTTTGAGTTGATGATAAAGAATTATTGTACTTCAGTAAAATTTCACGAAAATTTGGAACACTAATTTCAGGTTTTACAAACTAATTTTTCTTAATGATCTTTGTTCATTTCCCTAAAAAAATTGTCAAATTTGTAATTTTGTCTCTTTAAATCTTTGGGTCAATTTGTCATTAATCTTGGGATAAACTTTCCTTTTTGATTTGACCGATTATAAAGGAAGAGTTAAGAAATTAACGCCGAAAAATAATTAATTCTCCCAAAATGTTACTCTTAGCTTTGTGACATTTTTTTCATTAATTTTAAACAATACTTCCAAAATAATATATTTTTATCTCAATAATCTTATAATCCTATAAATTTTAAGGATATTTTCAAATTTACATTTATCCTCTTGCCTTAATTGTATGATATATGGATAAAAGCAGATATTTAATTATGAAAACTATAATAACATCTGTATGCGTGCTCCTTTGCACTTTATTAAAACTACTGGCAGTAAATATTTATAATTAAGAGGCTTTTAAGATGAAGATTTTAATTTAATTCCTATTTCATAAGATTACTTGCTATAAAAATATGTGTAGATCTATCTTTTAAACTTAAATTTCCTATCACTTGACAACTGATGAGATTTCTGCTTAGGCACTTGAAATCAGATTAAGAAACTTTCAAGTTGACTAAAGGCTAATTACAATGACAAAAGCATTCACATATTTACCAACAGACATAGATGTATGTATGTCAGAGCTGTAAGAAAACCCAAACTATTTAGAAAACACCCATTGCTATTACATTTAGTATTGATTTAAAGTTTCATTACTCGCCTCACCAATTACGACATAATTTTTCAAATCCTTTTACGTTTGCTGTCATGCACAAACACTTATGCAAACGGAATTTGTTGTTTCTGCAGAAAACGGAACTTTTAAAAAATATTGCAAATTAAAAGAAAATTGAATTCGAATGTTTTGATGAAGTAGAATTTAAGTTGAAATGGAAAAACTTTGTTTTCTTCAACTATGTACTTCAAATGCAGCTCATCTCACTCATCTGAGTTGAGTGCGAAACGTATTCTTATGTCAGTAGCATATCCTTGGTGACTGCTCAATACTTTCAGTATGACAAACCTATGTATTTGGGGGTGAAATGATATCAAGCAGGACATTTATATGCTGCTCTGAACAGCAGAAAATAACTTTTAAAATAAGTTTTAAGTAAAATAGTTTTTTTTTTATAAACGAAATAGACTTATAGTGATGATACTCGTATGTATAATCAACGTATCAAGTATCCTGTGGACAGCTGTATGAAAGCTTAAATTAAGAAAAGTTTCAATGCAGAGATTTTCTTTGTTAGATTGAAAATCTTTTGCTGTGACCAATTTTGTTAGATCTTAACATAAGTAACATAAAAGTTTTGAAAATTTATTACAAATTTTAAAGAAAGTTCGCAAATATGACTTTGTCTAATAGTTTTAGAATCATATCTTGAAAAAAGCATAAGGTGTATGTGATTTTAATATCCTGATATAATTTTTTAAGAAACAAACCGGACAAAGAAACTATAAAATTTTATTTTATTTGAAGAAATTTCAATTTCAAACTTTTTAAAGTAAAACTTCTTTCTTGGCACTACTAAGCTCAAAGCTTTTTGGATACGGAAGTTGTGTAATGGAAATGCATCACACTCTCTAATTCTGTGGACCTATAAATGTATGTGATAAGAATTAGGAATAGCGATAAACGCCGAAATTTTACTATTCAATGTACACTAACACCTTTCAATACCAGCTTAAAGTATTGCCGAAAAGACCTAACCTTATAGCGACTTACTTTAGGGATGGGGTTGATACAGGTCCGGATTTACCTTAGAGGCACACTAGGCCAGTATCTAGGGCGGCACGAATTTAGGGGCGGTAAATATTGGGAACTTTGAAAATTTTTTTAAGTGGTAATGCATTGGTGAGATGGTGAGTTGTAATGTCGTCCCGTAAACTACCTAAAAAATTTTGACAAGCAAAGAAAAAAAAATGTCCTCACTTTTGATATTAAAAATTTTTTTTTTCCATATTCACCAGTGAAGAAGGGCGGCAATTTGTGAACGGCCTAAGGGTGGAAAATTTCTAAATCCGGGCCTGGGTTGACATATTGTTTTTTATTATGTTTTTATGTTAAAAAGTTTATCACCTGCCTGTTAAATATCTTTCTACCATATACATGCAAAGTTTCTTCTCGAATGAGCGAAAAATAGTTTAGTGCAACACTTCAAAAATATGTACATTCGTCCCTGAATATCGTACAAAATTTTTTCCATAACTTCTGATATCAACTCATATTAAACATAACCGCTATTTTCGAATAATGTCCTTTGAATTGACAAAACAAAAGGCATTTGTATATCTGCATCGGTGTTACCACCTAGGACCATCTATTTGCATGAAAAAATCCTCACGAGAATTTGTAAAAAGTCTCCGAAATTGAGTCTGCTGCGATTCTCTTCAGTAAAACAAGCGGTAAATAAAGAAGCGTTTCCATGAAAGTGTCTGCCGAAAACCGCCATATTTGTGGAGAGACAACTCATAGATTTGTAACACGCCCGTGTACCATCACATAAGGCAATGTACAAAACTTTTAGCCAAATTTTTAACGAATGTAATCCACCAAGCAGCGTCTTCACCTTATTGGGCCACGTCTGTTTTTTTCTTATTCCTGAAATTAATATTACCAATTTTAGGAAGACGCTTTTATTCGGTTGAAGCCATAAAAGCAAATTCGCTACAAAAGCTGAATACATTCGCTCTACCAGCCTTTGAAAAATGTGTGGAGAACCAGATTAAGCGCTGGCATACCCGAGGTGGAGTAACTGTGGTGATTTTGTCACGTAAATAGTAGTAAAAAAATACATCTTAACATGTTTTAGCGAAAAGACAAACCAGTTTACATGTTGCAAGTGTTGCCAAAACGATTTTTTCGTTTTGAGCTTCTTTTGTGTAGTATAATAATATTAATGGATTGCCTAATTTTCAAAATGGCAATACTTCGATACTACAACTTAATTCAGTGTGGCTCTTTACTTACGGCAAGGGCACGAATTTGGTAATTTTTAAGTAACTGTACTCAGGCCCGGATTTAGAAATTTGCCGTCCTTAGGCCGTTCACAAATTACCGCCATTCTTCACTGCTGAATATGGACAAAAAATTGTTTCATATGAAAAGTGAGGACTTTTTTTTTTTTGCTTGTCAACACTTTTTTAGAAAAGCTAAGAAAATTTAAAAAAATTTTTTTAAAGTTCCCAATATTTGCCGCTCCTAAATTCTTGCCGCCCTAGGCACTGGCCTAGTGTGCCTGTAAGGTAAATCCGGCCCTGACTGTACTGTACTGTTTAGTACCGGTATTGATGCTTCCAATATATATTTCAAATAATTATTTTTTTATATCAATTAGAAGACAGACTTTTTAATCTGGCTTATTAGTACAGGTATGATCACCTATCGGTTTGTCTGTCTGTCTGTCTGTCTGCCTATCTATCTACCTGTCTATCTGTTTGTCTGTCAGTTTATCTGCCTATCTGTCTGCCTGTCAGTATGCTGATATAATTTAAAATTTTAGTGTGTGTCTATCTACATATATGTTCGTATGTATATCTGTGTGTCTACCTACGTTTTCGTATTATTTGAAATATATATTGGTAGCATCAGTACTGGTACAGTACAGTACAGTACAGTACTTGATGTTTTTAAGTAATTTTTCTATTTGTTTCGAATAAACCTAAGACATTTTCATCTACCTTCGAAACTCGTTACGTTGATCAGTATCCCTATTAAAAACTGGACGAAGACCTAATTTGGCTTTTTATGCTCAAATGAGAGTTTTGAAGATCACTGCTCTCAAAAACTGAAACGGCTTTCAAGAAGTTTCTTTTTTTTTTTGAGTAGCCCATTAAATTTTTAAGTTCTTTTAAAATGTTTCAATTTGTTATAAAAAATTGTACGCTAGGAGAAAAAAATCATGAATTAGCTTTGAAACAGTTTAGAATTAAATAATAAGCTTAATTCAAAAACAAGTAACTCATGAGAACGTATATAATTAAGACATTCTCGAATCATTTAAGCATAAAGAGTTTTACTGATTTTAGATCTATAAAAGAGAAAACCTTTAAGTCCTTCATTAAAGCTTTGAAAGCTTTGGTCTTAAGCTTCCATTTGAGCGAGTAAAATTTTTTTTAAATACATGCAAATTTTGCCAGAATACTAATCCGATTATTGCATTTTGTGACATATTGCATATAAAAAAAAAATATTTTATTTTCCAATGCAGATAAGCCCTTTTGGACCCACAAACATCATCTAAGCTTACAATATGCCTACATCAATGGAACGGTCACAATAAGTTGTGAAGCAATCGCTGAACCTCCAGCAAATTTCAGTTGGTATCGTAATAAGAAAAAATTGCGCAACGACCAGTACTATCAGATCACCGCTGAACCCTACATGTCTGAATTGACCATAAATGTGCACGATCAAAGCGTTTTCGATACGTACCGCTGCAAGGTGCAAAATAGTCAAGGTAACTTGGAACGCAATACGGTGTTGGAACAAGGTGCAAAACCACCAGTACCATTAGGTATACAGCTGCGCGGTTTCAATTCCAATACTTTTGATATTGTACTCACCACCGGACCTATGCCAGTTGTGCGCACACCAATGGATGTGAATGGTTTTCGTATTGAATATATGACAGACTATGAATTTCGTTCCAACGCGGGCAAATGGACAAATGCAAAGCGTAAGAATTTCGACTATCAGGATGGTATGTTAATATTGTGATTATTTTTGTTCTTTTGAATTATGATTTTAATTAATTTTGTTATTTTACTTTTTAATTTTTTTATTTTTTTATTTCTCTCTTTTCTTTTTACTTTTAATTTTTTTTTTTAAATTTTTTATTTTTTTTTTAAATTTTATTTATAATACAAAAAATTGTACTTTTTACGAAATTTGAAGATGCTATTTTGCTCGAATTTATTTCATATCCTGATATAGGTGCCACCTTTCTTATTGGTAATTTGGAGCCAAATACCACTTACTACACGCGTGCTGCCTCCAAGAATGTTGCAGGTTACAGCGATTGGACTAAAGTGGAAAAATTTCGTACACTCTCTAATGAGCCACCAAGTTCAGCACCAGCGCGCGTTGAAGTGCTATCACTAGCGCAGATTTTATGTGTTGCCATGACCGCTTTGTGTTTGAGCAAGGAGCTGTGTTTTGGGTTTCAATCGGTTAGCAGGATAACAAACAATTTGAAGCGATACTTGTGAGTCGGTGTTGCAGCAATGCCAACACTTGTGGTGTTGTTAGCGGGTGGTACGTGCGTATGCAAAACTTTAGCTGAGCCAGTGTGGGGATGAAGACTTTTTTTTGTAATAAATTGCTTTAAGTTAAGCGTTAAAAAGGGATATCTATGTTAATGATATGAAATTTAAATTAATATGAATTTTTAAAAAGAAATTGTAATAAAGTAAATTAATGATTTAAAACGAAAAAAACAGAAATTGTTGATTAGTTATTTATACTTTTGCTTTTTTACTTTTGCGTGTATTTTAAAAATAATTGGCAACAATTGACGATAAGCATTTTTATATCCATAAAATAACAGAGCTTTGACTTTACTTTTGATTTGGATTTAAATATAATTATTATTTTCTTGCACATTTGAAACCTCATGGCAGTACAGCGCAAACGGTTATAAGAAAAATACGAAAAATTTTTTATTAAAATTTACTTTTTGTTTTATTTTAAAAATGTTGTCAAATTTAATTGTTTCAAATATTTTAGCACGTGGTAAGGTACCTAGATGTATGAAAGTTGCTGCGATTGCTTTCAACATTTCTTTTAAGAGTTCGCCTCGTGGTTACACAAAACTAGGAAGAGAGATACAAATTATAGTTTTTGTGTTATATAGGTATGGATAATATATCCCCGGGTAATTCCACAGATCAAAAAAACCAAGATTTTTAAAAATATCTAGTGATTTTGATGGTAAGTTAGTTGTATGTTACAGAGTTAGTTTGGACTAGACTCACATAACTTTCCTTAACGTCTCATTTTTCGCAGCTTAAAAATTTCCCATTTTTTTTTTGTTTTTTTGCTTAAATTGCTGTGCCAGAATTAATAGCACCACCAAAAGTTGTGCTGTGACTGTATAGTAATGGTAAAAGCGACAAACAGCTGGATCAACAGCTTATACTCAGCTGTTGCAGTCGACTGTCGGCAATTGCTATCTATCAAAGCAATATATTAATTTTTTAAAATATTTCTACAGATCAAATCCTTTTCAAACCATGCAGTCGGACTGACTTCAAATTGCGAAATTTGTTGCCGATTAATTGTCTTGTTTTTCAAAGTAATTAAGGGAACATGTTTTCCCCCAATATGATTGAAAATCATTTTTTTCGAAAATGTTAAAAACTGGCGGAGTTATAGCGCTTTTTATGAAAAAAAAAAAACAAGGCTAATTTTCTCCAAAACCCTAATTTTTTATACGCTTAAAATTTTCTTGCGGATTTGTGTTAATATGAGAGAGAAATTACGTGAGTTTAATGCGCGCTAAAAGACATTTGAGGTCAGAAGATTTCTATTCCAAAATCGAAATGTCAACTTTTTTTTCATCATTGCCAATCCACTCTACGGTACTATTTACAAACCAAATAACAAAAAAAAACATTCCCAATTACTTTCTGTAAATCGTGCTTGCATTTTGCATACATTTGTTTTACCGTTATTTTCGTAATAACTTTTTACCATGGCAAATATAAAAAAATCATTGTACGCACATATAGCTTTTTCACAGAAGTACGTCAGCGAAAAAGTTATATGTGCGTACAATGTTTTTATAAAGTTCCCATGATAAAAGTTGCTACATCTAAAACTTGCATCTTTTTTAACATTTTACGCATTTTTCAACATTTTTTGACTTTTCTAATATTTTTTGAATTTTCTAATCGGACGAAATAAATGCATTTTGCGATTGTAATTTTTGTTGTTTTTTGCACTAACACTACTGAACATAAAAGCTCTGTAAAATACATAAAAAACAAAAAGGTAAATTGTTATAGGTTTTTAATTTTCTAATACTTCAAACTGCATTGCTGGCCATCATCTGGGAATTGTGTCAAAAGTTATTTTCTGACTAGCTTTGAGTTGCCATAGGACTTATATTGCTAGCGTACTTTTGTCAACTTTTGAGTTGCTACAAGGCCGATTTAGCACCAAATATTAATATTTTTCGAATTTTTAAAAATTAAATTTTTGTTAGTGTATAGTCAAAAAGTAGTTGAACGACAAAAGAGTTTGGCAACGAAAATGTGGAACGAATTAAGAAAGTGAACGGAAAAACGCTGGGAGATAAAAAATTTAACCATTAAAAAAACGGGCGATAAAAAAGTTGTACGACACATTAGTTGAACGACACAAAAGTTGTACGACTCAAAAATTGGACGGCAATTTATTTGTGTGCGGGATGGCATAACCCTAACATCGTTCTAATGCTTGCTTGTATCATCAAATATTCCCATACCCAGTATGATTGTATGTATTTGATAGAAGACTTCGCCCAGCATATCGTTTGAAAGTTTTTGGCTGTATGAGATATGCTACGCTCACTTATACAATTTCGCCTTCTCTTTGTTTTTGTGTCTGTATCCAAAAATATTACAAAGTGAAGTCACTTAAAATGAGTCAGTCAAATGACCCACTTCAGGTGTTGGTGGCAAGCTTCACAACATGCCGGCACTCTTCACTCATGGCCACCTTCCTCGTGCATTCATAAAGTGATGATGAGCCATTTACTGCCGCTTTTAACTGGTCGATCCACCTCATAGACAATCTTTCTCGTGGCCTATTACCCACAACTTCTCCCTGGATCACAAAAGTCGCTCAATAGCCACATATCCTCGGCGGCATACGTGACTAAAGAAGGTAAGGATACGAGACTGTACCAAAATGATAAACGCTGCTTGATGCCGAGTTCTCGAAGTATAGACTCATTGGTACGAAATTCAGTCCATGATACTCCGAGCATTCTCCTTCAGCACCACATCTCTAGGGCGTTTATCTTCTTCTACTCTACTTCCCGTAGGCTCCACGTTTTTGTGGCGTACATGAACATGGGGAATACAAGTGCCCGAACTAGCCGGATTTTTGTGGCTTAATATATGTTGCGATTCCTCCTTATTTTCGTCCTCATTGTCCATTCCGCCGTTGTTCGTAATAAAGGCTCCCAGATAAATATATGATTCTACCACATCACAGTTAACTATTTGTGTAGTTTCCTGAAATTAGTAAATCTTTATTTTTAAATAGTTTAATTTGTTTTCTTGTGTGCTTTATCTGCTCATGAAGCATAGGGCCTCTCCAAAACTTTTCCAACATTCACGTTCAGTAGCGAGTGTCTTTAGCAGTAAAAAAAATTTATTTAAATAGGATGTGCCATGCTCAATCTTGCAAGTTCGCTTCATTTTTGGTCAGTGGTTGCAGGTGTCTCCAAAATTGTCTTTATTATGGCTGGTTGCATTGACTTTAATAACTCACTCAGTGAATTTTTTGAAATTCTTTCCTATCTCTATAGACTTTTTCTTAAGAATTCACTTTATATATTTTTATTGTGTATAAAGAAAAGTGGCTTAAAGTATTCTGTATAAGTATATGTTATCATTATTTGTGAACTTTCCTTGTCAACTTAATGATGGCGGTGGTTTAGGTAAAACTATTGCAATTTATTATTATTTTTTAATAATTGATTTACTTTTTTTTATTTCAGCTCTGTTTTTATGTTATTTAAGAAATATTTTAAATCAACATTGATAAATATTAAAAGATCATTTTAGTAAGCGATTATATATTTTTTAATTGTAAAAGTTAAATAAAATTTATTAAATTCTTGAAAAGTTAACAAAAAACTCTTAAAAATAAAAAATGTAGTATTCAAAAATAAAAACAATATAAAACATACAACAGAAAATTAAGTAGTAGTCCCTAGACCTGTCCTAACATTAAAACACCAGAAAGAAAACTCGAAATCTTAAATTTTTGTAGACATTTAAGTTTTAAATTTAAATGGTGAAGAAATCAAAAATTTATTTAAACTTCTTTAACAAAATTAACTGAAAAATTAAGTGAAAAATTAGTGCATTTAAAAAAAAAATTAAATTGAATTTAAAAAATATAGTTTTTCGGAAACAAATACTACCAATCAATATCTGCAAAATGTTAGCCAAATTTTTATATGCCAAATTTAAGTGTAAAAATTTATTCAATTTAATTTATTAATAATATTGCAAATGAAAGATATTAAGTTAAAATATATTTACTCTGCAGTTTATAATAAAACAAAATTAGAAAAAGAATCTTTTACTAAAATAATATTCAAGAAAATAATTGAAAAATTTTATTTACATAACAAACAAACTTATAAATGTAGTCTGAATAACACTCTATAGGGATATTATTTTGTAAAGCAAAATTTAATAGTTCTTTACAAAAACAAATGTTTGTATTTCAACACAAATTCAACACGATAGTAAGATCCTTATTGATTCTCATGTCCTTATGCAAATTCTGTATAGATGTACACATGTTTATATATTGCTACATAAATGAAATTATAAAAAATAAATAAAAAATAAAAAAAAAAACTAAAAAGCTTATCAAAAAAAAAACATAAAAACATTTCGCTTCAATCTTTTACCAAATTTTACAAAAACTCCAGTTTTGAAGATTAAAACTTGGCCGTGGGTTAGTATCATCGCTCGATTTTTTTACTGCAACATTTACAGTGGGAATGATTATATCACCCCTACTCTTATGTTCTCAACCAACATTCAAGTCAAAATACCTGAAAGAAATAATTGGACTCCCAATTTAAATTGCAAAGAAATATATACTGACGCTTCAAAAATGGAAACGATTCGAACATGAGCCTTACCCTATGACAGTGGTGTATTTCAAGTGAAAATTTTAGCTGTCTGAAAGGTCTGCCCAATTGTTAAATTTTAATTTTTTGATCAAAGTGACAGATTTATCATATACATATGTAGTTACGTCGATGGCTTTAATAGTTTCTTTTGATATTATGGCCCTTGTCTCCATTCCTATCAAGTTCAGCTTAATCCTAGATTGCAGGAAATCATTCTGCAAAGTAGGAGGAAAATGCAATCTAAGCAAATACAGTGCAGTCGCGGTAGCGTGAACTATTTAAAACCAAGATTGTTCACTGTAGCGAAATTGTTCACGTTAGCCAATATGAAAATGTAAACCAAAATTTATGGAGCGCAGTCGCTGCAAAGTATTTTGCATCAAATTTTTATTCTTCATATCATTTGTTGCAACAAAAACTTCAAAAGAAACAAAGAACTTCTTCACAAACTATAAAAAAATGAAAATAAAAATACATAAACAACCTTTTGCGTATTTTATCTTGCTACAAGGTAGTCAATGCAAAATTTATTTTGTTCACGTTACCGCGTTGTTCACGTTAGACGGTGGTCATGTTACCGCGACTGCACTGTATTAGGCTCCTGTGCAAAGTGAGCTCATTAGCAATGAAATTGTAGATGAACTTGCTATGAAAGGCTCTAAAATTTATATAATTTCTGAAACTTTTAATTTTAATTAAGGTCAAAATTGATTCAAAACGTAAAAATTGAGATAATATGAGTCGATCAAACATGAAAACATGTTGTAAGTTGAGGGTAATCTGACCCTCTCTATTCAACGGCGTACCTTGGATGCTTGGCGCCCGGGCCGTACAAGCAATTTGCCGCCCCTCTCTACTGATCTTTTTTTTCAGCTAAAGTTTCTATTTACTAAACAAAATATATAAAGAAATTCTCATTATTTCTCAGATCTCAAAAACCCTAGCAAAATGAGATATTATTACATCTCAAAGGTCCTGCACATTTTAATTTTACATTTATAGTTTACTATAAAAGGTCTTGGCTTAAGTATATGACAACATATTATATTTATAAATTCTTTATAGGGGCTTATAAGAGCCATTTAGCGTATGAAGTAACAAGACATGTTGTCCTTTTAGTTGTCTTTCATGAAACTCGGTAAAGTATTGTATTTTTTTTAAGGTGTTTGAAAGACACTTTACAAAGACTGAAAAAAGAGTTGCGTATGAGTCTTTTTCTGCAAAATTATATCCCATTATTTCCCTTTTACTTACGATTTGTATGCCGATCTAGAACCCACGTCATAACTATCCATAACTATCCCCACCAGGCTATCGAAGACATTTGTCTTGGTAAAGTGCCTTAAAAAGACAATAAATGAAAAATAATGTGCCGTATTTTATTTATCTGCTTCTTCGCCATAAGTTTTTGCTTTTTGGCACAGGAAACTTTATGATCCATTACGTTTTAAGCCCGGTGTGTCATGCTTTATATCTGCTTCTTTGAAAGCATAGCAATGCCGTATTTATTTTGTTAAGAAAAATACTATTTCATTTAAAAATGTCCCCTATTTGCCGAACTTGAAATATTTTTTGTTCATTGTTGCTCGTTCATAATAATTTTTTTTTTTGGGTTCTGGATGGTACGAGTAAATACCTAGTTGGAAAGATAATGATTAATCCTTGAATTAACCTTGGAGTAATGTAAGCATGTTTATAGGAGGCTGTAGTTAATTTTTGCTTTTAATGGCTGCTTGAACTGATATCATGAAACATACACGTTGCAATATTTTTGGAAATTTATTTTAAGGACTGATTTGTATTGGTTTCTTCAAAAAAATGTATATTTTTGATGTATTGTTTTGCTATTTTAGCATTCATTTTAAACCACTTTGAGCCCACTACCTTGCGCCTTTGGAATGAAGTTCTCACAAACGAATAAACAAAAATTTCACTATATTTTTTACATATTGCTTCCATTAAGTTGAGTTCATTATTTTCTTTACGGTTCATTTTCTTCGTTACTAAAATCCGCTCATTCACGCATTCGCCACAAAAATTTCGGCATAAATATTGACGCATTCACTGAACCGCACAATAAATGCAATGCACTGCACTGCTATTTATTTTATTTACAGGATTTTTGCGCCCAAAACTTTATTTTTTACCACTTTATTTGTTCTTCCTTTCTGTTGTCTTTTCCTGGCGTCGTATTTATTTATTTATATTCTTTTATGCCATTATTTTTTGGCAGTTGAATTTTGTTGAAATCGAAATGCTGTTGCCATTATTTGGCTGCTTTTTTATTGTTCGACATGCGCTACACTTGAACTTTGTGTATATAAAGTTGGGTAGATCTTTTGGGTTTTTTAATAAATGTATTTTAAATATAAATAAAAAAAAAATTGATTTAAATTTAATATAAAGTAACGAGTGTATACGAAATCTTTCGATTTCCAAAAAATCTTTGCACCAAATAATAATTTAAAATTTTTTATTTTCTAATTTTCAATAAAAACCGTATTTTTCGAAAATGGTGGTGGCTTTTAGTAATTTTGAAACGATGAAAGGAAGGTCAAATCTTGTTATACAGTGATTTTTTTCATCTTGAAATCGATGTACTTCTATCTCCAGGCCCGGATTTAGAAATTTTCCGCCCTTAGGCTGTTCACAAATTGCCGCCCCTCTTCACTGGTGAATATGGAAAAAAAAATTTTTAATATCAAAAGTGAGGTCCTATTTTTTTTTTTTTTTTGCTTGCCAACATTTTGTTAGGTATGTTCCCATTTTTTCCCGCTGTGTAACTCTCACCATCACCAATGCATTACCATTTACAAAAATTTTAAAAAAAGTCTTCAAAGTTCCCAATATTTGTCGCCCCTAAATTCTTCCGCCCTAGACACTGGCCTAGTGTGCCTCTTAGGTAAATCCGGGCCTATATATCTCCTCTACAACATTAGTCTTAAAATATTTTTCTACTTGTGCCTTACTTTCTGAGTTATTGAGAGAATTAAGTTATTTTATTACGTCTGCATCAAATATGTTGTTTTAAGGGTATAGTATAAATAACTGATATGAAAAAGGCAGACGTCCTTACTGAGACATTTTTATTAACAGTAATTGTTAAAAAACAAACCCTATTAAATAATTTTATATTTTTCCAGAACATCGTTGGCTTCAGTATTTACCCTAGAAACAGAAAATTCTAGAGGCAGACGTGTAGGCCTTATGCATATCGAAATCGTGAATTTTGGTCGACGTCGTACAAAAATTTATTTTAGGGACACCAAATTTTTCCGAACGCTTTGAATTATGAGGCTGGAAAGCTGAACCTTTCACTTCAAAATCCATTTTGAATTATATCGATATATATCTTTCTTTTCTCCGATATATCGTTAATTAAAAATTTCCAGCTATTCTGCCGTAACATATCAAAATCTGTATGTCGACTTATGTGACAAATTTCAATTCTTCAAAATATTTGGACGAAAAAAAAAAACAAATAAAAAAAAATTTTACAAAAAATATGGAGGGTGATCTCAATCAGCATTAAAAGCGAAAAAAGTTCATTTAAAATCAAAAATGTTAAAGCAAAATGGTGTCAGATTTGGCGTGGAATATCCCATATACACAGCCTTGAATGAGCGAATAAATAGAGTAATAAATTTTTCAAAGCAATATATGCACTTTATAAGTTTTATGTAGAAATATACATCCTTAGCAGTATGCATCTTAAGTGGCCAAAAACATCTGCCTTCGAAAAATCAGCGGTAGAATTGTCTGCCTTTTCTTCTTTTATGTTTTTTATAAGTAAAAGTACCACTCAATCAAGAGGCAGACGCAATAAAATTATTTAGTACTCAATATTAAATATACATAATTGTAATATTGGCGTTGGTGATGGCAGATGTTGTTTCTATTGTTTCTTATGATGTAACGTTTACAATTATCGAAATCTGTCTGACGATTAAATCATTTAAGTTCGTATGTTTCAAAAAATTTTGAAAAAACTATTCAAATGCTCTTCAGCGCAGCAACAAAGACGTCTGCTTCTCGCATTTAAATGCTTTTATGTTTAGATACATTTTGTTAAAATTCGAGGCAGACGCGATGAAATGTTTTATAGTGACTTTTTTTACAATTTTAAGCGGTTCTCAATTAATAAAACTTCACGATTTTAAGCGTCTGCTGCATGATTACATCATATAAAAATTTCGGCTACAGGCTACGTAACTATAATGCTTTTTGCATTTCTGCCAGCTTAGTGAAATATTTTATTTCATTTTTAGTTGACTCGAAAATTTCTTTGCCATAAAGTTTTTAAGTTGATTAATTTTTTTTTTGTAATTTTTTAATAACTTATAAAACTCATAAAATTATCATAATACAAATATTTCATTGGCTTCTACAAAATATCAGTCAGGGTAATATAACAATTTGGCTCAAAAGCTGTACGGTGTACTATATCTACTGTTGCTCAATCAAAAGTTTTTATGCAATATTAATTTTTACTTTTTAGCTGCCGCATTTTGTGTTTTTTTATTGTGGTGGAACTGAATTAAATCACGCTGCACTTGGTCAAAGTTGAGTTTCAGTTTGTTACCATTTTTTTAATTTTTTTTTTTTAATTTTAACCTACATTACATATGAAAAACTTGCGCTTGTATAATTTTTGGTTTTGTATTTTCATGAGCCTGTATGCTTTACTACACTATTTGGCAGCTGTTGGCTTTTTCGGTCATAATTTTGGTTTAACTATACAATAGTTGCTGTGTCAGTGTTTCAATGTGGCCAATTTGCTAATGCATTTTTAATGCACTTTGTCATGGGTTAATGTGTGTTACTCATTCGTTATGCCGCATATTAAAATTGCTCTTAAACTCAAACAAAATGAAGTATTGCTTGGGCACTTTTTTCCAGAATGCCATTTTCAATTAAATATTCCTAAATTTTGCCGAAAGTACATAAAACAAAAATATGACTTTTTAACTTCAATTTAATAATTCAGTTTCATATTTTCTTGCTCAATTTATCAAACGATAACTTCAAATAAATGCAACATCGTCAATATGTTGCCATGCAATATATTTCTCTAAATATTATTTACTGCATTTCGTTGCAAGAAAATCATATTAGGAAAGTCTTACAAGAAAGTAGATGTTATGTGCCGCATAGCATGTTTCATTTACTCGTGCTCCACGTCGTATGACATTGCGTGCATTTTCCTTCAACATTCGTTGTGCTGTAAAGTTGTTGCATTGCAAAATATTACAAATTAATTTAAAAATATGAAGCAATTTTCTTCACTCATACATTTTGTGCACAACGTCTTGCATTTTTTCCCATCACACCGAAAAAAAAGACCATAATAAATTTGAAGAACTGCCTTCCTCCGATTTAGTGTAAAAATTTTCCTTAATCTAAGTTATTTTTCCTCATATTGATGAAAATATCGTTTTATTTAGTAATTGAGTCCTTTGAAATGAGTTCATGTTTCATTAAAGCAAGTCAAAGCTCTTCCTCAAATATAGAGTTTGTGGTTTTAGTAAAATTTTCCTTTGAAATAGTAAATTTTTCTTTAGGAAGAATTTTTGAGGACAACTTGTTCCTCATTTGAGTAAAAATTTCCTCAATCTAATGGAATGTTTTGTTTAAGGAAAATCGTACTCAGTTTTAGTTAGTTTCTTCAAAAAGAAAAATATGTCGTCGCCGGGATTTGAACCGAAGCTTCCCTGATCAGACAATGGTTGTTACATGCGCAGTTTAACAACATCTTTTTAGTATGTCTTAAAAATGCTGTCGGTGGCTGAGTTGGGTAAGATGAGCATCTTTGAACATTGGCATGGCGCAGAACACAGGTTCAATTCTCTGATCGGGGGTGACAGGTAAAAAAAAATTTAAGTTCCCCTTTGAAGTTTTAAAAACGTATTACAATTAAAATAAGAATGTCTGACAATAAGTAACCAACAAATAAGAAAATAGAGGAAATAGAAAATTAACAAATTTTTTTTGAAATCAACGAATTTATTTTAAGTAAATTTCTTTCATTTAAGGATACCTTCATCCTAAGAAAAAGTAAAATTTTCCTCAGTTTTACAACTTTGTCCTGACATTGAGTAAACTTTTCCTTATTTCAAAGCAGCAACATTTACTTGTACCAAAGAATCCAACTTACTTATTTTGAGGAACCCATGGCTTTAGCTCGCATTGAAGGACATTTTTTCCTTACATTTAGGCATTTTTCCTTAAACGGAGTAAGTTTTTTTTTCGGTGCAGTGATTTATAAATGTGTATGAGGCGTTACAAGTCATGTGGAAGGGAGCTGGATTTTGAGATCTACGATTTTTTTATTTTTGTTTTCTTTGGAAGCATGTATTTGACAAATATTTTCAATAATAATTCTTTAGGCTGGTTATATTTACTATTTATATAAAATTGCTTCAATAAAAATGGTTTGTAACGCTTTGGCGCAAAATATACTGAACCGATTTTGAGAATTTATTTTTTAAAACAACATTTTTGTACTAAAAAACATTATTGCATACTTAGGTTTTTAGTTTTTAGAGTTAAATATTTATTTTTTTTACGATTCAGTTTTTGCCTAACCTCAAACAAAAATTGGCGTTTGATTTTAAATTGCTGATGGTTATGCTGCTACTTGAGTTCTGTGTTGTTATTGTTGTTTTTTTCTCTACTCACTCGTACCGTTTGTATTTGGCTTCGAATTTCGAAGAATAAACATTTTTTCAACAGTTATTTTTTTGTTACTTTGAAAAGAAAATAAAGAATAAGATGTTAAGGAAATAACTTCACTATTAAAAAAAAAATAACTGGACTTGAATAGTTTCCTTAATACTAATAGTGTTCCTACAAAAGACACTTTCATAAAAAGTGTTCTTCTACAACTTTAAATGTTAAGTCGTTTGTCTTTCGAACTATTTGGTTGTGATACTTCATGTTAAAATTCTCATACTTGTAGTAGGGTTAGTAAATGCTGCCAACCAATCAATTGCATTTCAATTTCAATTCCAATGTTGCTAAGCCAAAATTGAAAACAGCAAAACCAGTTATATACATACATAACATGTTATAAAACACGTACTTGATATCAAATTCACATTTCACGAAAATCTAGCAAAAATCCATAAAAAATATACAACACCAAAACCAAATGTGCAAAAACTCTTCGAGTCAAAGGTGCATAAAATTCCACAAGGTACTCTCAAGTTATAAGTACAAAATCAGTTGTTGATCCTTTTAGCAACATTGATACCTTCTGCTAAATCAGTCTCACGTGCTTGATGTCACATTCTACGCGTGGAGTGCTTCATCCGTAGTGAAGTTATGCACCAATAAGAAATTGTGATAAAAAAAAAAACGGAAAACAGAAAATTGATGTTTGAAATCTTTGAAACATTAATAACAACACGAAGTAGCTTATATTGAAAAATAAAAATCAGTACTTATATGGCAACACTTGTTCACGACTTGCAACTTTTGACTGCAAGTTGTGCACTATACCACCGTTGAATGGTGGCGTGCTATTAATATGAAGGATTGACGTTGCATTAAATTTATGCTTTTGAATTGTGTGCGTGACGAAGAAGTAAAGTTTACGATACAACATACTTTATACTGCATTATCTGAGGATACAAATATTTAAATTTAATGTACATGTATTTAATTGTATGTGTCATTTTTTTGCTACTAACAATCTTACACCTTATTATTCAGTAAAACTTTATAGATCATAAGCCAATTCCGTAGAAACCTAAAAAAAATGTTGTACATGGTGGGCTACGATATTTCCCAAGCTTTGATTTGACGTGGCTTCACAAACTCTCTATTGGATTCATGTCCGGAGACTATGAAGATCACTTTAAAACATATAATTTCTGTATTTTAAACCAAGCTTGAGGTGCATTTTGGGTCATTGTCTATTTTTTGAACAAATAAACCCATACAGCCAACTACACCTAGAAGATTTTATTGAAAAATCACAGGATACTCTTCCTTGCGCATAATTGCAGCGATGAGTATCAATCGTCCCAATCCATTTTTTGAAATATATATATCATTATTGAGCTACCAACTCTTTTCACTGTTTATCGCAGCTGATTTATTTGGCTGATATTTGGATCTTTAGTCCAACACCAAGTACACCCATGGAGCTAGAAACGATAGATTTCAGGCTCATTAATCCAAATTACTTGCTTAGGCATGTATTGGACTAAAAATTCAGACACAACCCAAACAAATCAAGTGCGTCAAACAGTGAAACACGGTGGTACACTGAGAAAAAAATCAACTAGGACCTGGTTAATTCGACTAGGAGACGTAATGTTATGGCGTCGAGCTAAAATCTAGTTAGTTTAAACAGAAATTTGAATAAAAATAACAAAAATGAATCTAGTTAATTCAAAGCTATATGTATGGCTAATATCAATTGAAGCTTGTTAAAAATATTAGCCAGGAATCTATTTAAATTGACTAGGAAATTTGAAAAAAAAAACCAAAGCCACTTTCTCTTTTATATTACTGGCCATTTCTAAGACCATTCCCATCGATGGACACCTCTCTTGTCCAGATTGGACCAACTTTATTTAGTTTCCACCTGTAGGTGGTAAGCGCTTTTTCGTATGGCATAGTAACTTTTTCTTGAACAGCTCGGACATCCAAGCCCGAGGTTACTCATTTTATTTATAAGCTCTATTTCTATAACCACTTTATATCAGCACCCATCATGAATTGACACAACTTGGAACCAACTTCAATTTCCCATATTCCCATATTTGCCCTAAATTATTTTATCAGCCTCTGCTACTGCGCCACACACAGGCGCCAGAGAGTCAGCCTGGCAACATTCACAGATCATTACAATTCTGAAAGGGAAAAAGTAATAACGAATCATAAAACATCATTTAGATTTCATTCAACATACGCCGAAAAATATGCAACATTTTCATAACAATGAAATTTAAATAAAGTTTTACAATTCGTTATTACTTTTTTGCTTTCAGAATGCTATATATAAACGACATCAAATTTATATAAATTTTTATAGAAAAACTCAATGTTTACCATCGTTGTAGTTATTTCCTCTTTAATTCATAAATTTTCTTGTTAAAAATATTGAAACAGAAAAAAGTCAACTGAAAGTAAATTAAACAGCCGTTTGTTTAAAAAATCGTTTTTTTTATAAAACTCGATCCAGCTATAAAAATTAGAAATCAACTCATCAAATTCCTTAACATGATGCTAAAATTTAGCAATTCAAAATTTTGATCCTCGAAATGTTTCAATTCCTTTTGCCAAAGTACCTACTACAAAATTTATTTTACATTCCAATTTCTTTAAACGAAATAAAGATTTTTCAATTCAAAATTTTCATTTCTGTTGAATGAATCAATTTCTACTGCAATGAAATTGAAAAAAATACGTTTCGATATTAAAATTTCTTTGAACTGGAATTGAAAAGTCATTCAAGCTTTGCTTGTTAAAAAATTTGATTAAAGCAAGATGTAAAAAGTGTTGCCAGCACGCAAAAAATCTGCTTTTACAATAGTGACATCTTTTAAGAAGAATTTTTTTAAAATGACAAAAACTTAGAAGAAGAAACTTAAAAAATAGCATAGCAAAAATGTTTTTACGACACTACAGAAATATGTTTAACCCTCAAGTTTAAGCTTTAAAGAATTTATTATAGAGATCAGATTGGTTATTTCTCCTGGGGATCTTGACATAGAGACATAAAAATATAGCAGAATAAAAATATAAAGAAATTGGACGACAAAGAGTATAACTCTCTCTAGAGATCAATGAGATCAATGTACATAAGGATATACTATATGTATAATCGTTGTACAAGGTCGCAGGCAAAAACTTAATTTTTAAAATTTTGCAAACATTTTTCTTAAAAGTTGGCAACATGCGACAAAATTCTGCTGCTGCTCCACTAAATTGTGATTCTTGTCAATATTGGCATCATCTGAAATCCATGTTGTTGCTATTTTCATTTTTTTTCTTGTGGTTATTGCTTATCCTCTTAACACCCACCTGACTTTGAATTTCAATTTCATTTACTCACATTCGCTTGGAATGCTGCTATAACGTGAAAAATTCTGAGCAACATAACCTACATATAGAGTTGTAGTCGAAGCAGCAGCAGCAGCAACATATGTTGTTGTCTTGTTTATATTGCTGCTAACTAATGTCTTGCTCATATATATAGTCAACAGAGTTAAAAGCAAGAACAACAACAACAACAACAGTAACAACAACAACAACACAAGCAACATGTTCATTGCTGCATATTTATGCTGCTTCTTATTTTGCTTGCGTGCCAACATTTTCATTTTTCATACTTTACTGCTTTGCAGTTGTTGCATGAGTTGCTGGTTTGCAGCATGTTTGGCATATCGTTGCAAAAAAATTCTTCAAGTTTCTGTTGTGGTATGTGTGTGTGCATGTGCATGTACGCATTTGTTATTTTGCACTTTCATGTAGATGTATAGAGGTTTGCATCCGTTTATTGCTTTATTAGCATTTTTTATTCTGTTGCTGTTACTTTTGATGTTGCTTTTGCTGTTTCTTTACAGCTGTAATACATCATGAACATTTATGATGTTGCTTCATTTGGCTGGCTTCACTGATTCTTACCTGCTCTTTTCAATATTGAACGTTTTTTGAGCTTATGAATATTTATTGCTTTTTGATTGATGTAGTTGGTTGAAAGTTTGCATTCAATCAAGTTACTTTTTGATGTTACAAGGAATTTTTTGCTTTTCATTTTCATTTGACCTGGAATGGTTATAAATTATGGCTTGGTTTGAGAATGAATTCTCTTTGCATGTTAAGCTATGAAGCCACAGGTGGGCAAAATTTTTGAAGCAAGAGCCACTTACAACAAGAGCAACAAAAACAACAATAACAACAACAACAACAACAGAATCAACAACAACAACAACAATAACAAAAATAATAATAACCACAACAACAACAACAACAATAACAACAACAACAATAACAACAACAACGACAACAACAACAGAAGCAACAACAACAACAACAATAACAACAATAACAACAATAACAACAATAACAACAATAACAACAATAACAACAATAACAACAAAAACAACAACAACAACAATTACAACGACAGAAGAAACCCCATCAAAAATTTAATCTCGAAGCCAGAAGCCAGTTCAAAAAATCCAACAAGATCAAGATGAATGTAAAAATAAAAGTACACTGATCGAACGAAACGAAAGAAGCTTAATGTGTGTATTATTGTTTCCTTGTTCGCTCGCTTTAGTTTTTTTTTTATGTTTTCCACTGAGTGGTGCAACAATAACAATAATACAAATCGCTCACTTATAAAAAATATCACAACAATAAAAAGGTGCGTAGTAGGGCAGATTGCTTGTGTCTCTTGATTTAGTTATTTGTCTTAATAAAAATTACGTGTTTGTTGCATAGAGCCACTATTGGCTCACTTAAAGTATTTTGCCCATCGTTGCACAAAGAAGTTTTTAGTTTACGGAACATGCAATTTTTTGCACAAATATATAAAGAAATGTTAAAATTTTTATTAAATGCTTCTGGGTAAATTTAGTAATATTTTTTCTGCGACTATCCTTTGATCAATGAAACAATAAAGTCCTGTAAAAAAGTGTAAAACTAAAGTTTACTCAGCATCTAGAAAATAATTATTTTACTCCACGTTTGATGTCACTCTTTTTTTTATTTCTACTTTTAATCAAAATCTGCAGCAAAAACATGATTACACAATGTTGATGCAACTTCAATAATTGATTTTTAATTTACGCTGCATTGACCATAATGAATTTTGCATTCTTTCACTGCTGCCAATTGGTTGTTTTTTTTGTTTGCATTTCGCTTGGAATTTCCATTTGGCCAATCAATGGCTTTTTCTTGCCTGATTGCATTGCAAAGCTATGGATAAAACGACACGCTTCAACAGAAATACTCAATATTCCTAATGAGATTCCATTTGTTTGCATAAAGATAAAAGTATGATGACTACTGTTGGGCAGCATTGCAACATCCTTTTTTTACTGATGTCAACAAACGCCATCCTTGAGTAACAGCATTCATTCGAGTAGTATTCTCAAGTTAATGCAGATTAAAGCAATAAATGTGATTGCTTTCGAGTGACTGCATACTGTAAGTAAGTAAGTGAAGATAAGATTTGAATAATCGTGCAATAAGTATCGATACTATTTTTTTGTAGAAGAAAAAATTTTAAACAACGTCTTGAATATTTTTATCTTTAACTCTGTACTAGATCTTCTTAATTTATCAGCTGTTCTCTGAAGCAAAATTTTGTTACAGCTTTTCTTAATCTTTTTTAATATTAACACTCAGTTTTTCAAGAGAGTATCAATCAACACAACTATGGACAAGTACATCAATGTTCATGATAGTTTTGCTGCCTTATTGCATCATTACGCTGTAGTCCCGCGTGACCAAGTGTTGAAAATAAAAAAAAAATGCAGCTATGCTTTTTAACAATTCACTTTACGCTGTAAATTTTTAATTAGTTTTCAAAAGAAGCAAAGAATAGCGAAAAAAATGAAATAAGGTTAATGATTGAAAATAAAATGTAAAAAATTACGACCAACTTCATTACGAACGCACAAGTCTTTTGTGAAATGATCAAAGTAAAATTTCTCAATCAGGCATAAAAAGTTTGAGGAAAATTCTACGACAAAAGGTTATAAAGAGATAGAGATATGGGGTCAAAGTTCATGCAATCAGCAGTGCAAAAATGGCTATCCTGATTTTTTAATTGAAATGTTGATATTCGATTCCATATGAACATAAAAATATCTCCAACAATTTTTTTCACGAAGTTATTGTGAATTTAAACTAAAGTTATTTGAATAAATCAATCGTTTTGAATTAAGCATTAACATACAAAATTTTGACATTGGAATGTATCAAAATAAATAGAAAAAAGCAAATTCTTTTAAATTATGTCATCGCGTCTGCCTATGATAAATTGTCTTAAGAGCATAGTATAGAAAACGAAAATAAAAAAGCAGACGTCCTTTCTCATATAAAAAATAATAAAAAAGTATTAAAAAATTTTATTTCATTTTTCCAGAATTTCATTGTCTTTTGAATTGCTCCTAGAAGCTAAAAAAACAAGAGGCAGACGTTTTAGTCTCTGCTTTTTCAAAACATATACATATATGGTATATACTATGTGTATGTTGATCTGTATGAAGATCTGTGTTATAAATTTCAATTTACTACACTTCGGAGAGAAAAAAAAGAACTATAGAAAAAAAAAATTAAGAAAATTATGAAGGTTAATCTCCACCATTACCTAATAAAAAACAATTTTTCACTAAAATCAGAAGCAAAAGACAAAAGTTGTCCATTTGGCGTGCAAAGCACCATGTACACAGTCAGAAAAATAATATAAATGACAGAAAAAATAGTAAATTTTGCAGAACGAAATTGACATGGTATTGGTTTAAAATATAATGATATATCCTTAAAAGTATGCACCTTTAATATTCAAAAACGTCTGCCTTCAAGAAGTTAACGAAATTGACACTGCATTGGTTTAATATACATTGATATATCCTTAAAAGTATGCACCTTAAGTGCTCAAAAACGTCTGCCTTCAAGAAATTAGCACTGTAATCGTCTGCCATCTCTATTTTTATGTTTTTTTTTTTTTTTAAGTAAAAAACCAGTCAGCCCAGAGGCAGACGGCATTTAATCATTTATAAATCAACTGTTAGCTTGCGTGTTTGTAACGCATACTGCAATGCAGCAAGAACTAAGTGGCAGATGTCGTTTTTCACCTTACTTATGACGTAATCCTTACAATTACTGCCATATGCTTGGTAATAAAATCACTTAAGTTTGCAGGTATGAAAACAATTTAATAAACAATTCAGTTACTACTAAACACAGCAGCAGAAAGGCAGACACAATGGCAGGGCATTTTTTTATTTTTCAAACTCTGCCACATGATTAAATCATATAAAAATTACGGGCAACGGCTTCCTAGCTAAAAATAATAATGTTTTCATTTTTACAATTTATTTTTTAACAACCTCTTTCCTTGCTCAAAAACGTCTGCCATCAAGAAATTAACACTGTTATCGTCTGTCTTCTCAGTTTTTATGTTTTTTTAAGTAAAAAGCCAGGCAGCCAAGAGGCAGACGCCATTTAATGATTTATAACTAAACTGATAGTGTACGTGTTTGTACTGCATACTGCAATGCAGCAATAACTTAGTGGCAGACATCATTTTTCAATTTTCTTATGACGTAATCTTTACAATTACTGATATCTGCTTGACTATAAAACCTTATTATACAGGTAGATTTTGGTCTAAAAATACATTTTTTTTCTCTTCTTCTTTGTTTAAAAATAAAAATTATTTTTCGGACTTACGTCATAGACGGCCACTAAGAGCTTCCACAAGTTACTGAGAAAGTTCCATCAGACTTTTAATTTTTTATTTATTTTATTACTGAAGTAATTTTGTCATTTATTAAATAAAACTTTATTTATAGACTATAATCCCATTTTCACTTATATGCTTACCAATTTCTTAAAGAACTTTCAATTTTTTGTCACTTTTGTATGCAAGTGCTCCTTCATTTTGTATTCCTATGATGAGCAAAGTAAAAGTTCATTGAATTTTCCACTAATTGTCGAGAATTTCTTTAATGATGTTATCAACTTTTTAATGCACTTGCAGCGTTGTTGATTGCTCATGATATTGCTGTGTTTCTTGTTAAATGTTTGCCAATAGTTTTTTTTCTTTGAGAGAAAGTAGTTAATTAAAATCTTTATAAAATTTACTTAATTTCAAAAAAATTTAGAAAGCTCGAAAGTCGCACATTAAATTTTATTTAATCATTAAAAGCGCCTTAATTTTACTTTTTTTTTGATATTTTTATTTTATTTAAAAAAAATACAAAGTATTCGATGTAGTTATATTTAAAATTGTTTTTTGCGAGAAATATTTTTTTTAATTTTATTTAAAATTGAAGCTTTTTCTGTAAGTTAACAAACTTTCGTGTTAACATAAATATTAAAAATATAAATTTTGAAAACAGCTTTAATGAAATTAATGAATTAAATTATATCATGCACTTGATGCGCTTTTCAGTTGCAACTGACGCTTTGAGCAATTTTCAATTTTAATACGATTATCATGAAATAATTAAAATTTGTTGCCAATCTTTGTAGCAATATCATTATGCGTTATAATGCTTATAAATATTTATTGATTTAGTATGTGCACTTGTGGGAAACAAATAAATTTATACATTACTGAAGCCATAATTTTACATTCGATACATCAATTATATGCAGGTGAGAGTTGTTGAAAAATATTCCACAAAAACTCACACAATTTCAGCTGCGTTATAAGTATATTCTTGAAAAAAGAAACGTTTGCGTAATATGCCTTTGTACAGAATTATAGTTTTAACGATGGTTTCATAAAATGGTAATATATCAATATCACATACTTTTGACAGCACAGTGGTTTCTGGTTCAATTGATTGAATCCATGTTTCGTCATTGAAGTCGCAAAATTCACATTCATAATCCAATAATTTTTTATTGTTTTTTTTTTCAGAAAAAGGCTCATTTTATCACTGCTCGATGCGCAAAGGAAAAAAATTATTTCGCTTTCAATGACAGTCAAACAAAAACTAACAACTACATGCACTTCTAACTAAATGTTTTTGCAACAATTATTAATGTCATTTTCAAAACATCTGTATCCCTACGCAATTGCAATATCTCTTACTGTCATAAATTGATTACATTTCAAGCTAAACTAAAACACTATATTGTCATACGATGATAACTGCTGATCAATTTCTTACTGCCCACACAAATAGAGTGCACACACTTTATTCACCTTAATACAATATCAATACTCACACCTTCAATGTTACGAGAAATGCAATCTTCCAGTGTGAACATTATGTGCTCTGAGTTGAAGCAGACAAAGAGCTTTATACACAAATACATACTGGTGTACCTAAAGACAAACATAAATAACGAAATAGCCATGAATGACAGCAGTGTTGCCGTTATTTGCTGAAAGAAAAATAATTGCACTCATTTAGCAATTTGTTGGTAAAATATACGAACCTGCTGATATCTAAGTAAGTGCTTGAACAAAAACAAACATAGACAGCTAAGGTGTTGGACACGTCTGCCGCAATGCTTTTCTTAAGATACAGCTATCTAACAGGCTCATTGAGGGTGATATATGGACTTCAGTGATGATATAAAGTTTTGAATTTAATTGAAAAGTTTGCAAGTAATGTTTTATTAAATCTTTGAAAACTGTGTCATTACAGCTAATATCGTTTAACCCATTTTCTGCCACTGTTCGAGTTTTCAAACAGAAAATTTAATTATAATAATAATAGAGTTTAGATACTACAGCTATTAGCTTTCTTAGCAATTTAGCATGAAGCTTTAAAACCAAGTAAAAAGCTTATATATTAATGGAAATGGAAAAATTCTACATGCAATTAATTTTTTATTTTTTTATAATTTCTTCTTAGCTTTATCACACTTTCTCAACATACCCTCCCAGATCATATGTATATAAACATACAATTGCATGAATGTAATTGTATGAATTTAATAACATGGTACAAGGCATAAATGTTAGAAAAAATTTACCCATCATGCGGTGGGGCTCGGACAACACAAACATAAAGACCAATAACCATTAAGCTATAAAATTAACTATAGTTATTTTTCAATCTAAGCTTGAGTTGACCTTTTGACAAGCTAATATCATATACATCACAATTATTAATAAGAGTAGTCATGCGATTAAATGGAGCTGTAGCCATATAATTAGTTCTACTGAAAGGTTGGTAAAATAATTGATCATTTTCACCGAATTTTTGTTCTATGTCGAGGCATAAAAGAAGCTAATTGGTATACAGCGAATTAATTAAATTGGCTTTCAGAAAAAAAATTTATTGGCCGCGCCCCTTTTTCGTGGTGGGCTACAGCTAATGGTTGAAAAATACCTTATTGGCAGACCTATTTTTAGTGAGTTAAGTAATATATAATTAAAAATAATTAATTTCCAAAAGTACATTTTTTCTGTAGACAAAGGTCGAATATAGTCAAAAAAAGACTTTACACAAGATCTGTTTCTACTAGGAAACATTGACGGACTCGCAAAAGGATTGTTCGAAAAGTCGAACAATGGCGGTTGGTGGAAACACAGCTCACAACAAAATTTGTGTTTGTAAGTGATCTGTTGGAAAATTTTTCACTCAGAAACAATTCTACTTTACTTCGTGGGTTGGCAAAATATGAAAGAGATTATATTATAATATTTTCTGTCCAAAAAATTTTTTTTTCTATTTATTTATTGGCTTTTATTCACAATTATAATAGTTTCAAGGGGGGTATTTACCTTCACGATAATGCCATCCATTTCTCCGTGTTACGGGAAATCACCTAATAATTGTGTAGCCCGAGAGGAAAGCTAGACGCTGCAAAGTATGCCATAAGCCTACACAGCGAATGTGCAAAAAGTGTCAAGTACATTTGCACATGAAAAATTGCTTCGCAGCCGACAGCGGACAAAAAAAAATAAAATTGTAACAAAATCAAATAAAAAGCATTTCTAATAAAAAATAAAAACATTTTTATTGTTTTTATTAAATTTATAATTTCAACATATAAGCTGAATTGTGCCCAACCGCCATTGTTCCACCATTGTTCGACTTTTCGAACAGTCTCACCTGACGAAACCAAAAGTGGTACAACATTTTGGACAACGGATTCGAGTTTTTTGGGACCTAATTAGTCTAGAAATATCACTTTTAATTATAAATTCGAACTTTCTTGCAGCGCGGCAGAAAATGGGTTGAAGCCTTTAATTGGTGCTTTTAGATACGAATCACAGTTGGCCAATTTCAACCTTTAGGCTCAAAAGCTTTCTAATCTTCTCAACCGATTTCAATGCATTATATTTTCATGATTTTGAAGAACAAATAAATATGTTATTTGACGGAAACAATATTATTTCTCAGTGTACTAAATTAAGCAAAAGATCGGATCATTTGATAATTTTCTTTTTGTCTTATTTTAATTTGAAACATTCAATTTGAACGCCTTTGGGAGGTGTTATACCCCCCTTAAAAAAAGTTTTATAAAAATGTTTTTTTTAAGTTCATTTCCGTGCTTACCTATCAATCAACATTTTTTTGAGTTTCATTAAAACCAATGAAGTCATTCTAAATAAAAGAGTATCCAACATAAAAACACACTTTAATAAGGGGTATACGTGTTCAATCGGGACTAAACCCTTTGCTAAAGTTTTAGGCTACAAAGAATAATATACCATTTTTTTCGACACTCTTAAGGCATTTAAATTTGCTACCATCACGCCGCTTACACAACAACTTCTTTGCAGTGTTTGGTATAAAATAATTGAAATCTTTTTATTATTTTATTGTTTTTCAAACATTTGTAAACAATTCGTTATGAATTTGTATAACAAAACTGCGTTCCACTAGAAATATCTTCCTTGCACCGTTTAATGTTCTCAAAACAATAACAACAATTGCAGCAATTACGTAATGGAAAATGGTTAAAACAAAATTTAATTAGCACTGCGCAGTAAGAAACTAAGCCACGAAGAATTTTTCTACTTTTCTTTATGAATGTTCTTCTTCATAATTGCATTTAGCTATGAGTTACTGCTACTCGCAATTAAATCTTTTTAATAAATTATGAAATCTCCTTAAAGTGGTAATGAGAGCAGAAAATGTAATGAATGAGATCGTTTTAAATTAAAATTAAGTTGTATTCAATTGGCTGTGGGAGTCAACTTAAAGACAAGTTCAAGCTGAGTTTAAGTATAGTTAATAGCATGTTAGCGTAATGTTCAACTTAATTTCAGGTTAATATCAAGTTTAAGTTTCATTTCTATTTTGATTTATTAATAAAATCATTATAAGTTAGGAACTCCAACATCGAAGCTTGAAATGTATGTCAAATAATAGAGCTCGAAGAGCTTAAATGGGATATATAGAGTTGCTTTGACGAATCATGTCCTAAACATAGGTTGCCACCCGTTTTTAAGGCCAATTTTTCTTAACCCTCCGACGGGCGATGACGTGCGAGGCCGTAAGTAGAGCACATAGGTCTGGCCAGACCCATATATATTAGGATAGTTTAAAATATTAAATTTGCTCCAAACTTCGCATCCTATGGCACAAAAAGTTTCGTATTGGTGCCAATAAGAACCACGTAAAATTTGGTGCGTTTCAGAAAACATTTGATGGACCCGCCACCGTTTTTAAAACTAGAAAATGGCCCTTAATCTACCGAAAATCATTAATATTTCCCCGAATCTTCCCCCTAGAGGGATCAAATGTATGACAAGGTCCCATTATTTTTTCTTCCCCAACATTTTTTGCCAACATATTTACGCCCTGTCAACAGCCCTTAGGGGGGCTTCCCTGTAAAAATTACATTCTTGTGAAATTATGAAATTGACTACCCCTCTTCTCAGACGCCCCTGGAAGGGTAAAATGTTAGACCAACTTCTAATATTTTTACTCTCTCTCAAGCTTTTCTCTTGATACACCTACCGCCTATCTGCCACTCTTTTGAGTGTCCTCTTACAAAAAACACAAAAAATTTCGAAAATTTGGAAAAATAATTCATAGCTCCCCCGGAGTGACCCGTAGAGGGTTCATATGTATCACCAGATCCTATTATGTTTTCTTTTCTATTATATTTTTCGAACATACTTACCCTCTAATTGCCACCCTTTTGGGGGTCCCCCTATAAAAAACACAAAAAATGGAAATAATTTCGAAAACAATTCATAGCTCTCCTGTAGTGACCCGTTGAGGAGTCAAATGTATTACCAGGACCTCCCTACATTTTTTCCGGACATACTTGCCAACCGTCTCACCGTTTTGAAAGAAATAATTCATATCACTAGGTTGTATTATATTCATTTTTATTATGTTCATTGTTTATATTGACACAAAAAGGATACTTTTTACGATTTGTTGCATTATCTGTTCTGTTTGTTCTCCATCATTTGACAAAATTTGGTTGTAGTCTTTCATAAACGCAACACCTCATTCAACGGCGTTATTTACGAAAGCTAAACCTTTGCAAAAACAGAGCACATCTTTGAAATCATCATCAGATTCCCATGTAGTTGGATGATAATTGAAAAATTATGTATTCAATCAAAAGGAAACAAATTTTCTCTGTAAAGTTCGTCCACATCGTCATCATCGTAATAATCCAAAACAACCTCTTACTCAATATTCAATATCGTATGATAAAATTTGTTGGGTCTGCTCAGACCCAAGTGCACTTGACTGGGAAAAAAGTTTAAAATTAAATTTTTTATTACAAATATATCGCAAACGTGTCGTTTACTGTTCTATTGCGTTCGCCTTAACTTATTTGAGGAAGTCATGGACGGGGATCACTCAGAAATACCTATAAAAAAAGATATACCAATTTGAAAGCCTTGCCAGACCCATACGCCCATCGGAGGGTTAAATAAGTGGCAACCCATGTTTGGGACAGGATTCAACAAGGCATCCCTATATATATTCTATTTAGGCCTCTTTGAGTACTACCCTGAAATATACCACAGTTTTAATTAAAACAACAAAAATGGCAAAAATTCGGGCATTTTTGGGCGTCGGAACAGGCAAAACATTCCTGGTCGGTTAGTTTCACCGAAATGCATTACTATCATTTCCTTGAATCTTATACACTTGACTTTTCTACATGGGGCACTTGGGCTACCAGTTTAATTATGCGATTGCTAGACTTTCCAACTATTCCGCATCTTCACAAGCATTTGATCACTTTTAGACCAAGAACAGCAAAAACGTAACAATTTTATGTCTTTTGGTATAAAATTAGCGACAAAACCTCACATTTGCAATTAAATGTTTGGAAAGTATGCGAACATCCAATTGAAACGCAATTTTGTATTCTTTCTTTTATTGAGTTCCATAAAATTAGAAATAAAAAACGGTAATAGCCGAAACATATGTCACCAATTACCAGGTCAAATTGTTTCAATTAGTAAAAACTTACAATAATATTGGTCTTTGCTGAATGACTGTAAGTTCGATATAATAATGTTTGATTATAATAAATTATCAGTCACTAAAATCCAAAATTTCTTAGAAATTAAAAACTCTACAAAAAATTATAATAAATTGAACTTTGTACTTTGCATTTAAAGTCATAAAATTTTATGTATCAAATTTTTGAATTTAAGTTGTTTGACAGCAAAATAGAAAAAAAAAGATATAGCATTAAAAAATAATCAAAATTTCAAATTATAAAAAGTGAATCAATTGCATAAAGCAATAATAAATAATAAATAAAAAAAATTATTACATATATTAATAAAAAATTATAAAAGATTATTTGCGTGACAGTTATAGCAGAATAAAAATTTTCTAATAAAAAAAGTGTCAAAAACTTTTTTTGATTGTCAAAAATTTCGCAATGTCAGTTTCGGTCAAAGCGAAGCAAAATTTATTACAGTATGTTAAATTCGTATAATTCTAAGCAAGTGGTAGCCGCACGTGGTATAGCAGCTAGAGCAACAATAAGTGGATTTAGTCAGAAGTGAGTGGGGGTTTTTGAAAAATTTGAAGAAAAAAATAACTGACCAAAAATTTAGAAAATTGTAAAAATTGATTTAATTTATTTTTTATTTGAAGCTCCGCCTACGCGCCGGATAAAAAAGCAACCAAATTCATTGTTACCCTAAAACCGGTGCGTAAATCAACAACAAACGCAACATCCGTAACAATGGCTGACACCTGTCGCTGTGAGGGTAAGATTTCGCATGATCATGGAAAATTACAAGTGCGAGCGGATGATGCATTGAATGGAAAAACGATATTGAGTGAGTTGAGAAAATTAAAAGAAATAATTTACAATTTAAACTTTTTTTCTTGAAAAAAAATTTTATTTAATTTCTTGATATTTTTATGCCTGATATACAAAAATAATTCCTTACGAAAAATTGCTTTCTCTAATGCCGATATTAAATTAAACATTCCGCAGAACATCCACAGTCGCTTCTCACTCACTCTTCTGTTGCATACTCAAACGCTTGCGTTCACGCTGACGATACATCTTATTCTCGTCCGCACATTTTGTAGTGATGGCATTGCGCACCTCCTTCGCTGTCATTTGCAAATTTTGCGTCACAATGTGTATGATATCAGCCACCTTGGCTGGATCCAATTGATGCTTGAGCGGTTTATCACAATCGACAAAAGCTGGTGACGGCTTGCCAGTCAGCGTATGAAAAGCGAGCGTTTTACGATCAAACACTTCCATTAAAACTTTACGTGTAACTGCAGCACCCGAAAGTGACCAGTTGATTGCGTGCAACGCTGTTTTTGAAACCATTGTACCATTTGGTCCTATACTTATCATATCACATGTTTGAACAGCTGATGCAGCTTTATCGTCGCTATAGAATTTAAGTTTTTTATCGGCGGTGTTCGGTGTACCTGTGTGATGCATTTGTATTTTTGGGCGCTTTTTTATGCTTAATGTTTTTGGTGTCGAGCTTGTAAAAGGCATGGCCATATGGGGCGTAATCTTGCCTGCGCAATAACGACGAAAGATTTGCTCATTGATGCGTATACCACGTTCGGCTAGCTCATATTCACGCTCTTCAATTCTTTCTTCAATATGTTGCAGTTCTTCAATTTCTTGTGACAAACGTTCGATGGCTTTAAGTTTTGTACACTCCCAATTTTCCAATACCTTAAGTTTCATCTCATTGATTAAAGGGATTTGTGCGAAACTTGTTTTTGTTGATTTTTTGCGGCCAAAATCATCTTTGAGTTTTTTCGCCAATGTTAAACTGATGTCTTTAACGTCCGGTGGTATGGCACCCCATGATATGGCTTCCACGATGCGTCTACGGCGTATGTGCTGTAAGTTATGGTGTAATTTATAATATGAATTTTTCAAGAATTGTCCAAGCACCTACCAATTTTTGTTCCATTACCATATGAATTTTTTTAATAATTTTCTTTTATTTTGCTTTCTGATGTTCTTTGAACTTGTTGCTTTCTCTTGTATGTTGCAAATCGGAATGTCCGCGAAAACGCTTACCTTTGCTTTAAGTAGCTGATTTATCTAAGTGAGAAATAGGATTTATTGCAGGCTTAGTTAACAGGTGCTTGAGTTTAAAATGAACTTTGTGATGTGTTTTGTTTATGAAGTTCAAATTGCAACCATTTACTATAGCTATAAGAAGAGGATCAACAAATCTTCGTAACAAACAGGTACCATGAGATATAATAATATTTTACAATTTGAATTTAACGTGGAAATCGTGAAATTCTTTGAATTGCCGAAATTTAAGTTGTTACAAAGGGTACCTGTCATTGTTTGTTCATTGTGCTTTAATTTTATTATTTATTCATTACCTAGATAAAAGGGTAGATTTGAAGGTAGGTAGGTAGTCATGAAAAGTTCCAAAAGGAATTTGAATGCTAAAGCCATGAGAAATTAGATTTTTCAGAAGAAATTCAAATTGCATGTGTTTGACGCTCAGTGAGGAATAACAGTTTAAGACTCAAAACAAATGGCATTGAGGCCTGTTTGCCATGGTTTCCTTGTGAAATGTTATTTTCATTTTTTGGGACATATACTTTAATAATTTATAAAAAATATGTAGAAATTTCACTCAAAAATATTAATGAAAAATTGATCTAAACTCCATTTGTCTAGTGCCGACTTAAGTTATCGACGTATTTAAATGGAAGTGTTGCAACAATTTTTCAATAAACTCCATAAACTATCTGGCACTGACTTCATATCGCCTAAGGAGTTTCCAACATCTTTTACACTTAATTTAAATGTAAGCTCACTCTTAATAATAAACTTTCAAATATTAATGTCACTTAACGTGCGAGATGCTGTGATATCTCTATGGATCCATATTGGTCTATGTGTGGCTACTAAGCCGTCATTTTAACCTTATCTAAAACAGACGTGCACTCCAAAAACTCAAGCTGAAGGAGCAAGCGCCTTTTAAATAAAATTCACACAAACAAAAAGCTTGCGACGATAGCGAACCAAAAATATTTAACTTTTGTAATAGCAGGAACGAAATGCGGCGATGCGTTGAAGAAAAAATTACACAAACAAAAAGCATGCGATGATTGGGAACCAAAATAATTTAGCTTGGATAAAAGAAAGAACTTAAAGTGAGTTGAATAGTTTTTGTTACAAGAGCTAGAAAAGCTAAACGATCAGAGCGAACTGTAAGGAGCTGTACAGCCTTGATCTAATCCGCAACTTTTTTTTAAATATTTTTGTCTGCAGCTTACAATTGTGGGAATTAATTCTGGAACAACTGAAAATATTTCGACTGAAATATCCCGTTTGAAGAAACTCAGTGATTTATTATTATAAAAATTACGGCAATTGTTAACTTTTTTGGGTGCGTGAGAGTATTTTAATGCTTAAACCAGTGAAATTTTAATGTTTAAACCAGTAAAATGTTTTTAGTAAAGAACAATTAATTCAAACATAGTGTTTCATTGTGATCATCGACATGAGTATGCGCCACAAAACAACTTTACAAACTAACGATTCCTATAGTTTGATGTTATAAAAAGCTTTTGATGCAAGTCTTGTATTCATTTTGCGTTGGTGTGTTTGCTTTTTTCGCTAAGAACACATTTTTTTTTTTTTAAATATATAGCACTAGCCGGGAAAAGTTTTGAAAAAAAATTAAATAAAAATAATGGGATGATTAATAAGTTGAATGGCGAAAAAGTTCCACGGCAATAAAGTTGGACAGCAAAATTTGGGCAGCAAAATTTGGACGACAAAAAAATTTGAAGCTAGAACGACAAAGCTTTAACTTTTTGTCTTGCAACTTTTTGTCGTCCAACTTCTTTATCGTTCAACTTTTTCAGCATTAAATTTTTTTCTCACACAATATTTTTGCTGTCCAAATCTGTTTCCACATTATTGTACTTTTTTTGCATTTTGCGTTGGTGTGTTTACTTATTTTCGTTAAAAAAAAATATATTGCACTAGCCAGGAAAAGCCAAAAAGTAATTAGTTAAAAAAAAGTTGGATGATTAATAAGTTGGACGACGAAAATGTTGGACGGCAAAATTTGAACGGCAAAGAAATTTGGTTAAAGATTAGGTCTCAACATTTTGTCGTCCTACTTTTCTGTCGTCCAACTTCTTTATCGTCCAACTTTTTCAGCATCCAATTTTTTTCTCATACAATTTTTTTTTCTGTCCAAATCTTTTTCCGTTCAACATTACTGTCGTTCATCTATTTTGTCGTCCAACTTTCTTGTCATTCATTTCATTTGCTGTCCAGGTTTATTTAGGCGTCCAACTATTTTGCGAACTTTTGAGTTGAGAGCCGAGAAAAGTGCGCTTTTCTGAAAATTTAAAAAGAAAGTTTTACTTCACATCAACTCAATTAACGAAGCGTTGATAGGCTATATACTGCAAATAATTTTTTTGTTGGGGGCGTTCTGAATTGTCATGCAGTGCCAATATTTTGTAGTTCGGTAATATAAATTTCCAGACTTTATATTTAGCTTCGCAATGAACGGTTTTGAAGACAGCCTAACTGTAATTTTTACCTAGGTTGCAAATGCTTCTCATGAACAAAAATTTGATTCATATATTGATACACATCTAAATAAGTAATCATGAATCTATCTTTACTTGAAAGATTTTATGTCAGTAAAAAAATTTGATTCCAAAAAAATAATATATAAGCCGCCTAAGAAATTACATGCACTCTTTCGAACAACGCGCACCTTTTATATACATCAGTGCAACCTTTCAGTTAATAGTGCAAAGTATAAAGTCGTGAAATTGTATTTGCCTACGTTATTAAAATGAAATATCAAGTTTTCGTGGAAATAGAGACAGCTGTTTATGAATGGAAAAACCAAAATAAAGTAATTAAGTTCTAACGTGTGCAATAAAAATATTTTCTGGAAATTTTGCAAATAAATGTGCAACAGGTATCAATAAGAAATCACGAAGGTAAACTGCGATTCCTTGATCCCTTGCAAATTTCGCATAAATAACACAAACTTGATTTGGGAACAATGCAGTTTTCAACTAGTCTTCAGTACAACTGTTTAAAATTTTTTGAAAAATGAATCCAGTAAATAATCACACAACAGCATCAAGCTCACCTGCCAATGGTACTGGCGGTGTTGTGGTTAGCAGCATGACTTCAAATGAAATCTGTCGCATGTCTTGGTTTCTTATCGAAATTTTCGAAGATCTACAGCGCGGTGGAATGGCATTACAACGTCAGAGCAATCAAAAACGCATATACTGCATTATACATGCAGTTGATCTAATCGATGGTGATGCATCCAATAACATGTATATCAATCGTATTGTGCGATTTAATCAAAATCAAGCAATTGCACAAGGTAAAATACTGTTTGCCTCAGATGATCGCCACTTTGTAGAGTCGCAAATGAAAAAACTCATACAAGAGCAAGAGGATGCAGTGCTTGCAACAGATGTGAATCAACATTTTCTTGTGCAATACAATAAGGGCGTCAATAATATCATACATGCGGTAGTACAACAAAAGGATATATGTTGGCCATTGGGTGCAGATCTTGCCAATCAAAGGGAGGTACTCATACGCGATGGTAAAATGCAACGTCTAGCAACAGTTCTCTACGTGCATGAATCGGAAGAGCGCATGCTCTTGCAGCTGCAGTTGCTCAAGACGCGCTGTTTTGAGGCAGCTTTTGATGAAAACGATCATGAAACATTAGTGGAGGGCAGTCCTTGGCTATTGGTGCAATATAGTTGCGATCCAACAAATGTTATTTATGCTGTGGTCAATTTAAGTGAAACTGTTTGGCAAGCGGAAAATTTGTACAAAGATGTGGTTGCCTATTTGAGTGATGGCACTTCCATTTATCAATCGATCATAATACGCAAATCAAACAATCGCCAAGAATTGGATTTTCAATTGCGAAATATTAAAGAATCATGTCTCATCTCGCAGTATCCATTGGAGACAGCGCCTGAATTGAAATTTATATGCGTTAAGGTAAAAAATAGTATTATATACTCGCAAATCAACATATATTCAGTTATCAAAATTTAATTTACGTAGCCCAAAAGTGATCCGGCAACAGTTGATAATCAAACACAATGCGCCAATACGCTGCAAGCTGATCGCACGCAAGAAACTCAAAGAGAGGTATGCAAAATAATCCTTTGTAGGTGCTAATTTCTACCTCTAGCTAATCTTTTCTGATATTTTGATAAATAATTGTAAATTCTTTAATTTATATTTCTGTTAACAAGCAAGAAGATGATGGCCATTTGAAGTTACTGCATGATTTAGAACTCATGGAGTTGCAAATGCAGCGTGAAGCCTTTTTAATTGCGGATGCTTTTGAAGCCGTGGATTGTACGCGTCGAACAATGGAAAAACGCTTATTTATACTGAATAATCCTTGAAAATTTATCAAATTTAAATATATTCTAAGTTACTATGTTGATTGTATAAAATTTTTGGAAATTTAACATTTAAATACAGAGCTGTAATGTAAGGAAACTGATGTTTTAATTTTAATCAGGGACCCAAAATAACTATTATTTTGTTTTTTGTGATTGGAAAAATTGCCTAATTATAAGGAATATTTTTAAAAATTGCATTTTAATTATTATTAATAAAGGATATTATATTAATTGTCCATAACTATTATTTTTCAAAGGATTCTTTTTTACGTTGAGTCATAACTTTTATGCATAAGAAATTGTTTTTCCATTGTCAATTATTATTCAATTCCAGAGTACCAAAAATGTCCGAGTTTGGTCCAATTTTAGACATTTTTTTATACACCAATCGATAAGGAGAGGTCGAAATTGGATTTTGACCACCACCAGAGGTGGTCCTGAGTCCCAAAAATGCCCGATTTTGCTCCAATTGATAGAAAGAGATCGAAAATGAATTTTGATTATAATCAGAGGTGGTTCCGAGTTCCAAAAATGCCCGATTTCGATCCATTTTTGAAAAAAAAAATTTTATGCTCCAATTGATGGAAAGAGGTGGAAAATGGATTTTGACCATCATCAGAGGTGGTTCCAAGTTCGAAAAATGCCCGATTTCGGTCCATTTTCGAAATAAAAATGTTATGCACCAATCGATGGAAAGAGGTCGAAAATGGATTTTGACCATCATCAGAGGTAGCTCCGAGTCTCTAAAATGCCCGATTTCGGTCCATTTTCGAAAAAAAAGTTGTGCACTAATCGATGGACAGAGGTCGAAAATGAATTTTGAACATCATTTGGAGTATCTCCGGACCCTAGAAAGGACCGTTTTTGACCCACTTTCGGAAATTTTTTTTTGCTCCAATCGATTGGGAAAGTTCGAAAAATAATTTTGGACATCACTTTGGTTGGCTCCGGACTTTGGAAAATACCGTTTTCGACCCTTTTGGTGCTTATAAGCTCCGAAGCCGCCCTAAGGTATTGGAGTAAAAAAAAAATTAGGGTGTAAAAAAAAACAATTTTTTTGGCACCAATCGATAGGGAAAGGTCGAAAATAGCCATTTCCGAGCTCAATCTATCAACTGGTGCAAAAAAATTTTTTTTTGAGCCACCCTAAAACTTGTTTTTGCTCCAACCGATAAAAAATGGTCAGCAATGGCTTTTAGTTAAGTCCCTGATTTTAATACTGATCTTAATGGGTATATAATATATAATGTTACCTGTAACAGCAGGTAAAGCAGTTTTAAGCTGCTGGCTATCCTATATCACAGGTAGAGGTATATTTATTTACAATAAAGAATCAAGTGCTTTCCTTAATTGGAAAAAAATTAAACTGTAGATAAAAACCATAGCAAAGGATATTCAACTTTTTAAATGAGATTTTTTCCATAAGAAAAAAATCTTATGAGATTTTATATTTTTACATAAAAAAATTAAGTTTCAATGAATTTTTTACAATTGATAAATTTCATGCTTACATTCTTTCATATAAAAACTTTAATTTTCATTCTGTTATTCCAGATGCCTTTCGCTTGCTCGCCAACTCGAAATTCATTTCAATAGATCCAAACTACGGAGTCACCTCCGAAACCATAACTGTAGGCCAGACAATTAACCAAATGCGTCTTACCGGTGGCAGTGAAGCAACACCCAGTTGTACAACAGGTAGACCAAAGAAGAAAAATTGTTTTATACCAGCATGCGTACGGGCGAAGAAGAAAACTCGTATCATTGAACTTAGCAAGGCACTCTTTGAATCCGAGAAAAAAGAAAAACAATCCAGAGAACAGCAAGAAAATGAACAGGAGTCAAATGAAATATTACAAGAGATATACCAGTCGGTGCCTTCAGTTGAATCTTCCATTTATAGATGTGATGTTAAAAAAACGGTCAATGAAATATGTAAGCCACGCCAACTTAAAAATCACTCAGAGGTACCCTCTGCAACGACAGGCATTAACCGCATTGGCAAGCTGGAAAATCAAGTAGAAGAAATGCGAATGGAACTTAGTCAAATACGCAGGGAATTTATACCGCAAAAAGATGTTCAACATTATGCTGAACTTGAAAATCGCTTGAGAGAGCTAAATTTAATACTCTGTGATTTGAAGAGCAATTGTCTGAGAGGTTCATGTAGCAGTGAAATGCAAAATGAAGAATTTCAGAATGTGCAATATATCAATCCACCTTGTGTGCACTCTGAAACTGGAACACAAACAGTGCGCGAGCGACTTGTCGAAGAAAAAGTACTGCCAACTCCAAGAGATAATCGTAGAAATGATCATAATGATCATCAAGACGAAAAAATATGTGTATGTGATGATTGTGAATGCAAAGAATCAGGCGAATGCCTTATAAAGCACGATATCGAACCAAATGTGATAATGCTTGATGAACCTCAACAACCACGTCCGCGAAGAGTGGCAAGTAGTCCAGCTGTAAGTCAATCAAATGTTCAGACGGGTCACACGCCATGGAATTTAAAAAGACTTAGTAGTCATGATTCCAGACAAAAACCAGCAAGAAGAGAAGAGCCACCAAGAAGAGAAGAACCACCACCAAGACAAGCTGCGCCACCTAAACAAACAAGGGATTCTTACACTGTGATGCCAGAGACATCGCGCGAAAAACGAGATACGAGAGACTCATACACTAATATGGACAAAAGCTCTGATAATATGTTAGCGTGCTTTGGTGTTTGTGGGAATCCCACATGTGGCGCGGTGCATACTGAACATGAGGAAGCAAATAAACGTGATGCTGAATCGAAAGAAAAAAAACAAGAACAGAAGACAGAGGAACCTCAAAGCAGCGAAACGAAACATGAATCAGACGATTCTGTTATCGACACTGATCCTCGAGAGTCGCTAGAATCTCAAGATTCCTGTCCACGCCATCCAAACTGCAGAGAATTGCAAGAGGAATTATTGGAACCACTACCAGAACGTGGGAAACGAAATAATGCGCTACAGAAATTTTCTAGCTATTGTCTCTATTGCAATAACAAAGAAGTGCCGATTATTAGTGAAAAACTTATGGATGAAATTTTAAGACTTATCCGAGGTCACTCTTCACATGATATTGCGCTCACTATATTGCTTCAATCGGATGAGTTATATCACATTAATGTGTCCGAAATGAGTTCAGGCTTAAACATCGGTTGTCTCTATGCCACCGAAGATGGAATTATGTCAGGCAGTATTGCACATCTTTTTGAAGAGTTTCTTACTTTTTTCATTGTTGACTCTAGAAATACTGTCGATCAGAAAAATAAAATATTGCACCATACCTTTGAATTTATAAGAAAAGGCGATCATTATTAAAGAAAGAGCGGCGGATGACAAACAAAAAAAAAAATGTAAACTAAAAATGAATTAAATTTACTTATGAATATGTCGTATTGTCTAAGTGTTTGAATGAAAATTGTATATGTGCTAAATTAAATATATAAGTAATTTGTAGGAAAGTATTGAAGTATACTTTCTAGTAATGTAGTGGAATATGTAAGTAAGTGGATGTGAGATATCCACTTCAAAACGATGCACAATTTTATATGGAAGATTTCTGAAAGGTATATGAAAGGTATATGAAACGTTACATGCTGAGAGGGTAGTTCACAAATAATCACATTTTTTAACTCTGAAGTTGTTATGGCTCTTAGCTTATTAGTTTCAAATTATTACTATAACCTCCAGTTTAATCAAAATAAAATAATATCTAAATTTTCATAATAACATAAATTTAAATAATGCAACAATTCGCGCTTCCAATTTGAAAATGTGTTTATCTATATAAGAGAGTAGATTCAAAAGCCCAAAAAAATTCATTTGCATGACAGAAATTCGCTAAATCAACAGCAAGCTGAAACTGCGGTGCATCGTTGTTACTGCCGAAGTAAACGACTCAATAGTTGAAATAACGCAAATTTATAATACATGCGGTATAGTTGCATTGCAGCAATGATTTCTAGCGCCGAACCGCAGCTAGAGAAGTTAATGTGAAACCAACCAAATTAACGAAAAATCAACAGTAGTACTTGAAGCGCTTGAACAAACCAAAGCTGGGGCAAAAACAAAAACCGCGCTTTAAGCAGTGGTGTGGCGAATTGGCACATTACTTGGAGAATCCCTGAACTCAAACAGATAACTTTATGATAACCACAATAAAAGTAGCATGACATTTTTTAGATTTCTGAAAGTTCTAATCACTTTAATTTCACGTTTTCCTCACGTTAATACGTTTTCCTCACTCCTTCTCTCCTCTCTTATAACGCCGTCACTGACTAATCTCTCTATATCAAACAAATGAATTGGTTCAAAGCCGCATCAACAACAGCATATACTTGCATTCTTTACCTAAGGGCAGCGCTGTTGACGTCAATGAAATGAAATGGAATGCTTTGTTAAACATTGCTGCTGTAATAGTTGAACATTGCAAAATTTACAGCGCGTAATTCAAAGTGAACACTGACTGCCTGCTTTATTCGTAAATTTTGACTGAAAGCAATGCAAAGATGGCAGCATGCGGTTTAATGAGCTGCTACGATTTCTGCAACAGTTGCATTAGAAACAACAAGAATAATACAAATAGAAACACAAACGGCTGGCATCCTTGCAGCGAAATATTTACGATTCATTACATTGCAATGCAATATGCATTTGGTTAAAATGTTCATAAATCCATGGTGGATACTCTCCACATTGTTGCTTCCTTTTGGCAGGTATAATCAAAGTAGTTTATTCAGCACAGCTCAGCTGTTATGGTTGCTTAGCTTTTGCGATTTGCTTTAAATTGCAATTTAATTAATATCTTGCATTCTGTTCTATTTAATGAGTTTATTTTAAACTTCAGTGAAAAAAGATTGATATGAAAGAGTTTTACAAAGTTGATTTTATGTTTGATGTAGAGATGAAAGGATCTGTATTGCAACATTCAAGAAAGTTTTGCTGCGGCTTAAAGCTTCACTGAAAAGTTGTATTCAGATTGATATAATATTTTTTATTACAAATATTCCATAAATTAGTTTGTGTGATAGGAATTTACAACAGATTATATTGGCTTTTGTAATTTAGGCACAGCGAAAGTACAATGACATCGATGACAGCTCTATGGCACTATGACCATACCAGTTATTAACGTAATATCAACGGTAGGATTTGATTTTATTTTAAGTTTTTGATGTGTAAAGAGGACGGGGGTAGTTAAAAATAAAATACAAGTAATGAATCACATGCAATAATTTTGATGTTTTCTGTAAGTCTTCAGACTCAGCGTTTCCTAAACCTTTCTAATGATTTCTTTCTTACCATAACCATAATCATAATCATAATCACAACCATAGCCATAACCATAACCATAACCATAACCATAACCATAACCATAACCATAACCATAACCATAACCGTAACCGTAACCATAACCATAACCATAACCATAACCATAACCATAACCATAACCATAACCATAACTATATTCATAACCTTACCATAGCCATACCCATACCCATAACCATAACCATAACCATAACCATAACCATAACCATAACCATAACCATAACCATAACCATAACCATAACCATAACCATAACCATAACCTTAACCATAACCATAACCATAACCATAACCATAACCATAACCATAACCATAACCATAACCATAGCCATAACCATAACCATAACCATAACCATAACCATAACCATAACCATAACCATAACCATAACAATAACCATAACCATAACCATAACCATAAACATAACCACAACCATAACCGTAACCATAACCATAACCATAACCATAACCATAACCATAACCATAACCATAACCATAACCATAACCATAACCATAACCATAACCATATCCATAACCATAACCATAACCATAACCATAACCATAACCATAACCATAACCATAACCATAACCATAACCATAACCATAACCATAACCATAACCATAACCATAACCATAACCATCAGCCTAAGCTACGGCCAAATCTATCTGCTTATGTAGAAACTATGCTCGTAGGCTGTAGTTGAATACAGCTCTGTTACTCAGCCTCAAGGTCATGCTGTGGAATGATACATTTTCACCACTCGTAATGCACCAATAACACTGTATGGACCTAAAAACGACACACAAAAATGCCAAGACATCCAACTTTTTTCAAATGATTCAACAGTTTTCAACCTTTTTGAACCTTTTTAGATTATTTTCGACTTATTAAACCTCTTCAACCTTTTCAACGTATTTTTAACATTTATTTACCGACACACTCATATATTTATATCGAAGCACAGCATTGCCCGCATTGCTTCGTCGGCCTATTTTTAGAGTATCCAATCATACCGAAAAAGATATACGAATTTGAGCTGCCATTTGTAGTAAGCCACTTCCAATTTAATATTTTTAGCTTTGCTTAGACAATAAAATTGAAATTATAAGTCAATTAGAAACCTGTGACCACCTCAGTTTCTCAGAAATCTTTGCTTTGTTTTCAATATTAAAAATGAAATTCTTCTTAATAATTTTTGGAATTTTGAGCTTTCTTACCTACACTTTTGCAATAAAAGATCGTAATTATCTGGTAAAATATAAATCTAATGTTAATTTATTTATTTGGTATTTTGAAATATTTTTCAGCTGTATGTGCCTTAGAACATTCTGTTTCAGGTCCATGCGGAGACTTTTTCCCCAAATTTTCCTATAATGTAGATAAAAACGAATGTGTGCGTTTCATATATGGTGGCTGCTTTGGAAACAAAAATCAATTTCGCACTGAAAAGGATTGTAGAAAACGTTGTGTCAAAATGCGAATGGATATTTTCTAAAATTTACTGTTTCTTTTATTTAAAATTCAAATTGAGACTTTCAGAGAAAATATATGTAAATAAAGCAAAACTATTTAAAACAAAACTTTATATTTCATCCGTTAATCTTTCAAATCGCACACCGACTAACTGCTACTCCTTTTTGTTATTCTCCTTACTCTTCCTGTCATTCTCAAGAGTGTGTTCATTTGACAATTGCATGGAATTAAAAGTGGCTTAAGTAAAAGCGGTATAGTGAAACAACAACAGCTGCATATCGGGATACAAATAGAAAAACTGATCAAGCAATGCTACCTACAGTCAACGAAGATGTCCTTTCACCAGTCTTAAAAAAAATAGACCTACATAGCTGTTAGGTAATCAAAGAACGATATACCCGCTGGATGTGATGGATTGACAACGGAATTCTTTTTTTAATTGACTGCATGCTTCAAGTTATCGATCAGTTTTGGAGAGATGAATTCTTGTTGACGATATTGAAGAATGGAATTTTAATATCTATAAGTAATATTTAATATTTATCACACAGTTTTACAGATATATGTACTTATTTGAATTAAATTTATTATAGATGTACAAGAGAACGAGATTGTGTGGCTCAATGCAAAATATTTGACTCAAAAACTAAACATAATGCCATTGGAGTGCTATGAGTACCCTTGCCTATTTTAACAATGTGATGGCTTAAGGTTTATAGAAATACTATAAATGGATCTGAAAAATACCATGACAAAGCCATAAAACCAAACGAACGGCTTCCATTCTAAAAATGCAGCCAACGAACATCCAACAGTTTTATGAGAAATTGCAAGTTCAGGCTGAAGGTTGAACCAGGAATCAAAAGTATGCACATGCAAATAGCGTACATAGTATATTACTCTTATCCACAGTTCGTTAACATGTAAATACAAAGAAATTTGCAAATCAACCGGAAACACAAAAGGAAATACAAAAACTACACGCAAAACTAAAGTTACAACGTGAAATATCCTTCATAGAATAACAACGTCATGTTTACTATAATGAGATTCCTTTTACCCAGAACATCGACATTGAAGACTAAAAAATGATGTATGCTATGCAAGAGTGATGCTTACGGTATCGGATCATATTATATATTAGTGTGCACTTTTATTTTTATCGGATGAAAATATTCGGTTTTCGAATTAACGAATATTAATTTTTGTATCATATATTCCATACTTTAGGCTTAGGAAATCATAAGGAACACTACAGTCATGACAACAGCGATGTTCACAGTTCAAAAAGTCTTTCATCAGTATTCCTCTAAAGGATTACCTTACCCTTTATATGAATGTCAAGAACTGAAAAACACAAACTTAAACTTAGCTAATTAAAAATTCGCACAATATTTTGGTGGATTGTACAATTAAAAAACCGATTTTCGGTTTTGTGCGTTCATGTTAGTACTCGTAATATTTGTACCTAAGGTTAAAGTCTCTATGGCATTTGAATGATTGCGTGAATAAAAGTTGGTTGCACTTCATTTGCTTCATATTTGCGTTTGTTTTTCTGTTCATGAGGCAATTGAGCATTTAAGACTCATTTTTCAGTTTGTGTTACACAGGTAAATAATGGTTACATTAATACCGGAAATGTAAATAAGAGCAGCATAATGATGAAGAGTTTAAGACATATGTATGTATGTGGGATATTGAGAGACAAAACTGCAAGGAGTTTGACCTTGTCTCTTAAGTAGTTTGCAGATTTTAGTCTTTCTTTTTTTGAAAGCATTGCTATTAAATTTAATAAAAAAATTAAGGCACTTATTCGAAAAATACTTTTGAAGAATTATTAATACATAAAAATTACGAACAGAAATTTTTTTTGTGTTTTACTTGCGAATTGCTATATTGCTACACTATATACATACATCTCCAAGTTGAACTCGTGGTATTGAAAATAGAGAAAATTGGAACAATTTATGATTTATTTTTTAAAGCAATTTTTGTATATTGTCTTAAAAATTATTTAATTTTATTTTAATAAAATGAAAGGAAAATCAGCAACTATTTTTTATTTCTTGTAATTCATTACTAAGACGCATTTCATATTGGGTTTTTTAAAATTTTAGATAAGAAATGCAGTTGTTGTGTGAGAAAAAAGAAAAATGTGTGGAGGTCAATGGACCACCCCTACCTAATGCATAAGTTCTGTCTTATCTGCAAGGAACGCAAAGAGATGCATAATGTATGCGTTTCCTAACTTGCTGTGAAAATAGGAACCTTTTGGAAAATGCTTTAAATTAATTAAAGTTTTAGAAAGTAGGCGTCAAAGTTTGACATTTGTTGATTGAATACCATTACAGTCTATACGCAATTTTCTTTGATCCCTTTTTTCTTATTAAAATGATTTCTCAGATGTCAAGTCTAACTTGGCCCATATCTTACTTTCAATGTTTAAAATCCGGACGCAGAATCCGTAACAAAATTATTTCAGTATCTGAAATTTTTGTGACATCTTTGCCTTACCCAAAAACTGCTAACGTTAATGACTTTAGAGATTGAGTACCTGCATTGGAAACGTAAATATAGTTGTTCCTAGTATAATTTTTGACACAGAATCCGAAAATGTCTTTAAAATTTCCCTAGCACTTTAGAGTTGTAACATTGAAACCTAAAACTCTAATTAAGGTAATGCTCAGAGTTACTTAATCAGCCCTATCATCATTGTCAAAGTCGATTCCAAAATGCTCGACAGCAGTATTGTCGCATCACCGTTGTCGAACTCGACATTTCAAACGACAAACGTAGAACAATTTATTTCTACTACAAACACGATCGGGTCGAGCTAGTTCGATGATCAATTTTTTATGCCGACTCGAAAGAAAAGTTGACAGTCACTAATGTCAACGCTTGACAGTGATGACTAGGGTGAATATTTTTCTGATAATTAACAGAGATATAACAAGTTTCTACTTCTATAAGAGGTACCATGCCCACTTTTCCAATTCCGTCAACTTTTTGGCTGACTGGTTCTTTTGTCATATCCGGTGCAGGTGTTCAAAGAGCGTGAAACAGTACGAAAAAGCGCTTGAAAAGCGTAAAAAAGCATGCACGTATACAGAATCATCACCACATGCTTATCGTTGCTTGTGGTAGTGGGCACTACTGGTCATATCGTACACATGTAAGAATTTCTGTTACATTCTGTTACAAAACTCTGAATATTCATATTTTTGGTTTAAATTTATTGCTTCTATGAGAGGTGTCACGCCCACTTGCCTGATAGTAAAGTTTTGTGGAATTCCTTTGAAAATCTTTCTAGATATGGTATTTTTAAGCCTTTGTTCCTATAGCAGTTGTCCCAAGCACTTCAAGTCAGCCTACTTTTCAACTGACTAGCGTTTTTGGCATTTTAGTAATACCAAGTTCGTTACAGTCCTCGAGACAACTGAAAAACTTATAGAACGGGAGGCAGCGTTGCATTTCAGTTGGCGATTTCCTCCCGCTTAATTTTGTTTTTAATTGATAGTTTTGATATGGCTGATAATCGAAACAAGCGTCAATCGCCAGGCTAGTGGTGGAGCTGGTTGTGAGAAAATGCGCATCATGTAAAAAAAAGAATGTCCAAAACCCATTTCAATTCACTTGAAAATTTGCACAATTAATGTTAAGATGATCATAATAATAAAAATAATAGTCAGCTATTTACATAAAAAAAAAAATTTCTAAGGTCATTTCAAATTCAATGAAATTTATACATTTAGTTCATTATGTAACTAGAATGATAAAAAACATAATCAGCTATCCTTATAATGGGGGTAAGACCGTCAGCTGAGTGATCATAAGGGTGGTTCAGACACACATGGGAAAAATAAAAGTTGCTCCGATCTTCGCTCCCCGGGCACCAAAAGTTTCGTATTGATGCCAATAAGAACCACATAAAATTTTGTCCATTTCAGAAAACATTTGATGGACCCTCTACCGTTTTGAAAACTGGAAAATGGTCCTTAATCTATCGAAAATCATTAATATCTCCCCGAAGCTAACTCGTAGAGGGATCAAATGTATGACAAGGTCCTATTATTTTTTTTCCTCCAACATTTTTTCCAAACATACTTATCCCCTAACATCACCCCTTAAGGGGTCTCCCCTGCAAAAATTACATTCTTGTGAAATTATGAAATTGACTCCCCCCTCTTCTCAGTCGCCTCTGGAGAGGTAAAAAGTCAGACCATTTTCTATTGTTTTTACTCTCCCAAACTTTTCTCTCGACTCACCTACCTCCTATCTGCCACCCTTTTGGGGGTCCCCCTACAAAAACACAAAAAATTTCGAAAAATAGTTTATAGCTCCTCCGGAGTGACCCGTAGAGGGTTCATATGTATCACCAGGTCCTATTATATTTTTTTTCTATTGCGTACTATTAGACAAATATCTATGCAAGGACTCGACGTTGAATTGACCTTAAAATATATGGCGCTTTTGTACAAAATCAACACTAGAGTGCTTTTAACCCTAGACAATCACCGCTTTGGAGCTTGTTTTGTTGCTAGCATCCTAAAAGCTTTTAGACCAAAAGAAAAGAGCTTATTTTGCAGTGGTTAACATATAAGTTTAAGCATAACATAAAAATCCTTGAAGCTTTCTGCTAACAAGAATAGAATGCTTACAAAGCTTTTAGCTAAGTTGAACACTTATTTATTAGTACAAAAATATTAAAAGATTACAGCAATATTTATTACTTGAAGAACAAAATATGGTACATCTTTTTGAGACAGTTCCTGTGCTTGTGAAACTGTGACAAAGCAGTTTACAGTGAGTTTCAAGCTATTTGGCACTCTATATGTCATATTATATAAGTAGTAAAAAGCAATGGCATAATACTGGATGAATTAACCTCAACTTGATTTCAACATAACCAACACTAATTGAAAATATTTATATCTCCTACAAGTTTATGGTCAAAACTAAACTAAAATTATGCTGCCAAAACAAGCTTCGAAAAAATGAATCCCACAGTGTGTCCAAATTGGTTATGAATTGTGCTGAAACTTGATATGCCAGGACAAACTGACTAAATCAATGAAATTTTGTCAATCAAAAGCAAGCAATCAAATTCACATATATATGTATATCCTTGCATATATATGTAAATATGTCAGTATATATTAAATTCATGTAGATATGCCCTTTCACTGTAACTACTCGCATATAATAAGAATGTTAAAGAAATATTAGAAATCACGTTATGAAAATTAACACGATATTAGCCAGGCTTAAGTGACTGAGCACAATGTCACACGATTAAGGTTGGCATTTTGTACGGAACATTCTTATTATTATTTTAATTTCTTATTTTTGCATCATTAGCATGTACATAAAAAAGGTAATTTCAAAGCTACAGGTATTCACATGATATATTAATCAGTAGCACGTAATATTTGTGTACTACGTATGTATGTATTAAGCTGTTAGAGAATTAAAAATCAGATTTAATTGAAATTTATGCATTTTGTAGAAACTTCTACTGCATATTATCATAACTTTTATTTTATTTCTACATACTTGCATGCTATAATCGATAAATCAAAATTCTGACTTTTTTATTTTGCCAAGTATCAAGACCGCAGCAATCTCCTACCCTATTATTCCTCAATTTTTTTTTATTATACCTCTTTAATGGCGGAAGTTGTACGTACGCGTAAAAAATGGGAAATAAACGAATTTAATGATTTTATGTAGCTTCATCATCATCAAAGATTTTTTTTTTTTAAAAAGTTCTCTCAATTTGGTATTTTATTAGTGAAATTTTTGGCACTTATTTAAAAATTAACATCACGTAGCTAATGTTGGCGTTAAAGATTTTATATTTACGTACATTTTTCTTAAACCGGAAGTGTTTATCGCTTCCTTTTTGCACAGTCCCTAAAATTTGAGTATTGAGAGGATATTTAATATTTTACCCTTTTAAAGAAAGTTTCTTTGTGCATTAAATTAAATAACAATGTTATCAGAACATGTGAGTTTTATAGACATAAATTAATTTTATATGAGAAAGTTAAAGGTTCTTTCTATTTAGCTATTCGCTAAGTTAATCAAATACAGAGAATTTCATGATTTTAAAACTTTACGCTTAGAGCATATTAAATGTCCATTTATCCTCACATTCGTTATTTTAAAAACAAGTATTTAATGTTAACACAGTCCTCTTTAATATCAAAATTATTAGAGCACTTGTGTTGCCTGAAGGAGGACTGCTTTTAAGAAAAAATATTCTTTAAAAATGAAAAATGGTAAGGCATTGATTTTTATTAAATGTAATTTCTTAAAAAAATTAATAACATCGTTGGTTTATTTATTAAAATTTTCTTGGCACTTAACTTAACTTATCAAAGAATTTTCGAAAATTGCAAATTTGATAATTTTTTTTCAAAAACAGCACATTCGGCAAAAAAATTTTACGGAATCAAAGAATTTTTTTTTTTTTGAAGAAAGTAATACAACATAATCTTTTCGGGGTTTTTACTGCAAACCCTCAAATTTTCGTCATATGGAAAATAAAAAGAAAACATTTTGATAATTGCGTCAAAAAATCTCATGAGACACAGGACTATTCAATGTTGGAAAACAAATATTTTTAGCGACATATAGCTATTTCGCTGATTTAACTTCTGTGGGTTTTAAATGTTTTGTTTGCTCGATTTTGCCAGCGAAAAAGCTATATGTGCTTTATATATGTTTTCCTATGATAAAATGTTATTACGAAAATAACGGAAAAAAAAGTATGCAGAATGCAAGCAAGATTTGTAGAAAGTAATTTGTTGCTGTTGTTATTTGCTTAGAAAATAGTACCGTAGAGTGGCTTGGCAATGATGAAAAAAAAAACTAACATTTTGATTTTGGGGAAAAAAATCTCCTGACTTCAAATATGTTTTAACAAGCATTAAACTCATGTCATTTCTCTCTGATATTAATACAAATCCACAGTAAAATTTTAAGCATAAAAACATGGGTGTTTTTGAGAAAATCAGCCTTTTTTTTCAGAAAAAGCGCTATAACTCCGCCAATTTTCAATAATTTTCAAAATTTTTTAAAAATTCTGACAGAGAATTAGAAGTTCTATTTGAATCAAAAGACAAAAAGTAATTATTTTGATTTGGTTGAAAATGCCACTATTTTGAACCAATTTTCAGCGGTTTTTCAAGCTCTGACACTAAAACTTTAAATGGGCATAACTTTGTAAAAAATAATTTTCAATCAACTCGGAGGACAGTATATTCCCTTAATTACTTTGAAAAACAACATATTTAAACGGCAATCAATTCCGCCATTTGAAGTCACTCCGACTGCATGGTTTGAAATGAATTTGGTCAAGAACATTTCTGCTTTTTTTTCACTTCGAAAGTCTATATTAACTCTATTTTAATTGAATAACAATTTTTGTTGACCAGTACTATAAATAGACTCAGAATCAAAATTATTCACAATCACTTTGAGTTAGCTTATTATCCTCCCCAGCATAGCCTAACTTTATTCGTTCCACTTTGATAGTTAGTACATCCTTTGACTTTAGGTGAATTATTTCTGAACTTAAAGTTTCACATAAATCTAAAAACAAAGGATTCAAACTGAACTCTACTCAAGTCTTCAGCATTTAATACAGACAATTTTGACCTCTGATAGGTAAGGTAGCAGTTGGTTTCAGTTAGGACTATGCAAGCGTATCGGTATTTGTGTGATTGTCTATCTGGCTGTGTGCACTTTAAAACTTTCAGTCAAAATAAAGAGACAAATATTCTGCCGTGTAGAGTGAGTTAATATACTTGTTTGTGGGTTCTTACATTTATGTATGTGTGCATAGAAAAAATATAATTTTTATATAACTACAATAGACTTTTCGGTATTTTCGTAGCTTGTGTACAAATAATTTTGATAAAAAATAATATTTCCATAAAAAGTTTTCATTTTAGCCCACTATAGCTTATCACAATCTCATTGCATTGCAAAGGAAGCAGGAATTTTTTTAATATTTTGGACAAAATATTAATTTTCCAACACTGATATAATATGATTAACGAAATACCTTACTAATTTTTCCAGAGCTTATATTTTGTGCTGCCCTTTTGAAGGTTAACAATCCAATGAAAATGTATAAATTAATACGAAAAGAAGACATACGCAGATGAGCACACGTGTTGCAAATATTGAACTAAAACATAATATGATTGCTTTAGCTATGTCTGTACTTAGAAGAAGAAAACAAAAAATGTAATAAATATTGAGAAATTTAATGATAAGAAGACCTAAAAAGCAGACCCAAATACAATAAAAAACAAAAAGAGCAACATCAGTTGGTACAAAAAATAATGATGGACAATAGAATTCTGACTAAAAACGCAAAAGAAAAGTGTCGTAGCAAAAGTGCAAATGTCTATGAAAGATTTCTGAAAACAAAAAAAAAATATATTAAAAACAACATATTCCATATGCTACGCAATAGCAACGAGCACAATTCCTTTCAACTGCTGCTGACATATCAGCAATTTATGTTATTGTAATAGTAATTTTATCAAAAAAATATGAACATAAAGACAAAAGTAAAAGTATGGAAATTGAAATGTTACTATGCTTTTAGCCACTGAAGTTTAATCAAAATATACTACGTGTTTAAGGACAAAGGACATTCAGTGTTCACTCTAGAAAATTGGTATGACATGTAGGAGAATGAATTTTTCGAAGCTCAAGTATTATAGCCCACAACCCCTTTTTTCGTAAAATTAATGCAAATATGGCGCCTGAAAATTCATGATAATAAGATTATTTAGTTGGAGGTCCACACGAAATTCCTTATACCCAAAATGAATCCGGAAAAGTTGAAAATAATATAAAAACAGCTTGAAAGACCTCAGTTTCTTATAATCGAAATGCAGTGAAAATTTGTTTCAAAAATCAATAACGAGTTTCTTAATTGCCAAAATGTTTCGCCACAAATTGTGCCTAGAACTCTACTCAAACACATGCTGAAAGTTAAGCTAAAAATCTTTATTTCCCATTCACACCTTTCATAGATCATTGCCCATATATTTTTTTCCTCTTAACTTGACTCATCTCTTGGTCGTTCCTCATATGCAAATATCAGAAAATTAATTCAAAACGTTGTTGTAAATTAACTGCAGTAACTTAACATTCAAAATTAAGCTTTTAGGTTAGACACAAAAATAACAATTTATCTTAGACAAACACACACAAGCTCACAGTACCACACACACACACACACTTCCGCATGTCAAAGAAGCAAAGCAAAAATAAAAACGCATTTGAATGCTCCGTAGTTTATTTGAGTTGGTACAACGAACGCATCCTTGCCATAAGCGGATTACCATATTACCATGCTAACCGCTTATCCTTGTATACTTTTTTTCATTTACATGAACGGTATGTGCAGACGTTTTCTTTTATCATGCCGCATAAATAACCCAACTAGAAATTGTAGCAAATGCGTATGTATGCTCTTTTATCTACAGATGGCTTTGTGTCTTTTATTAAAAGTTGCAGCATTAAAGAAGATCTTTCAATTGAGATACATCTACTAATTGTCTATATTGTCTCTATATCTTACATTTTCTAATTTTGGTTAATATTTATACATTCTTTTGGCTTATTTCTTAAATTTTATATTTGGTACTGTTTACTTGAGAGAAATTTTTCAAAAACTTGAGCAAAAAAATGCCCAAAATAAAGCTTTTATAAAGAAAATTTAACCAAATAAAAGTTTTCAAAAGTACATAGCCTTAGAAATATATGCAGTAAATGACGCCAAAATCGTGTTCGGAAATCAAAATTTTATTATAAACGGGAAAACTTAAGCTAAATTGGTTGGAAAGTCTTCAAGGGTGCAAGACACTATCCTTTAACCGAAGTACAGAGTTTACACCACATAAGCAACGTTTGCTTTCCAGATGACGTAGAAAACTTTTGTGTTGAACATTAAGTCAAAAAAATCAAAGAATTGTACAATGACAGGAACGTCCAAAAGGTATATTATTCACCGACTACATCGAACGAATGGAAAACAACGCTCTTGAAAACTAAAATTTAATTTAATAACTGCGAAATAGCAGGACGAAACTCCGTTTAAAAGAAGTTGTGACCGCCTGTGTAAGTCCCCTTATACTACAAAACTGTAACAAATTCACCTACGATCAGGTATGCTTAAAGCTTAAATAATTCATAGATATAATTATTAGCCATATTAATAGATAGATAGCAGTTGCCTTCTGAATATTTTGGCACACATTTGTGATATCAGGTAACTTATCTTCTTTGTAAAGTTTTTCCAACTGGGTATTTTGGCAGCCAACGGCACACCCGCACAAATACTCGTATACCAACTTTAAATTTACTTACATTTCTATGCAAACATTTGGAAAAAATTTATTAAATTTTTTTGTTTAAATTGCTAATTTTTTATAAGAATATAAGGAAAAACATTGTCATAATTTTCACATGCACATTGCCAGACACACAAACACATTTAAGAACAAAATTATGAATTTAAAATTATTTAAATGCAGTTCAAATGACTGGCTTTCAAAGTTTTCGTTCCACTGCTGTCGTCGGCCCGGAATTATGCTATCGTACTTACATGACATTTTCATGTATGATATCATACTTATCCAAAAAATTTTCGCCACATTTGTAAGACCTTCATTTCTCATTTATTATTTCTAAAAAATACTATATTTAGAGTAACTAAGCTAAATATAATTTCATCATATAATTCTAAGGAAACAGTAACCATGAAAAAATATAGCATAAATAATATTTTTTTTTTACGTAATATGCCTCCAAAACTCTTCGTCGTATAAATATGATGTCGAAAACATGTAGGCAGTCTTTGCGGATACGGAAAATATTGCCAAAAATGTGTTCCATACATAACGAATTTGAAATAACTAGGCCCAACAAGAACTATAACGGTGATGGTTTAGGAACAAGAACTGTCAAGAACTTACCAGGTGTATAACTAAGTAATGTCGTTTTTTTCTTAAAAAAAAAAATATCTTGAATTTAAAGAGTTAAAGGAAGAATCGTTATTCAAAGTATGCTCCCTCGCTTTTCACACATTTTTCCCATCTTTCCTGGAATTTGTGAACTCCACGCCAATAGAATTCCTTGGGTTTTTCGGAAAACCAATTATCTAGCCAAATTTTCACATTTTCGTAGAAATCGAAGCGCTGCTCAGCGAGTGCGTGTCCCATCGATGCGAACAAGTGGTAATCGGACGAGGTCAGGTCTGGTGAGTAGGCCGCATGCGCGAAAACTTCTCAACGTATCGTGAACCGGTTTTGCCGTATGTGATGGAGCGTTGCCATGGAGGAAAATAACTTTGCGTTGCCTTTTTTGATATTGCGGCCGTTTTCTCTGCAGCGCACAGTTCAAATTGGTCAATTGTTGCTCATAATACAAAACGCCGTCTTGGTCTCACCAAACACAGAGTATCGTCTTCCTGCCGAAGCGATTCGGCCGAGCAGTCGATGTTGACGGCTGTCCAGGGTCTACTCAAAATCTCTGCGCTGAAAGTAACACGATAATGACGCTCGATTGGCGCGAAACTTTGGTGGTATGATATTTAAGGTTGACGCTTCACACTGTCAAAGTTTCATGACATTCGATAAATATTCAGGCTAGGGCGACATTTAAAGGTTCGAACCGACATTACTTAGTTATATACCTGGTAATGTCGAATCAGGCATTAAAGAAGAAGAGAGATCATGAATTTTTGGATCACCGTTTTAAGAAAAATACTGAGATATTGTGGTGAAATGACAAGATAACGTGACATGTTTTCTAACAAACTTTCACACCACTGACATATTTGTGACAACACAACATTTTATAGGTATTCTAAGCCAGAAAAGGATAAAATCTGATAAATAAATACAACAAAAATATGGAAGGCGTCGATAAGCATGATTGAGAGATTGCAAAATACCCTATTCGTTTTAAAACAAAGAGATTGCAATGGCCAAAAGTCAACAGAATGCTAGACATAAGAATGTTGAACGCATGCATAGCTGAAAGTTTTTTGAACCCTGTTGTATCGATTCCTCTATTAAATTTTTTTTGCACAAAAAATGACCAAAGAAGAATGACTAAATCAACAGCTGGTAAGTACTTCTAAAATTCTTTTAAAGTTTATTAAAAGAGTTAAAAAAGTAATTGCATTTTTGAAAAAACTCTGTGAAGTAGAAGCCAAAAAGTTAATGTATTCAGCCGTTCAAATGCCATAGATTTTTATCAGCAAACGACAGAAAAATGTACACTGTGCGATAATGTGGCTTTTGAATTTAATTAGCGAAATTATGATACATTTGTTTTGCATAATTTAGCTACTTTTTCATGGCTTTAAATGGTCACATTTTAGTTTGATTAATTGCGGATAAACAACGTTTTGACAAGTGTTGATAGTACTTAAATTATAAATATGTAAATGCTATAAATTTTAAATGACAGAAATTTATAAAATTTCAGTATATTCTCATCAAACCAACCTAACTGAATGAGCCAACTTATGTGAAATTTCTAAAGCCAAACAAGAAATTGAATTCTTATGACAAGAAATAACATTTTCTCCACTTCTGTTTGTGTTTATTAACAATAACAATTCTCTGAGTTGCTGCTGCAACATAACAAGGACACATACATATCTTCAACTGGTTTTGTCGACTTAACCTTGTTATTGCGTATATATCTAGGTATTTTTCCTACTTTCAAGTTTCATTTCATTTATAACCGGAAGCGGCAAGTTGATAATGGAAAAAGTAAACTTAATAAAAGTAAACAAACAACAGCAACGGACATGAACACCAAAAAATAATACGAATACAAATAATTGAGTTAAAATTGTTAAGGGGAGCAAAACTGCAAAAGAGTAACAAGCAAACAAATAAACAAACAAACAAATAGCAATGAGAGAAGAAGTGTTGTACAAAATATAATGAAATTGAAATTTATGGTATATGAAAGTAAAGTGAAAAGTTTACACAACGTTTCAGTGTAGTTAAACGTCAACCTTGATGCAGAAATATAAACAAAACTGAGACAATCACTAAGCTTACTCCTTGAGCGGAAATGAGAAGACTTGTAAGGAAATATTTTCTGGACTTAAAAGAAAAAAAGAGGTTAATTGATATTGGAATGCACTCCTTTAGGGAGTTTTCGTTCTCTCACATGAAATTTTATTTGAACATGAAAATTTAAATACATATGGATGCCAACTCCACGATAGGTAAGGTGCCCAATTAACGAAAATTTTTTTTTCAAATTGGGCAGCAATTTTAACCCTGATATTAACATTCGTGACAGTTTAGTTCTTAGCGCAAAAAATTACTACAAAAAGTAAAAAAAAAAAACTTATTTTTTCCTATAGTGAGGAAATAACTTAAATAGCAGCTCTTAATGATCAAAAAATTTTATTAGAAAAATCGTCAAGAGTTTGTACTAAATACCAAGAATTAAAAAAGTAAAAAACAAAACCATTTGTAGGTATAATTAATTAAAGTTAGTTAAAGATTAAGCTATTAATAAAAGTTCTACATTTAATTGCTTTAATTAAAACAAGTTTTCATATTCAAAGATTTGTTTCTTGTACTATATGCTACTTATTAAGTAATTGGTCGAAAGCAATTACAGTGGAAAAATCACACACTCTTACAGCAATGTAAGCAGCTGGACAAAACGTGCTGAAGTAGTGACTTGCCCGTGCTTAGAATTTCAGAATATCTAAAAAAAAAAAAAACAGCGGAAGCAAGGGAATTTGTCGTTTGCAGAATTTATTTTGCAGCTAAATGTGAGATCCCAAAAATTTTATATTTAACATTTGAATACTAACGGATTATGATTTCAAATAAATATCCCCAGTTTTATTTTCTCGAGGTTGTTTGAATTGAAATGTATAGCTGCATATATTTGTTACATATCTTCATATAAAAACCGCCTTATATAGGTATTATGAAATTGAGGCCATTGAAAGATTCTCTCAGCAGAGAGAGTTAGATCGCTCAACAAACTCTATACCGATCTAGATAAGAGAACAAGATACGTCATGTCTGTATACTTATATGGGACGTTCTTTTACAAACCGCATACGATTTTGGACTTGGTATTTTAGAATCGCCCGAAATTTTTTTTGCACCTTATATACATAAAATTACTAGACCCATGCTTTTTTTTTGCTAAAAAAATTTTTTTTTCGAAAATATGAATACATATGAATTTTTGATAATTGGCTGAATTTTGGCAAATATACCCATACTTGAAGTCTATTATCTCCAGTTCTACTGATACGATCAATGTCGGTTTTTATTTATTTAATGCAATAAATTAAAAAAAAAATTATACTGTCAACAAATGAAAAATAATAACAATTTAATTGTTTAAATAGGTTTAATATAATGTTTCCCCAACTAGAATACATTGAAAAAAATAACATTTTGTTCTTTATTCTTTTATCTACAAAACCCATTTTACAAAAAAGTGGAGTCTCTGTTAGATCGGAAGTTATTAAATATTTACCAGCGCAAGTCATGAATTCCAGAACAAATTTAAGTGTGCAGCATGCGACGCATCAAAATTTAATAACGAGTGTTAAATACTCGTTTCTTTGTTTTGACTCGTCGCACGCTGCACACTTAAATTTTTCAACAAAAAAATTGAAAGTTCGAACGTTATCGGAAACCTCGAGAAATGTTGTATCAAATCGATAAGATGACGTCCATTTGAAAATAGTTTTTTCTTAATTGAAAAACAGGCTGTTAGGTCAATTAATTATGTGAGTTAAAATAGGGGGGAGGGGTCCGGAAAAATCTCACCAAGGGAGGAGAGGGGGTCAAGGAAAAAATCACATCAACTTTTTAATGCATAGAATTTACATTAAAAATTATAATTTAAATCTCACGGGAGGGAGGAGAGAGATCCCGCCAGATCTCACCAAGGGGTGGGAGGGGGGTTCGAATTTTCAAAAAAGCACCTCACGTAATTAATGGACGTCCCCTAAACACAGATAAGTATAATAGGATCAAATTACATTCAAAAGCTTTATAAAGTTCATAAGATAGTGGAGAAATCGACAGCAGTTCAACAGAATAGTACCAAAAAGTATTAACAAAGCCGATACAATTTCAAAAGTATCGAATATAGTATCGAATGCCACCGCAAAAATCAATAATGTTTCGACTGTAAAAAACGATAGCATAGAAAATACTTTATCGAAGAGTCGAGCGTAGCCATGAATAAGCCGACCGAAAAACATCGAAGAAATCATTTAAAACTCAAAAGTATCGATTACATCAAATATAAAATGTTAAGTACTGAAAATCATCAGCGTTGAAAAGCATAGAGTCATTTTATAAAAGTTTTAAATGTACAGAAAGACATTATAAGGGAATTCCTTTTGGGGAGGGTTTTTACTAAGGCACTGGTAATCTAACTTAAAATTCTGCCTACTGCTTTGGCACATGTCGAAGTATGTTAATGAGCGGCTCATTGAATTAAGACGGCATAATAATCGTTGCGTGTTCCTGGAATCTGCTACCATTAATTTCTGTGGTTAAGCATGTCACACACATGTGCTTAATAGTTGGTGACCCTAATTGCAAGCTGAAAACAAAAACATTACGCACGTATACATGTAGGTGTTTAATGAGCTATTGAACTTAATTGCGTGTATTCACAGGTGTACATGTTCAATTTGATTGATTTATTATTGAATGTACAAGTTTATGTGTATTAATTAAGAGAATTATTATCAACCAATATATTGCAAAGACAAAGTTGCTACATGAGTCATTAGAACTTCAATCTCAATATTGAAAACAAATTATAGTTGGTGAATCTTTTACTTGTTTCTTGATATCAACCAATTAGATTGAAATGCTTTCAACAATGACAAACCAAAAAGTTTTTCTCAATTTTATTTCGAATAAAAGTTTATAGGTCTGTGTGAAGTCTGAAGCACATTCCAAATGAATATAATCCAATGGTTTAAAAGCTCATTAGTGTTGAAAAATATAAAATTTCATATAATTTGAATCGAAACCCACCCAGCATTTGTTCGTCATAATTCAAGTCATGATGATTTTTTTTTTCCGCACTTCAAATTCCACATTTTCTTACCCCAAATCCATGCGATAATCATGAATTTAAAATGAGTACTCAGCGGGTAAAAAATTGCAAAACAAAATACGCGAATGTTACAAAAAAAAAAAAAAACAAAATAAAAATTAGATTCAATTAATTTAAACGAATGCGGTCGAGAGCAAATAACAATACGTAAATAATTTTAAAAAAGAATAATTCAAAAGAGCCATAAAACAAAGAAGCGAAAGAAATATGCAAAAGAATGACGACGATAAACGACCATCAAGTAACTAAACAAAAAAAATAAAAAAAAAATTAAATATTTAGGGGGGGGGGGAGGGGGTATAGCGCTCTAACTCAAGCGAAGCAAAGAGATAAATTTAATGTCATCATTTGACGCAGCTGACGTATACGCACGGATGCTGCTGGACGTTGGATGACTGACAGCATGGCTGAATACACTTGACATTGTTTTCATAACGTTGACTGTGAGAAAGATGATGATGATGACAAGAAAAACAACAACGACAACAACGACGACGACGACAGCACCCTGAAGGACGAGCTGACTGTTGTTGAAAGTAGTGAGCGATTGCGTTGCAAGCTACCAAAATGGAAAATTTTTTGCGAATTCAATTGGTAAAAATAATGAGGTATTGTAGGTTATAATGAAAACTAAGAAAAAACATCGGCTAATTTGATTTGGGTGTACAGCAAAATTAAAATTTTTTTCCAAATATCCATTGTACAGATTTTTACGAATCACAGATCTCTGTGAAGAAATTTAGTTAGTGGCTTAGAGTATTCAAAATGAAAAAAAAAAAAATCCTTATTTTTTACCGATCACATGAGGGAAGGACATAGTGAAACGAACAAGAACTGAATGGCCAGGCATATAGCATATCGGAGTGGATCTACCACGCTTTTCGCACAAAAACCATCCTTTTTATAAAAATTTATGACCTTCGCTGGTGTTTCCATTGTTTTTGTAATGGACGAATATTTTATTTTAGATTCCATTTTTTTCTGTTGCTTACTCTGTTCTCAGCAATTTTGCACTTGTTTTATTTTATTTTATTTTATTTTATTTTATTTTATTTTATTTTATTTTAATTTATTTTATTTTATTTTATTTTATTTTATTTTATTTTATTTTATTTTATTTTAATTTATTTTATTTTATTTTATTTTATTTTATTTTATTTTATTTTATTTTATTTTATTTTATATTATTTTATTTTATTTTATTTTATTTTATTTTATTTTATTTTATTTTATTTTATTTATTTTATTTAATTTTATTTAATTTTATTTTATTTTATTTTATATTTCTTTATTTTATATTATTTTATTTTATTTTATTTTATTTTATTTTAATTTATTTTATTTTATTTTATATTATTTTATTTCATTTCATTTTATTTTATTTTATTTTATTTTATTTTATTTTATTTTATTTTATTTTATATTATTTTATTTTATTTTATTTTATTTTATTTTATTTTATTTTAATTTATTTTATTTTATATTATTTTATTTTATTTCATTTCATTTTATTTTATTTTATTTTATTTTATTTTATTTTATTTTATTTTATTTTATTTTATTTTATTTTATTTTATTTTATTTTATTTTATTTTATTTTATTTTATTTTATTTTATTTTATTTTATTATATTTTATTTTGTTTTTCTGCTTACTATTTGCCTTCTTGCTTTGTTTCTCTTTAACACTTCTCATTTCTGCTTATTTTCTTTTTTCTAAGTCTCGATAAATGTTTCTGCTTACTTCACTTTTCCAGCTTAGTTTATTTTATCTGCTAACATTATCTCTTGCATTATTATTATTTTCCTTATGTTAACTGCTTACTTCACTAAAAAGTGTCATTACCATTTCACTGTTAATTTTATATTTCCTGCCAACTATATTGGCTGCTGATATAAAAATTCCTTTGCTTATATTTCTAATGCTTATTTCATTTTATTTTGTTGTTTTCTTTCTTACTGTACTTGATATTTTCACTGTGAAAACAATGGACATTTGCAATGGTTAGCGCTGTGGAACAGCAAGGATTTACGATTTTCGAAATTAGTTTTGTGCGCTTGAGTTAGTGCTTGAGCCACTTGTGCACTTGTTTGGAGTAGGGTAGTGAAATCGTAAACGTAATCGTGGCAGAGTAGTAGCTGGACCAAAGTTGTGAACGAAAGAACGCGTACTTTGATGGTTTTGCCATTAAAAGGTCGTTATTTACGCGAGTTAACGAAACAGATGTTAACGATTCCTACCGAGCTGGCACCACACATTTCGGTGTCGCAATAAACAAAAATATTATATTTCTTCAGAATTTACAGCAGCAAAATGCTGACCAAGCGTCTGCTACACATCCGTAGTACGATTTGCTTTGAGTATCATATCACTTTGATATGGTACGAATAAAAAAAACAAAGAAAATAAAACAAAAAGAAAATTATTAAAAGTCACTCAATATATTCTTCAGAAAGAACAGATTCAATCTAACTTCAGTAGAGTTAAGTTTTGTTTTAAATTTAGCTTGTAAAATTAGTTTAAAAATAAAAAAATAAATAAAAATAAATAGTAATTAATATAAAGTTAACTGGCGCCCAACTAAAACAAAAAGGACACAAAATCTTTTGGAGCTTATCAGCCCTTAGGAGCCACAGCATTAACGATTTTCAACGAACCTGAGTCACCGTCAACCAGCGGACAAAAAGGATTATTCGAAGGAATCGGTGTGGAGTCCAACAAAGAATGTTACTTCTAATGTAAGGAAAAATACAATTTTTTATTTCTTAAGAGTGAAAATTTAGAATTTAAGTAATTTCAATAAAAAAAATATAAGAAAAATTTGAATTTAAGTGAACTATCCAAATGAAAAAGAATAATTAAGAATTTTTAAGTGAAACTAAAAACTAGAGTTAAAATTAATTAAAATTTTTTAAGTTGAATAAAAGTGCTTCAGACAGCACCAAATTTTTTAGTGATTTCATCAAAGTGAATTATCTACAACTGAATTTAAATTAAATTTCCTTGATTAATTTTTTTTTAAAACTAAAAGCTAGAGTTAAATTTAATTAAATTTTTAAATTGAGTAAAAGTGCTTCAAATAGCAATAAATTTTTAAGTGATTTTAGCAATGTGAATTGTTTAACAACTGAACTTAAATTAAACGTCCTTGATTAAATTTTTCAAATATAGAATTGCCCTAGTGATCATCTGGTTTAAATCGAATCGGAATCAAAGTTTTGAATTTAGTTAAAAAGAACAAAGAGCAATATGGCTAATCAAAACAATTTATTGCGGCCACCCATCCTAAACCCCAATCCTCCTGTTCCTCAGCAAAACCCTAATCCGCCTGTAGGAAATCCTCAACAACCCCAAGATCAACCACCTCAAAATCAACAACCACAACCTTTAATAATGTCTCAAGAATTACAACAAGCTATAGCAAGTATAGCATTTGCAACCTTACAAAGAGAAGGTAGACAATTAGTTTCGTCAATAATAAACCCAAACGCAGACCAATTTAGCGGCGTTGATCAAATTATTGATGTAGAGCATAGAGGAAATATGGGAGACTTAGACAAAATACCAGACATTGTCCGAGGCCTTAGGGGATTCGCAGGAAATGAAGGTGAATTCACCTCATGGAAAAAAAGCGTTGAACGAGTTCTACAACTATATGAACCAATTAGGGGGACAAATAAATACTATGGAATACTGAACGAAATTAGAAACAAAATCACAGGACAGGCAGACAATGTGCTAGAATCGTATAACACTCCATTAAATTGGAACTGTATTATAAGATGTTTGATTACCCACTACGCAGACAAGAGAGACGTCACAACTTTGGAATATCAAATGACATCTCTTGTCCAAAATAGGCAAACTGTGCAGGAATTCTACCAGCAAGTTTATTCATGCCTATCTCTTATTTTAAATAAACTCGCGTCCCTTGAAGTAGGTACCGAAGCTATGAATATTTTATCAAAGACTTATAGAGACAAAGCCCTCGACACTTTCATTAGAGGTCTCAACGGAGACATGCCCAGACTTTTAGGAATGAGAGAGCCTGCAGATTTACCTCAAGCTCTTTATTTGTGCCAAAAATTAGAAAATCAAGATTTTAGAGCGAATTACGCCCACAATGTAAACACTAACACAAAGAAATACAACACACCTTCTCAACCACCATTACCCCCACGACGTAGCCACCAAATCCAACGCACACCATTCTACCCACAACTCACATATTTCCCACAAAATTCTATTCCAAACCAACATTATCCAGTTAACCAAATCCAACGCACACCATTTTATCCACAACTCACATATTTCCCACAAAATTCTATTCCAAACCAACGTTATCCAGTTAACCCAATCCAACAATACCATTATCCCAATTTTATACCACAACAAATAAGACAAAATTATGCTTATAACCAACCACCACCACGTCCTTTTGCACCCAAACCTCTACCTAGACCCGAACCTATGGAAATTGACCAAACTATTAAAACCCGAAATGTTAACTATATGAACAATCCAAGACCTAATCAATTTCAAGGGAAAAGGCCTTTACAACCTACGCAACATTTTCAGCAACAACCGAAGTTGCAAAGGAATTTCCATGTTTATCCACAACATCCACTCCCAATTCCAAACAATTACATTTATGAACAAACCACACAAAATAACTTTCAAACTCAACAACAGCATCCATCAAATCTGGTGGATAATAACAACGATCAAATTCATCATGTCGAAACAAATTCAGAATATCCACCGCAATTGGCAAATACCAATAATTTTTATGAACAAAATTTAGAAAGTTATATGAGAGAAATTCCAGAGCAAGTTGTGCAACAAGTTCAGGAAGTCCAACAATTGCAAACAGAAGAATATACAGATATACATTTTTTAGGTTAAACCAATCATCATTACCCTTTATAAAATGCAAGCTAGATAACGGAAATATTATAAAGATACTAATAGACACAGGTTCCAACAAGAACTACATTCAGACAAATTTAATAAAAAACCCAAAGGAAAATGATGAAATATTTTTTGCCAACTCAATAGGAGGGCCAATTCAAATCTCACATCATGTTTATGCAAATCTTTTCGGTGAACCTAGCACTCCAATTAAATTCTTTTTACTCCCAACACTTAAATCCTTCCATGCAATAATAGGAAATGACAGCCTTAAGCAATTATCCGCAATTATATACACCGAATATAATTATATGCTTATTAAAAATGGTAGAAAAATTAAAATACATCAACAGATTTCACAAGATGTTAATAATATTTCTATCAAAACGGATCATATGACGAAAAAACAAAAAGAATCAATTAAGGAACTCACAAGAAGATTCCGTAAATTATTTTTAGAACCAGATGAAAAACTGACGTACACAACCAGAGTAAAAGGTGAAATTAGAACTTCAACGGAAGATCCCGTTTATTCGAAAAGTTACCCTTACCCAGTTGCCCTCAAAGACGAGGTAGAGAAACAAATCAATGAATTACTCTCTAATGGCATTATACGACCTTCTCGGTCGCCATATAACTCTCCAGTTTGGGTTGTACCCAAAAAAATAGATTCTTCCGGAATAAGGAAATTTAGGCTCGTGATAGACTATCGGAAACTAAATCAAGTAACGATAGCAGATAGATATCCCATACCCGAGATTAATGATGTTTTGACACAACTTGGGAACAATAAACTATTTTCGGTCATCGACCTCAAGAGTGGATTCCACCAAATACCATTAAAAGAGAAGGACGTTGAAAAAACTTCATTTTCCGTGTGTAATGGAAAATACGAATTCACTAGACTCCCATTCGGACTCAAAAATGCTCCCTCCATTTTTCAACGAACTCTAGACGATATTTTACGAGAGCATATAGGGAAAATATGTTACGTCTATATAGACGACATACTCATTTTCGGAAAGAATGAAGAGGAACATCTTCAAAATGTAGCGAAAGTATTTCGAACTTTGGAGGAATCAAATATGAAAGTTCAACTAGACAAATGTGAATTTCTCAAAACACAAGTTGAATTCTTAGGTTTTATTATATCAGATAACGGTATTAAGACAAATCCGAAAAAAATAGAAGCTATACTTAATTTCCCGAAACCAAAAACCGTCAGAGATCTTAGATCATTTTTAGGTCTGTCCGGTTATTACCGTCGGTTTATACAAGATTATTCAAAAATAGCAAAACCCCTGACAGCCCTTTTAAGGGGGGAAGATGGCAATATGCCTAAGAATCAATCAAAGAAAAAAGAAATCTTTCTCGATGATGTTGCCATTGAATCATTTGATAAAATAAAAAACTCATTAATCAGTCAAGATATTATACTAGCTTATCCCGATTTTCGCAAAGAATTTACTTTGACCACGGACGCATCAAACTATGCAATTGGTGCTGTCTTATCCCAAGACGACCGACCAATAGCTTTTATTTCAAGAACATTAAATAAAGCCGAAGAAAATTATGCGACGAATGAAAAAGAAATGCTCGCGATAATTTGGGCTTTGAATAACTTAAGAAATTATTTATATGGTTCAGCTAGAGTCAAAATAGTAACAGATCACCAACCATTGACATATGCTCTTAGCAATAAAAACAATAATAGCAAAATGAAAAGGTGGAAAGCGACATTGGAAGAATATAATTATGTTCTTCAATACAAACCAGGCAAAACAAATGTTGTTGCTGACGCCCTTTCCAGACCACCGCAAATTAATTCTTTGACAGCTACCCAACATAGTGATGAGAGTTCATCACATAATCTAATTCAATTTGCAAACGCACCTATAAACGTTTTCAAAAACCAAATATTTTTGAACTTAGACAATGATCCTACTTACAAATTTGAAATTGTTTTTCCTACATATCATAGGCACACTATAACCCAAACAGAATATTCACAACAAGATCTTATTAGTGTTCTAAAAAAATCCTTGAACCCATCTGTAGTTAATGGAATCTACACTGACGATAGAACTTTGGGAAAAATCCAGGAAATTTATCCAACTTATTTTAGGAATTACAAAATCAGATATGCACGAGATAAAATTATTGATCTCACTGACGAAACAGCACAGGAGACTGAAATATTAAAGGAACATAAACGAGCCCATAGGAATAGTAGAGAAAACAAAGTACAACTCTTAAAGAAATTTTATTTCCCCAATATGCAAACAAAAATTAATAGACTAGTAATGCAATGTAGTATCTGCAAAGAGCAAAAGTACGAAAGACACCCGAATAAGCCAATACTTAAAGCTACTCCAATCCCTCAATTCCCAGGACAGATAGTGCATATAGATTTATACTATATGGACAATAAAAAGATATTAACAGCTATCGACAAGTTTTCAAAATATGCAATGGCAAAAATAGTAAATTCACGAGCGGTGGAAGATATTAAAGAACCTCTAAGAGAATTAGTTACAGCATTTGGTTTCCCAAAAAGTATTGTTATTGACAACGAGAAATCATTAGCAGCAGCCCCGATAAAATTTATGCTAGAAGACCAATTTGGAATAGAGATCTTTAGAGCCCCTCCATATGTAAGCACTGTCAATGGACAAGTGGAAAGGTTTCATTCTACCCTTAGCGAAATGTTACGATGCGTCAAGGCGGAAAAAACATTTTCCTCATTTTCTGACCTTTTACACCAAACACTCTATAAATATAACAATTCCATTCACTCTACGACGCATGCAAGACCTATAGAAGCATTTTTTGGCACAAGAGTAACAACTGACCAGGAACTTTTAGAGCAATTTAGACAAAACAATATAGGGAACCTAACGAAAAAACAAGAAGCAGATTTAAACTACCACAACAGAGATCGGGATTCATATAAAGATTATATTGAAGGACAAGTCATTTATGTGAGAAGAGATAAAAAACCGAGAAATAAAGGTTCAGCGAGATATAGAAAAGAAATAGTTAAAGAAAACAATCCAAGCACAGTTTTAACAATGAAAGGGAACATAATTCACAAAAGTTTAATTCGGAATTGAATTTACACATTTCAGATTTTTGTTCGCTCTATGCAGAGCTGAATATCGGATTTTGGATTATACGAATTCTCCAATAGTAACCTTCGAAATCGGAATTTCTAAGATCCAAAAGGGAACTTTTAAATTAATCCACGTTATAGAAATGGCAACCTACGAAGAAAGTTTAAAAAATTTAACAAGTTTTGTCAACACCGATATCCACATCAACAATCCCTTCCTTCCTTTCATCCAGCAAGAAATAACTCAAATTGAATCCTGTATTAATCGCATCCGACCAACAAAAACCAATAAAAGAGCCCTAGATGAACTAGGAAAGGCATGGAAATGGTTGGCAGGAAGTCCTGACCACCATGACCTTATCGTTATTCAAAGTTATATAAACAAGTTGTTAGACAATAATAACGAACAAGTTGTTATTAATAAAAATTTAATTGAAAGAATGAATAACATAACAAAAAGTAATAATAGAATTATATCATTTTTTAAGAGCAGTGATACTGCACAATTAGTTATAGGAATGAATTTGAAATTTAAGTTACAAATGTTAAGAAATGAAATAACAAACATTGAAAATGGAATTAATTGGGCAAAGGCCAACATTATAAACTCATTTTTGTTATCAAATAAGGAAATCTTTGAATTGGAAAAAGTTATTGAAAATGATAAAATACCCATTATAAATATAGAAGAATCACTTCAATTTGCCGAAGTAAAGGTTGCATCAAATACAACCAATATAATGTTTCTTATTAATTTGCCTATTACAAATAAAGAAAATTGTAAGGTAATAAAATTAAAACCAATAAAAAGAAATAAAATCATTATGAAAATACCATATGAAAATATCATAAGATGTAATAATGAAATTTACGGAATAACACAAAATTGTAAGACTTTTAATAATTTATCTATTTGCAACAAGAATAGTATTGTTACATTAAATAAAGATAGCTGCACCGTACAACTTTTACAAGGAAAAACGACTTCATGTTCGATAACGAATAACCAGCATATTCCAATGATAGAGGAACTTAGCCCCGGTACTCTTCTTTTAAATAATTTTAATGGATCAATTAAAATTGACAACGAAAGCATTAATCTGACCGGAACATTCATCATACAATATGAAAATCTCACAGTAATTGTAAACAATGAAGAATACATCTCCTCCAATAAAGTGATGCTCGAACCAATGCCAGCCGTTGTTCAAACAAAAGAAATCTACTCATCAACTCAAGAAATACTGTCCCTCGAACTCATGAAGGAGTTAAATATGAACAACACAGAAAAAATAGAATTGATAAACGAAGATATAGAGTGGAAGTTTTATACAAATTCATCGCTCATAACAGTGGTTATCATAATTCTGGGATGCCTCCTTATAAAGCGAAAATTATGCAATATATCAAAAACAGTAAATTTAAAATCTACAGAAAATGATCATAAGGAAAGATTTCAAGAAATACTAACGGAGAATTCCAAAGGTGAACGAGGACGTCCACATTTAAAGGGGGAAGAGTTAACGAAACAGATGTTAACGATTCCTACCGAGCTGGCACCACACATTTCGGTGTCGCAATAAACAAAAATATTATATTTCTTCAGAATTTACAGCAGCAAAATGCTGACCAAGCGTCTGCTACACATCCGTAGTACGATTTGCTTTGAGTATCATATCACTTTGATATGGTACGAATAAAAAAAACAAAGAAAATAAAACAAAAAGAAAATTATTAAAAGTCACTCAATATATTCTTCAGAAAGAACAGATTCAATCTAACTTCAGTAGAGTTAAGTTTTGTTTTAAATTTAGCTTGTAAAATTAGTTTAAAAATAAAAAAATAAATAAAAATAAATAGTAATTAATATAAAGTTAACTCGCGAAAGAACTTTAAACTTTTGACGTGAAAATTTTTTTATTTTTTATTTTCTAATGGTTGACTGCTGTTTTTGTTGCTTTTGGCAGTGCTGTAGTAGCTGTGTGCGTTTGCAACAACAACAACAACAATAAATTAATGCGTCAATTACAGAAAATTAAAACGCCCCAAATGATACAAGCTGTCAAATGTCAGTAACACTTTGTCAAATATAATGCTGTCTCTCTTTTTATTTTTTTTTACTTATCATAATAATGTGATGGAAAATTTAAAGATGTTACTTACTTACTTTAAAGATTTATGGTATACTTTGTGTAATATATACTGAGTCTTTAGTGAATAATTAATTAAGAAATCATTTTCAAAATTGTTATAAGAAATTTATAATTTAAAAGCAAGCGACATTTTCCTTTACTCATGCAGCACAAGTCAACGTTTTTACCTTTTAACACACATAATCAGCGGTAAAATCCTGGCATTACTGCTGATTTTAAGGATTTAATTCACTCAACTTTCAACATCTTGTGAATGTTTAAGCAGCAGCCATTAGAGAAAGTAAAAATTTTCTGTTAAATTTTAAAATAAAGACCTTTTCATTCTCTCTCGTTCCCTTTGCGTCACTTACGTGTCAGTCATGTTATCAAAAAAAACATTGTCTGACTGCCCGTCATAATCCTTTGTTAACACAAATTTTAAGATATGACAACGAGAACCTTTTGAATTTGTGAGAAAGTCAACGCACTACTTTGACAAGAAAAGTCATGAAAGCAAAAAAAAAAAAAAACTTAAACTTTTTAGCCTTGCAAGGGTAATAACATCATGAGTGCTTGCGAGAGTATGGCGAAGAAAATAGTGGGAAAGTTCATTTTGGTATTTTCATACAAAACAAATTTTAAAGTAATATTTTAGAGACACTTTAAAGAAAAAGCACTGCTTTGGCGCACATAAATCTAAATACGTTTGCTATTTTTGGGTTTAATTTAGTTAGTGGCAAATTTATTTTTAACTTAGAAAACATTTTCTTTACATGAATATTGACATTTCAATTTTGTTTTTCTCTCTTTTATATTGCAATATGTAAGTCACATGATGGGTTAGCGCTGGTATAGCACGTGCTGTTTGAAAACTTATAACAAACCCACGCGCATCCTTCAATAACGTGCTTAAATCATTCATCTTTCAACTGCTGCTGAAACCAAATATTTTTAGTAAAGTTTTTGCAGTTGAAGGAAGATTGCTTTCTGAGATTATAATAAAACTTTCAATAGTTGAAAGATTGTGCTCAAATTTAATATTTGTTTCTGTTTAGGTTTTATCAGGAAATGTCAATGGTTGATTATTTATTTTGAGTATGTGTGAAATCTCTAGCATATGCAAATAAGCAAACAAAAAAACAAAAATTTAACATCAAGCAATTATTTGGTAACTTGGAAATTTTCAAATTTAAGATCCCCAAAAATTATTTCAGAAAATATTTCTTGGAAGTTTTCGATCAATTAATTGGATCATTGAAAAGTCGTTACGAAATGAATTAGACCAAATTTATAAAAATTTTTGAGCAATTCGTTATCAGTCAGACTGCTGATGTCGATAAGATTCTCAACTTTTATAAAGATGATTTTGATAGCGCAAGATTGTTAAGCGACTTGGATAAGTTTTCGCAACTTTAACAGAGACAAAATGAGCAGTTTTTCTATTCTCCATAGACTGAAAACATATTTTAGATCGGCTCAACAATGTTTCAACTTTACATATCTATTCGGATATGACCGACCAAATAAATTTAGATAAAGTGAGTGTTTTAGTTTTGAGGAAATGAGTTTTTTGTTGAATAATGAGATAAAGATATGACGAACCATTTTGAATATTTGAACACTTTTTTAACATTTTTCAACATCCATAAACATTCTCTTTCAGACCTTCTCCCTCCTTTACATACGTATGTGCTTGAAGGGAACCAGCTCATTTAAGCCACTATATTTCAAAATAAATAATAAATAAAATAGAAGTTTCATGCGGGATCAATTTACTGAACAAAATACATATGTACTAAAACTAAATTTTCTGTCTGAGAGTCAACCTATATAAAATGAAATCCAAAGTCCAAAACTGTATCATATCTAAAATGAACGCATTGGCTCATAGGGTTTTAAATAAAACTTAATCCTCAAGCGTCATTTTGGAAGAAAAAACCTAAAGAAGGGTTTACTTTTCTTAAAAAAAAGCCCTAAGTACCATAGAAAAATTGTTTTTGGGGACATAATATCAAACTTTGTGTTTTTTTCTGAGAAGCTTTATTTTTTAATATTTCAAAGTAACTAATTATTTATATTTAATCTCATTCTCTTATAAGCATTGTTAATAAATCTGTTTTTAAACAACAGTAAAATTAAATTATACATCTCTTTGGTAAACAAAATTAAATTTTAGAAAAATTAAAGACATAAAACTGTCACCAAAATTACAACCAAATAGCAATTAGATTTTAATGTTTTACCAAAACCAAGAGAAAAAAAAACACATCAAACTAAAACACTTACGAATACAATTTAATTTATAAATAGAATAGAGGAATATAGGATGATATGGTGCCATAAAATTAATTTTCACTTTTCTAATACAAAACTTTGTGCTGTTATTGTTTAATGTCATACTTCATCCATGCAACTTTACCCCAAAACATGCAGATATAAAACAAAAATATTCACAAAAACCACAAAACTGTTTGTGGCTTTTTAGATTGTTGTTGTTGCTGTTGCTGTTGTCCCAAATTACAAAAAAAAAAACATAAAAAAGACAAAAACACTCAACTCTTTAAAATTGACACAACAGACATAATATGATGTGGGGAAAAAAGGGACTCACTTGCATGCATAACCATTGCCATTTTAAAATATTGCAAATTGAGAGATCTCAATGAAAATATTTCGACAAGACAAACAAAAACAATGTTCTGTTGTAGTTGGTTTGTTGTTGTAGCTGTTGTTGTTGTTGCTATGGCTAGTATGGTAGTCTGAGTTGGTAATGCTATTGTTCATAGTGGTAACATTGCTGTTCTAGTAGATGTTGTTGGTGTTTTTGTAGCAGCAACGAACATGTTAAGTTTGAAATATAATAGGATGAAGTATGGTCTTTACAGTGGTGAAAATTACATGAAAATTGAATAAAAAATTAAAGCTTTATTCGAAATTTGGACTCCGACGATTTATTTATATTCGATAAGCTTTTATTAAAAAAAAAAAAATATTGTTCATTTCCGACTCTAGCTATTTTTGAACTCAAAACTCGATTTGGTACCACTGTGTAGCTGCGCGCAGTACTTTTAGAGATGCGCGGAAGAATTAATTTATTTGAGATAGTAACTATTTTGAAACTATTCGGAAAAAACAAACTTTTAACGAAAATTTGACGAGGAGCTCAGTGGTATTTTTCTTAATTTCATATCGAATGGCATTGACTCTATACATAAATCAACTTTAGACAATTGATTTGTTATAAAAATATAAATTTTTCATGTAATATTATGCACGAAAATTTAGCAAAAAAGCTGATGTTTCTAGACAATGATAATATGACCATAAAACGTTCAAACTGCACAACTCGATGTCTTTCGATATCTTAGATAATGCCAAGAATATGTGAGAAAGTTTTGAAGCGATTTAAAAAGATGATATTTTGGACGATAATGTGTTGATCAGCTTAACCCTAGTGGGACGGGAAAATATTTAATCATATATGAACGGCCACCATGTATTATTCGCTTGTAAAAATAAAAACTCGCAACCAATCGGATTGTTTCTGAACTCAAATTGTAGCTCCTAAAAATCTGGCGTGGAAGGTTGACAGCATCCAACATGGCGGATTCAAATAGGCGATCAAAAATTCAATATGGCGGTTAAAAATCCAATATGGTGGCCGAGTCTTTAAAAGTTAACCGATTTGCACCAAATTTGGTATACGGGGGTCTAAGGAATCACTGATAACGTATCCAAATTCAGATTTTACAAAATCAAGGTGGCGAATCCAAAATGGCAGACAAAATTTTCGCAAATATTACCGATTTGTAACAAATTTGTTATACAGAGGTTTTTGGGGTCACCGATTAGATTTCCAAAATTCTTAAATTCTTAAAAGATGGCGGATCTAACATTGCAGACATATTTTTTAAATACCCAATCCACTGTATTGAGTCCACCATCTTGAATTTTTATAATTTGAACTCGGTTTCATGATCAATGACTCCCAAGCCCCCGTATACCTAATTTGGTACAAATCGGTAGATTTTTAAAATAAATGTCCGCCATGTTGAATCCGCCAACTTGAATTCGAGATTTTTTGAAATCTTACTCCAGATTCGCAATCGGTGACCCCAAAAACCTCTGTTAATAAATTTGGTACAAATCTGTTGATTTTAGAGAATTTTGTCCACCATCTCGAATCTTCCATCTTTTTTTGTAAAATTTGAATTCGGATTCGTGATCAATGACTCTTAAGACCCCCGTATACTAAATTTGATTCAAATCGGTTGTTTTTCGAAAATTCGGCCATCATATGGGATTTTTGACCGCAATATTGGAGTCTGTCAACTTTGTACACCAGCTTTCTAGGAGCTACAATTTGAGCTCTGAAACGACCTGATCGGTTGCAAATTCTTATTTTTACAAGCGAATAATACATGGTGGTACACCTGTGCCACCGACCGGCATCCACGAGGTAGGTATGCAAAACTTGCTCCTAACCGGAGCCTATTACGTAAAATAATTGATATGGCTTAAAAATGCGTAGAAATGATGGACCGAAGTTGTCAGAAAGAACCAGACCTCCAACTTGAAAGAACTCTGAGATATTTGATTCCAAATGTCAAAAGGTGCACCTATACCACCATCCGTCCCACTAGGGATAACTTGCACTAAAAAATTTTAAAATAGGTAGCACAAAAAAATGATACCTAGATATAAGATTTCAAAACTAAATTATACAAAGATTATTTGAGTTAAGTTGACCTGTAGAGTCATCAGTTTAGCCCACAAGGTTTCATTTCTGAAGTAACAAGTTACCAGAGTAGAAGTCATATCACCCAAACTGAGTCATAAAACATATCATGACTTTTATGTGAGCTATGACATGTGCTATCGAAGTTATCATACTATTGATTAGAAAATTACTTTCATCTATTACCGAACTCAGAGAAGTGACGCTTTCAGAACTGTAAAAGTAGAAGGCGAAGTGAATTTGAAACCAAATTAAATTGAGCTCTTGGTGTTTCCTCAGAGAAACAAAGTACCCAACTGAATCATTCCAACTGAATCATTCCAACTGAATCATTATTGAATTTGCGCATAAGATTTCAATTGAAGCCTGATAATCAGAAGGGAGAGAAGAAAGAGAAGAGAAAACCAGAAAAGTAAATGAAGAAAGTGATGAATGATCCATATCTTCTGAGCAGAAGTTCTAGAAAAAGTGAAGTCTACTGAATGTAAGCCATAGCTTCGAGGGCATCAGAGATATGCATACATTCTGAATTCAAAAGTCATCTATCTGCACAAGGTACAAGGACCAGCTGGCTCGCGAATTTAAATACGGCTTTTCTAACAAAAACTTTCACAATTAATTGATTTCATACCAAGTATAGATGATATAGCTGCGCAAAGTTTGATAACATTCACAGGTTACACAGGGTGTGGCACGCCTTAAAACTACATCAAGCAAATTTTGTATATAACGGTTATGATACCAGTGACAGCACTTTCTCAGTCCATTAAGATCGCATGTTTGCACCAGAGGGAAATGGTGTACTCGCGTCATTATTTGTGGCAACAAAATTCCATGCTTCACCGATATTTCCGAAATGAATTCTGGTAGGAGTTTGGTGATCTACGCCAGAGCGCTGATATTGAAAGGCTCAATTAAACCATACAGCCAATGGAGCATGTGTCAAATGTTTATGTAGGCTAATGAAAACATCTTATTACAAGTCCGGACTCAAACTCTGAGCTTTCAAAGATCGGCAACGAATATCTGCATAACATTATCTTTGTCTTACTGTAGAGACACTCAGTTGTTTTTATTCAATAGCAGTTTCATATTGATTAATACTTTCATGGGAGGCCGTAGGAATACTATTCTCTTGAAATGACACCACTGTGTGCTATAAGAGAAGCACTGCACTTAGAGTGCTGCAGTAGAATTACAAGATGCCATGGTAACAAATAGCGCAAAATGAAAGGATGAGAATGGTAGTTGTTTGTCTTCTGTTTTTTTTTTGTTTTATTTCATAAGCTTTTGCTGGATGCTCTCGAATGTCAAAAAAGGAAAATTGGAAAAAAAAATTATTGAGTGTCACTAACAGACAGGCAAGCAAGCAAGCAAGCGACCAAACGAAGGATCAGAACTAAATGAGTTGTCGTCGCATGTTGCTGTTATTGTAGCTGGCGTAGACAATGAACTGTGTACGAGTGTGTGTGTGTGTGTATGTGTGTGTGGGCTACTATTGGTGTTAGTTTGACTGTAAGAAGGACACAAATAATTTGCATCAACAGTAACAACAGAATTTTGTAAATTGAATATGAAGCAAAAGAAAAATGGCAGTTGACATTGAATAGAAATGGAAAAAAATACGTTACATATTGAATTCTGATGCAAATTTGAATACATAGTAAAATTTGCAATAATGAAACAAAAAAGTTTTCAAGTTACAAATGATCAACTTATGCTAACAGTGAGTGAAATAGATGAGCTACGTAATTCAAAACTTATGGACTTAGTCACTTAGGAAAATTGCAACACTTTGGGTTATATCGTATGTCGTTTGAGCTTAAGGTTGAATCTAAAATGATATTTTAAATATTTATGGTGCTCACTTTCTAAATTATTAAATATTTCTAAATTGAATAGTTAACATTTTTTAATGATTTTTTAAATTTTTCGCTCTCTTTTACTAAACTTTTTCAAATTTTAACTAACTGCACATTTTTAATAACTTTTTAAAAATGTGGTATAAATTCAAACCTTCGACAATCCACTGCTGCACTTTAAACCCTTCACGTTCCTGTGCATAAACTAAAATTGTAGCAAAATTCCTATTTGTTCGCAGCTGTAGCAGCAGCGCTAAATCACTCTCTCATGCGTTTGTTTATGAGTCAATTTGTTCCCATATTTTTTTTATTGACTTACAATTTCGTCCTTTTTTTCTGGTTTTTCCTTTTGCAGGCAACATAACTTGCTCCAACAGTAAAATCATTTCCATTTGTTATTGTTTTTGCTTCATAAAATAGACGAGGCTATATTGCATATTTTCGACTTATTGAAGGCATAAACAAAAGCAGTAAAGCCTAACACACAAGGCAACATGCATACATATAGCGATTTTATATAAGGTGTCCTTTATTTTCAAAAATTATTAAATTTGCTTACTTTTATATGAAGAATAGAGAGAAAAAATTGTGTGAAGATATTGAAAAGTTTTTAACATTATACATGTATACAAAACTGTTAGTCCTTTAAAAACTATTTTATTAAAATTTTTATAAGTGGTATACAAAAAGCTTCTTACAAATTAAATTTAAAACTTTTTGAAATCTCAAAAAAAAGTTCCACTCTAATCTATACAAAAAGCCTCTGTTACTTTAATTGCACACTAGGGGCAGTTGCCATCAAAGCAGCAGAAAATCTTTACTTAAAGTCAACAAAGCACAAAATTTCCTATGAATATTGATATGTTTGGCCAAGGGTAATAGAGTGGGATACGCATGGGAGAACTCTGGCGCGAAGTCTTAGTGAAGCATATCGATTGTTATGGAAAGCACTAAAATTAAGTCAACAGCTGATCCCTTCATGTGCGTACATATATGCATGCATGCTAAGTTGTAACTTAATAGAAACATAAATATTTGCTCATAATCATAGTTATGAATTCGACGATTTATTAAATGATTTCGTAAATTCGACTTTTTGTTCTTGTGATTTTCATGAAATCATACCATAGAGAATATCATAGTTATTAAGATTGTCTGTTGTAAAAAATCAGCTTGTTCTCTGAGATATAATAATATATATATATATATATTTTTATGTTATAAATGCAATAAACTTTTGAAAAAGGCTTCATGATAAATTTCCATGATAAATTCTACAAACTATGCTTTTCTTTCCAATTCTTCAAGGTTTTGTTTGTAATTTTTTCTATATTATATCTAGTTTTCAAGTTTTCTTCTTGCTAGCCAGGAAAGTTCCATTTATTTTTTATAAATAACACCGCTTAGACTATGAATTTTGTTCGATAACACAGGTTTACAAAAAAAAAAAGTTGCTGTCCATATGACCAGACCATATTTTTCCTAGGTAATTTGATGCCCTGAACTCGAATTTGAGGTCTATAGAGCTCTATCACGTCAAGATTTTTTCCATAATGCTCCTCACGAGCCCGAGCATAATGCAAATGCAAAAGGGCACAACAACATCAAGCACCAACAAACTAAATTTTAAAGTTTTTTTCCTTTAATTTTCAAATTCGCCAACAGCATAAAAAACCAAATTGCACTATAAACAAAAACAATTGCTACATTCGTCAAAACACAATGCGGTGCCGTCGCTAACGCCTGTGTGTGTTGTTTTTGTTTTCATTAGAACTCAACTCAATGCTGTGCGCCAATAGCGTTGAAATTCTGCGAACTTTTGGTTGCTTCCTTGTGCGTCGAATAACGGAAAGGGCCATGAGGGCTAAAAGTGCATGTACTTGCCCATCGCTGGTTTAGAGACATCATTTGAAATCGAGTTAAATTATTGAAGGAGATTATTCGATACTTTGATTGAAAGTTGAAGTGCAATAAAACATTTTCTGTCTTGGTCTGATTTTCAAAGAGATTGATCGTCTAACCCTTAAGCCTTACCTCTTTCCCTGTATATATTTAGGGTGAATATTTAGGGTGGCCCTAAATTTTTACAAAAAAAAAATATCATTGTTATAAAGACCGGATAATCGATTTCACCGGATAATCGATACACCACATAGCTTTTATGTTAAGAGGCATAACTTATGCTACAAAACTTTTATTTTGGAAGCATATTTCGGGTAGCCCTCATACAAAAAAATTTTTTTACTTATCATTTTCTCGAATCTATATTGTCATGGAATTTACACTACGTAGCTTTTATGTTAAGAAGCACAGCTTAGACCGTTAAAGTTTTATTTAGGGTGCATAATTAGGGTGACCTTCATACAAAAGTGTTTCATAAATAGAATTTTCACGAAGATTTCATAATTGTTTTTTTAAATGCTTTTTATGGTATATGGAAGGTTTTTGGAAAGTTTGGTTTAGAAAAATGGGCGATGACACGCCCTAATACTTCAATTTTATCATATATAATAAACTACTGGACGCAGATTGCCATATACATATATAAAGGACACATGCAAAAGTAAGCTTCAAAGATAAAAAATGGGCGATGCCACGCCTACCATATGCAAATAAAACAACATTTTTTATATATCAGCAACTATTTGATGCAGATGATTGAAATTTAGTACGTATGTATAAAAGACAAAGACTGTAAAAAATTAAACTCATCATCCAACTTACCAGTAACGGTATTACAACGCCTGAAGATTAGGAATAAAAATTAGTTTCTTTGGGAAAAATGGGCTTCTTCGCTTTTACATTCCATCGCATGAGTTCAGACAACATCGTGCCACCTACCGAAAAGGGCAGAACAACGTTTGCCGGGACAGCTAGTTATCAAATATTCTCGGACAGGGTTTGTTTACATTCGCTTTCATATCTAAATCCGTAGCGTGTTTTGAATATTCCTTTGTGGAGATGTCGTACGTCTTAATTTTGTCAAAGAAAAATAGAGTAGATAACAAACACTTAGAGCTTAACCCTGCACCCGTCCATGGTAAAAAAATACGTGGACTGTTTATGGGGTACAATTGTACCCCAGTATATTTATATGGGAAAAGTCTATCTATTGTACCCCAAAGACGTCTTGCGAACATTCGATTATTTTGCTCTGTGGAAGCTAAATATAAATCAAGCACAGACAAAAAGGATTAGAAAAACATTGATTCAGTGTCATATGATGTTTGGATGTGTTTTAAATTCTGCTTTGAAAAAGGCTTGGGGAACAAATGTATCCCAAGGACGCGTCTAGGGTTAATGAACTTTTTAAAGGCGAAAGGCATTTGTAAGATCGTTTCAGCATAACGTTGTGTTTTTGAAATGTAGATTCATGCATTTGGGCTTAAAAAACCGCAAAAAGAATAATATAAATAAAATGATAACTATATACATATGTCCAACGATGCCCGCGAATTACACAAAAACTACTGGATCGATTTTGATCAAATTTATTCGTTTGATGCTTGTTCTATATCTAGAATAAAAACAAAGTTCCTATAAAAATTAAAGTTTTAAAATTTCTTAAAAAAAACAATTGATGAACGCAACATAATATGCAAAAGTTAGATTAACATAAGTCCAACTGTCTTGTCTCTCTCATTGTATCAGCTTAAATATTCAACGTTTTTATTTGCAAAGTCAATTTTTAACATTGCAATTTGTGTTGATAAATGTCTGGGCATTTATTTCGAAGAAAAAATATGCTAACACTCGCCGCAAGGTTTTTCAACTTTCAGAATATGGCAATACAAATGCAAACCAAATAAAAATATCAGCAAAGCTTTACAGAAAAAAACGCAGACGACAATTTAAAGCCATAAGTGAAAATAGAAAAACCAATTTAAAATCATGTCAAATTAGTAATAGAAAAATCCACTCTATCGACAAGAAGATAGCATACAACAACATCACCACAAAATGGTGAGGAAAAAAAAAAGAAAACATGAAAAAAATAACACCCGCACAAGCAGCCAACATTGATGATGGTAATAAAAATTCCAGCAAGCGAACTCAACTAAATGTGGCTAGAATTTGTACAAGTGGATTTGGTAGAAGTGCAAGGCAGCCAGCCAAATGAGCAATTGAAACCATAACATTGTGTGTATGTGTTTGTGTCAGTGTCGGTGTCGGTATTGGTGTTAGTGTTGGTTTTATCCTTGAGTTAAGTTCAATTGCTTAGTTTACACGACAAAGTGTCAGTGTCGTATAGTAACAGCAGTTGTGGGTGTGTTGACAACTAAATTGTGTTGAAGATGAAGTTGCCATTTTAACGAATAAAGAAAGCGTTTAAAAAAAATAATTTTAAAGATTATTATTGTAGAAATAATTTATGTGCATTGCTCCACGCAAAATAAATATTTCAATAGATACAAATTTTAATGGCCAATCAATAAATGAATTGCCATTGCAGCAAAATTTTAAACTGATTAAAATTTGCGATAGTTTAAAAGATACCACAGTATATAACATCAAATGGATTTTTTCCCTCCTCAACTGCTTCAATTCAAATGCCAAAGTAGTTGACAACGTGATGCATATTTCCACAAGGTCGCACAACGCGAGTCATGAATGTAGCAGCAAAAAGGCATGAGGTACTTAACGCAAATAGGACACTTCCTGTTCGATGCTGTTGAATACAAAAAAAAAAAATAAAAATTTATCAAAACTATGAAATGCGGAAAAAGGATATGTGTCAAGGCAATGGTGACATTTGTAGAAAATGCAAAACGCGAAGTGGCTCTAGACGACAGCGTAAATGAAGTAATAAAGGTTAATGAAGTGTAAAAAATTGAACATAAAAAGTTTTTTTTTTTCTAATGATGATTTGAAATGCAAATTGAAAGTTAAATTTGTAATGACTTGTAACTTGAGAGCAAATGATTTTATGACATTTTTGTTTTTTGGAGTTTTTCTAAAATCTTAAGAAGTTTCTAACAAAAATTTCACAATTTTTCATTTCCGCAGATTTCATTTATATCAAATTAACTTTACTTATATTTGTCTCAAGAGAAGCAACAAAGTTGCATTTGATATTTAAAAACTCGCATGATATTTTAAGCAAATATTTATGCAGAACTGTACAATTTCACTTAGTTTTATAAAAACTTTTTATTTTTTTAATGAAATCTGAAGTTAAGTTATTTTTATAGTCCCGATTTTTTATTGCACACATTCTAAATTTCGTTTGATAGAAAAAACTCCCATGAGATTTTTTATAAAACAATTTCTCAATTTTTTATCCCTTATTTTCAGTCCCATAAAAAAATTGCAAAATATGCGTAAAAACCAAAATAAATAAAAAATCGCTCATGATATTACTCAGTCAAATGATAAGCGAGATAGAAAATATTTCGCAACAAAAAGGTTTAAAAAAACTGATTTAATAAGAAGCTTAAATGAATTATTAATTTTTAACTTTTGAAATAAATATAATCAAAACATTTCAATTAAATTGCATTTATGCTTCGAATGTGCTCACAATTTATTAATAAAATAAATCTGTCAGAATATTGATATGACATTTTTGTAAAAATCATTTCAGTAGGAAAATTTGATTGCATTATTAAGATTCAGATTTAATTATTTTTGCTGCCATTGTGCTATTCGCCAACATATTGCACTGTAGTCAATTAGAGCCCGCATATGTTTTGTGTATACATTTATTTCGAATTTCAATTAATTTTTAATAAAACAACAGTAGACTGCTGCTCCAGCAGTAGCTCTTGTTATTATTGATGTTACTGAAATTTGTATGTACATATGTATATACAATTTGCGCATAAATTGAGCGGCAAAACTAACAATAAAAACAACAGCTGCTGCAGTAAAAATATCAAATACCCATTTGGCATTGACAAGAATATTCAAAATTAAAGGGTAAGCGACAAAAAAAAAGTTAAATCTAGCGCTGAAAATAAAGGTAGTGAAAGATAAAAAGTCACCTAATTATAGCTATGGCTTAAACAATTCTAACAACATTTTTAATTGATCAAAAACTTTTCAATGGATTGCAGTTATTAAGATTTATATCTTTTTCTGATCAAAAGTAACAGTTACTTTGAACTTCTGTTTGTTTTTTATTTATATCGGCCAATTAAAGTGATTTTTTTGTGCAACGTGAAAGCGGAAATCGTATCATCATATCTGGTAATAAATCACAGGTTTTCCCTGACTTCCAACTTTGGACTTATCATCTACTGACTAAAATCTCACTACAATATATCAAATTATGTATTAATTCAAAATAAAGTGAAACCTGGTTAACCGGTACTTGCATCAGTGACAAACCTCTACTAGTGAGACTCACTTCTAGGTCCCAGCACTTTTGCATCAAAATACCTCTGTTACTAGGATTATTAAACCTACATATATATCTGGGATTTGATTTTTCAAGTTTTTGATCGTTTTCGCCTCTATAACATGGGCATTTCCCTCTATAGCTGGGACCGTTTAGAAATAACCTCTATAAGTGGGAAATAATATGTATGTGTGTATAATTTGTTATTTTGAATTTGAATATGCACGTTTTATTGGTCTGAGTATAGTTATTTGGGAAATGTAATTCCGACAAAAATTTTGGTCCCTTGGAGATCACAGTTATCCAGGTTTCACTGTATCTAAAATGTTTTGCATATGCAGAGGCACTGCAATGGAATTTTAGTGAAAGTGAAATGGTTCGTGTACTAAAGAGATTCTAGTACGTGATAACACACATACATACATCAAAGAGTATAAATAATAAAAAGAGATTTCATGGATGCGTCTAAACATAAAATGTTGCGATTGTGCGGTGTGGTTTTCATTTGGTCTAAAACTTCGCCGTGAAATCAAGATCCACAGGAGAATTTTTACTCAAAAAAGTGGTCGAACGCGTCATAGAAAAGCAAAATTGAAAAAGGAGAAATTAACTGAACTCGTTTGTTTGCAATCGTTTTTCATTTTCGTTCGTATTGTATTTTGTTTACATTTTTTCTTTCGTATGCTGCATAGAAATTTCATTTTATATGCAATTCATATTAATGGATTTCATATGAAAATAAATTTGGTAGGTCATTATGGGAATTTGGCAACAATGCTAAATGATTGAAACGAAGTGTTTTATTCTAATTAACTTATGTTATTTTATTTTATTTTTGGTTCATATCTTTCGTTTTTTTTTTTTTTTTTTTGCAATTTAAGTTAAATGATAAATTATGAAAAATATAAAATATATCATAAACACATAAAATTTATATTTTCATATTTTCTTGTTTTACTTGAAACAAGTCATTAGTTAACACAACTTAATACCTAAATAGATTAAATTAGAATAGTTTAATCACTTGCACTGATTCGGCATTTAAAAAACCACGAAAATCAAATTTTGAAATACAAAAAAATTAAACTTTATTTAAAATTAACAAAGAAACTAATTAAAAATGCTTAAATACACTGCCACTGCCGACGTGTTAGTCTTATTTGGGCTTAAGTCCTTGAAAATTCAAAAATATTTATGTTGGGGGCGTCAGCCTCCTTGACCCCTTGTTCATCTTCATGCGTTTTTCAGTTCAAACTGAAAAATAAAAATAATATTCATCTTGTTTGATTTGCTGAGCGCCTGCTTCAAACAAAAATTCTTTTGTCTTGCAGCTAGAATTGAAATCATTTTACAAATTTCAAAATATTCTTCAATTTCTATATTTTTCAACATATTCATGAAAATAACAATAAAGGTTACATTAATTTGTCCTTTCAAAATTTGACAGCTAAATCTGGTTCCGCAGTTGTCAAAAAATTTTTCTATTCAATTTATTTGCTTACATTTTGCATTGGATTTTGACAACTGCGGAACCAGATTTAGCTGTCAAATTTTGAAAGGACAAATTAATGTAACCTTTATTGTTATTTTCATGAATATGTTGAAAAATATAGAAATTGAAGAATATTTTGAAATTTGTAAAATGATTTCAATTCTAGCTGCAAGACAAAAGAATTTTTGTTTGAAGCAGGCGCTCAGCAAATCAAACAAGATGAATATTATTTTTATTTTTCAGTTTGAACTGAAAAACGCATGAAGATGAACAAGGGGTCAAGGAGGCTGAAGCCCTCAACA